>JAKWJD010001759.1:41846857-42320112 GCA_027705065.1 Solanum peruvianum | reverse complement strand
GTGTGAGTTTTGGCTAGATGCAGTGTCCTTTTTGGGGCATGTAGTTTCTAAGGATGGAGTGATGGTGGATCCTTCTAAGATTGAGACAGTGAAGAATTGGGTAAGACCCACTAATGTGTCAGAAATAAGAAGCTTTGTTGGTGTTAGCTAGATACTACCGCCGCTTTGTCAAGGGATTCTCTTCTATTGCTTCCCAATGACGAACTTGACTAAGCAGAATGTTCCATTTGTATGGTCGGATGAGTGCGAAGAAAGTTTTAAGAAACTCAAGACTTTGTTGACTACCGCACCTATCCTCACCTTGCCGGTAGAGGGTAAGAACTTCATTGTTTATTGTGATGCATCCTATTCGGGTTTGGGTGCAGTGCTAATGCAAGAGAAGAACGTGATTGCTTATGCTTCAAGACAATTAAAAGTGCATGAACGTAACTATCCAACTCATGACTTGGAATTGGCCGCGGTAGTGTTTGCACTAAAGCAATGGAGGCACTATTTATATGGGGTTAAGTGTGAAGTCTATACGGATCATCGTAGTCTACAGTATGTCTTTACTCAGAAAGATTTGAACTTGAGACAAAGGAGATGGATGGAACTACTGAAGGACTACGACATCACTATTTGTATCATCCGGGGAAGGCGAATGTTGTGGCAGATGCCTTAAGTAGAAAGGCGGGAAGCATGGGAAGTCTAGCTCATTTGCAAGCTTCTAGACGCCCATGGCTCTAGAGAAGTGCAGATTTTGGCTAATGACCTCATGAGGTTAGAAGTAAATGAGAAGGGAGGATTATTAGCTTGTGTGGGGGCAAGATCCTCCTTCCTTGACAAAATTAAGGGAAAGCAGTTTGATGATGAGAAATTGATCCGGATTCGAGATAAAGTGTTGCAAGGAGAGGCTAAAGAAGCAACAATCGACGACGAAGGTGTTTTTAAGATTAAGGGAAGGGTATGTGTACCCCGCGTCGATGAGTTTATCAACACCATTCCTGACAGAGGCTCATAGTTCAAGGTATTCTATACATCGGGTGCAACCAAGATGTATCGTGACCTAAAGCAACACTTTTGGTGGAGTAGAATGAAGCGCGATATTGTTGACTTCATTGCCAACTGTCCAAACTGTCAACAAGTAAAAGTATGAACACCAGAGGCCCGGAGGAACGCTTCAGAGAATGCCCATTCCTGAATGGAAGTGGGAGAGAATCGCAATGGACTTTGTGGTTGGTCTTCCAAAGACAATGGGTAAGTATGACTCCATTTGGGTGATTGTTGATTGGTTAACTAAGTCAGCTCACTTCATTCAGGTCAAGGTGACTTACAATGCAGAGAAGTTAGCCAAGATCTATATCTCAGAAATTGTTCGATTGCATGGGGTTCCACTATCCATCATATCAGATAGAGGTACGCAGTTTACTTCTAAGTTTTGGAAAACATTGCATGCTGAATTGGGTACTAGGCTGGACCTTAGAACTGCATTTCACCCTCAGATCGATGGTCAGTCTGAGCAAACGATTCAAGTGTTATAGGATATGCTTCGTGCTTGTGTGATAGAATTTGGTGGTCATTGGGATAACTTCCTACCCTTAGCGGAGTTTTCATACAATAATAGTTATCACTCAAGCATTGATATGGCCCCATTTGAAGCATTGTATGGTAGGAGGTGTAGATCTCCCATTGGTTGGTTCGATGCATTTGAGGTTAGACCTTGGGGTACTGACCTCTTGAGGGATTCGTTAGATAAGGTGAAGTGCATTCAAGAAAAGTTTCTAGCGGCGCAAAGTAGACAAAAGGAGTATGCAGACCGAACGGTTAGAGACTTGGAGTTCATGGAAGGTGAACAAGTCTTGTTGAAGGTTTCACCCATGAAAGGGGTGATGCGGTTTGGCAAAAGAGGTAAGCTAAGTCCAAGGTATATGGGACCATTTGAGGTACCAAAGCGAATAGGGGAGGTGGCTTATGAATTAGCCTTGCCCCCAGGGCTGTCCGGAGTGCATCCGGTATTTCATGTGTCCATGTTGAAAAGATACCATGGAGATGGAAACTACATTATCCGTTGGGATTCAGTTTTGGTTGATAAGAATTTGACTTATGAGGAGGAACCGGTTGCTATATTAGATAGAGAAGTTCGCAAGTTGAGGTCGAGAGAGATTGCATCCATCAAAGTTTAATGGAAGAATCGACCGGTTGAAGAGGCTACTTGGGAGAAGGAGGCAGATATGCAAGAAAAATACCTACATCTGTGTACAGATTCAGGTACTCCTTTTCGCCATTGTTTTTCTTCTTTTGATCGTTCAGGGACGAACGATGGGTAAATTGGTATCTATTGTAACGACCCGTTTAGTAGTTTTGAGCAGCAGATTTTATTTCTGGAAAATGGGCTTAGGCAACGGACCCCACGATGGACCGTCACAGGCACGACGAACCGTCGTAGGGTCCCGTTTCAATATACTTAGGAATTCTGAAATTGGGTACTGAAAATCGACTCCCTGAACTTCGTAACGGACTTGCAGGACGGACCGTCACAGGTGTGACGGACCATCACAGACCCTTGGTGGAAATTTGGGTCTCTGAACTTGGCGACGACCTGCAGGACGGACCGTCGCAGGTACGACGGCCCGTCACAGGGTGCGTAATCCCAGTTGGAGTCGGATTTCTGGTTAAGTTTTAAGGGACGCTTTGGACTATTCTTTCCTTAATTATTAAGTTAGAGGGTTAATATTAATAAGTCTAATTACTTGGGGGTTAAAAGAGGTAACCCTAAGTTAATTAGTGGGCTATTATTGCCATCTTTATTCTTAATTATATGTTAATTATGATAAAAGAAAGAGGGTTTGAATAAAAGAATAGAAGAAAAAGAAGAGGGAAGAGAAACGAATTGAGGGAGAATCGATCGAGGAGAAGAGGAACAAGCTTTGGAAAATTCTTGCTTAATCACTAGTCTTCGGGGGTTAGGTTTATGGTTTTCATGCTATTCGTAGTAGACTCTTAATAGCGAATGATATGTATTGGTAGTATTGTAAACCTGTCTATATGCTTAATTGTATGCTTGCATGAATATGATTATGTGATTGTGATAAAATAAGCATGATGAAACTATTGAATCCCAAATCTTGAAAAGAAACTTTAATATACGTTATTAATGATGATGCCTTGGTATAAAAGAAGGCTTGATGAATTAAAGTAATGGGATTGATCATGCCTTGGTATAGAGAAGGCTTGATGAATTGATAGAATGAGATTAGTGGATCGGAGTGTCACGTTCCGACACATAGAATTAGTGGATCGGAGTGTCACGTTCCGACACATAGTATTAGTGGATCGGAGTGTCACGTTCTGACACATAATATTAGTGGGACGGGTGTCACGAACCGACACATAGAATTAGGGGATCGGAGTGTCACGTACTGACACATATAGGGGATCGGAGTGTCACGTACCGACACATATAGGGGATCGGGTGTCACGAACCGACACGTAGAATTAGGGGATCGGAGTGTCACGTACCGACACATATAGGGGATCGGAGTGTCACGTACCGACACATATAGGGGATCAGGTGTCACGAACCGACACGTAGAATTAGGGGATCGGAGTGTCACGTACCGACACATAGTGGTAGGGGATCGGAGTGTCACGTACGGACACAAGAGGAAGAAAGATAATGAATCTTGAAAGATGATAAATATACTCAATCTAATAAACTTAATTCCCAAATGAGTATGGAATTGAGGCTTGAGCCCTCATGGATAAACTTGATGGTATTTGTTGATGATTATAGTACTTGTTGTTGCTACATGTTGAGTTTATAGTTGATTTATAATATTACTTGATATATATTATGTTCTATTTCGAGTTGGCCGATGATATCTACTCAGTACTTGTGGTTGTACTGACCCCCTACTTTTATGTTTTCTCTTGTTATTTGTGGAGTGCAGCACACGCGCCGTCGTCTTCGACTCAACAGTAATTCAAGCCAGTCTCCACTACATCGGAAATTCAGGGTGAGCTAAGGCTTCTAGCTTGGACTGGATCTTCTTCTTCAAGTCTTGATGCCTTGACTTCCGGCATGGACTAGCTTCTTATGTATTTTTTTTAGCTTCTTAGACATTTTTAGTTAGTAATTTGATCATAGATGTTCTTGTGATGATGACTTCCAGATTTTGGGGATAATAATAATAGTTTTGAATTGTTTTATTAATGAGATTAAGTCTTCCGCATTATTTTCTGTTGATATAAATTGAAATGTTAAGGTTTAGATTAGTTGGTTCGCTCACATAGGAGGGTGAATGTGGGTGCCAGTCGCGGCTCGGTTTTTGGGTCGTGACATCAACTTTCTAATTTATTTGTTGTTTTTATTTCTTGTATAATACCTCTATTCAAACATTATTATATATTACAATTTCATCATGTACAATAATCGTGTTTAAATACTCAATTATTCTTATGATTATAGTTTGGGATTCAATAACTGTTTATTAATGTATCTAGTTAATTTTGTTTCTCAAATTAATGTATAATGTCTTTGTTTCAACACTTCGATACATTATGCACAATATATCGTGTTCAAATATTTGTTTTGATACATAAACTTAATTAGTTTTCATACTTGATATAAAATTTCTACCAAATGTATCATGAATCTAGGTGTTGCTATGTATCTTCTATACTGTTCAAATTTAGAAGGATATGTATCCGTACACAATACATGATACATTAAAGTGTAAGAAAAGTATATATCAGATTCATAAATGGTGATACATTAATGTTATTATCAAAAGTCTATATAGTTTGAGGCAATATGTGAAGATCTTGAAGATCCTGTACACAATATTTTGTCATCTAAACAATGTTAATATCAAATACCCTTTTATCAAACACAACTGTACAAATTGTGTGTTAGATACACAACTTTAAATCTATGAAAACATATAATTGATACATGATATTTTATATTGTATCGGATACACAACATTCTATTTTTTGCATGAGAAAATGCACAATTATTAGATATGATACGTAAATTTGAATTTATACTAATGGTATCTGATACATGGAAACTACCACAAAGTAATGTATCAATCTTAAACCTAACATTTGTATGGAGAACAATTACTTATTTAATGTATCAAAGAGAAATATAATACTTATCAAATTAAACGAGATACATAAATAGTAATGTAGTCATAAATCTATCCATATCAAAAATAATATTCAATTAAACGATTACGCAACATTACAAAAAGTATGAATGATATATCAAAGTTATACATCTTTTTAGCATTTGCGTTTGTTATACCAATGCATAACGAATATATTGAAAATTCCAACTCTTGTTTCTTAACCTCAATGATATATTAGATCTACAAAATTTTCAACAACTTATCGATCTTTAATTCAACTCCAATGGTTGATTTGAGATTCACAAATCAATATTTTAACCAACAACAATTTCATCACTTTTGTATCGTTCATACCTCACCTCACTTTCTCATATTTTGAAATGTCTCAACAAGATCGACATTTTCAAACTGTATCAGTCCAATTTGTCGATAAGTTTGATTCAAGAAATTGAGATTTTTTAGAAAGAATCAAAAGAAGAATTTTGACATACATTAACTAGATTTTAATGTATGAAATAAAAATTCAAATGAACAATAGCTTCTTTGATCATCTCCTACTATGGTGCCCACGATCGAGATGAGATGAAGAGGAGACCAAGCAACATAATCAATATTTTCCTATGATTTCCTTCTGCTATATATCGTATTTCCATGTTCTTCCTGATCTCATCGATATACTGCAACGGTGAATTTGAGATCCATACAAAATTATATGTCCAACTCCAATTCATTATGCATCTTATCAAATTTCCAACAAATTTGAATGATTATTTAATGAACATGAGAAGATGAATCGAAAAAATTATGAAATTTGAGTTTGTTGATTATGGAAGGATTTGCATCTGATTGAATATTTGGAAGAGAATTGATGGAAGAAAATTTGAATTTGGAATTGATAAAAGTTGTTACCATTTGGGAGAGATTGACATCAAATTGATTAGCATGATTTGGGAAAGTACATTCAAAATGGATTCTCTATTCTTTAAAAATGTAACTGATTTGTTTTAATGTATCAAAATTTATGTATCTAGCTCGTTTGCTATGTATCCGGATAGCACTTATTTTGAGGGATTTTTGTAATTGAAAAATAGTAAAGATAGAATGTGATTTAGGTCATTACATTATGGGGTTTAGATAAGTTATACTAAATTATAATTATTAGTCTTATATATGTCAATTATAAATTTTTCACATAAATTAAATACAATAAAAGAAAATAAAAGTTGGGCTCAAGTTTGAGTTTTGTCCGCTCACGCCAACACTTGGGCATAGTTATTGCTGATTTTGGAACTTTTCGCCCAAATTCTGTTCTATTTCTAAATTAAATCCAACTGAAATAATAGGGAAAATTACGTGAAAAGACCATCCTTAATACCTAACTATATAAATAATACTTCCTTAAAAAACTGACACATTTCTATATTAAGTAATATTCAATTATAAAATGTATATTTTATTTTTAATGGAATGATTTACGAACACATAAATTTCTATAATTCATTTTGTACCACAAGTTTTAAAAATCTTTCTTTCTTTATTAAGTTTCGTGCCAAATCAAGTGTGTATATATATAATATATATATATATATATATATATATATATATATATATATAATATATATATATATATAATATATATATTATCTTGTAAACTTTTTAAACTGCTATATATGAATTTTTTTTCCTATTTGTAATGCTGAAAAAGTACTACTCCCTCCGTCTCATTTTATGTGAGGTAGTTTTATATATATATATATATTCCCTCCATCTCATTTTATGTGAGGTAGTTTTATATATATATATATATTAATTATCTGTTTATGTTTAATTAGAAAGAATGCGACTGGTTCCCATTATTGGGTAGTTATCAAAGTTCACATCCCTTCCGATATAATCTTACTTTGTTTTTTTTCCGCACATAGTTCAGGTAGGAGTATTATACGATGTTGTTAATTTTCATTCAATCATTTTTGTATGCTATTTCTGATAAGCTTCATCTTTGGTAGTAATTGATGTACATTGTTTCTTTTTATGTACAATTGTTTGAAAATGGCGAAAGAAGATTCATCATCCGAAATGGAACTACGTGATAAATTTATTGAAATGGTAACTCCTATTGGTGAGCCTAACTTTGTCTCCAACACATATGTCTCATTCAAACTGTTGTAATATCCAAAGTGTTAGTGTTTTGTCATTATCTCATCCACCGTTGTGTTGAAGTAACATTACCATTTCTTTTTTCTTGGAAGGAATTTATATGTGGTAAATATGAGTAAGTTTAAATATTAGCAGTTAAAGAAGATCAAAGAAAGAAATTTTTAGAAAGAAATGGACTGAACCCTTATTATTTCAAAAAAAAAACATAAGTAGACACATTAAACACATTTTTTAATAGATAATTACATATATATGGATGTATTCATTGAATAACAATTATGACATTTAATATTTTCTTTTATAACCTCTTTACATTTTAAATAGATCGTGGGTAAAATATAGTAGATATTCAAGATACCATAAACTCCGCAGTTCATTTAGTTAAGCTAACAATAACTACCTTTTATAATAATCCTTATACATTGATGACGTCTTACTTCTACAAATCAAGCAATAATTTGTCACGATGAGAGCCTCTACACTGGATTTGACCAACACTTAAAAACCATTGCTGTCCCTCAAGCGAACCCTCATCCTGGATGACTACAAGCAGAAGAGTAACTCAATCATACATAAGCATCAAACTGAATGAAATGATTTAAAACAACCTACTAACTATCAAAACTTTGAGGAATATACTAAGTATGAGTCATAAGTTTAAATAAAACATCTAGAACTGAAAGATGCCAAAAGTGTTTATCTATTAAGTCTCTACTACACAAAGATCAGTGTTGGTACAAGACCCACGACTCCTAAAAAAATGTAACGACCTGTTTAGTCGTTTCGAGCAGTAGAATCATTTGGGATAAAAACTGACTAGGTCGACGGATCACGCGACGGACCGTCATGGTCATGACGGACCGTCATGGACTCCATCGTCTCACACTTGTGAAATTCTCCTGTAGCTCTCTTCTTTACCCTCGACGACAGGTAGGACGAACTGTCATAGGCACGACGGTCCGTCGAGAGTCTTCGTGCCAAAACACTTAAACTCTGAAATTTGGGTATGGGGAATCAACTCTCTGAACTTCGCGACGAAATGGCAGCACGGACCGTCGTAGGCACGACGGACCGTCACAGACCTCTTTAATGAAATTGACTCTCTGAACTCTGTGACGACCCTGCAGAACGGACCGTCGCAGGCACGACGGGCCGTCACGAGCGACGTAACCTCGACTGGGTCGGATTTCTGCTAAAAGTTTTAAGGGGCGTTTTGGACTAATTATGACAAACTTTATGAAATTAGTCGGTACGTTTAATAACTTATTTACTTGAGGGTTAAAGGAGATAACCTTGAAATAAATAGTGGGTTACTTTTATTATCTTTTATACTTAATTATATGATAATTAGGGTAAAAGAAAAAGAGTTTGAATAAGGAAAAATAGAAAGAACAGAGAAAAGAGGGGAGAACGAACGAGAGATGGAGAAGAACGAAGGGACAGCAAGGACATTGGGAAAGTAGATTGCTTGATCACGAATTCTTCGGTGGAGGTAGGTTATGGTTTATGCTATTTCATAGTAAACTCTAAATAGAGATTGATATGTATTGGGTGGTATTGTAGAGTCTTCTATATGCTTAATTGTGTTGTTGTATGTTGTGATTATGTAAATGGTGATGGATTATAATGACGATACTATGGAATCTTAAAAACCCTAAATCCACTCTATTAATTATGATTCCTTGATATAAAAGAAGGCTTGATGAACTAAAAGAATGAGGTTAATAGATCGGGTGTCACGAACCAACACGTAGTATTAGGGGATCGGGTGTCACGAACCGACACGTAATATTAGGCGATTGGGCGTCACGAACCGACACGTAGTATTAGGGGATCGGGTGTCACGAACTGACAAGCAGAATTAGGGGATGGGGTGTCACGAACCAACACGTAGAATTAGGGGATCGAGTGTCATGAACCGACACGTAGAATTAGGGGATCGGGTGTCACGAACCGACAAGTAGAATTACGGGTTCGGGTGTCACGAACCGACACGTAGTATTAGAGGATCGGAGTTTCACGTACGAACACGTAGTAGTAGGGGATCGGAGTGTCACGTTCCGACACCAGGATGATAAAGAGAATGAATCTTGAATTATGTTATTATACTCAAACTTAAAGAACCTTTTTCCCAAACGAGTATGGTGTGGAGGCTTGAGTCCTCATAGATGTACTTGGTGTTGTCGTCAATGGTTCTTGGACTTTTTGTTGCCACCTGTTGAGTATTGTAGTTGATTTTATATTATTGCTCAATGTATTTTGCTTTCTATTTTGAGTTGGCCGATGATACCTACTCAGTACTTGTGCCTTGTATTGACCCCTACTTGTAATTTTCTTCTTTGTTATTTGTGGAGTGCAGCAAACGTGCCATCGTCTTCAACTCAACCGCAACTCTAGACAGTCTTCATTATATCAGAATTCAGGGTGAGCTACTGTTTCTAGCTCGGACTGGATTCTCTCTTTCACGTCTTGATGTCTTGAAGTTCGGACATGGACATCCTTTTACTTATTTTAGCTTCTTAATACTCTTAGATTTAGTAATTTGAGGATAGATGTTCTTGTGGTGATGACTTCCAGATTTTGGGGATAGTAATTAATAAATTTTAGAAGGTATTTAATTGATTCCGTTAATGAGTTTTAAGTCTTCCGCAATATATTTTGTTCGTTATGGTTGAAATATTGGTGAATGTTGGGGTTTAGAATTGTTGGTTCGCTCACATAGTAGGATAAGTGTGGGTGCCACTCGCGACTCGTTTTGGGTCTTGACAAACTTGGTATCAGAGCATTAGGTTCGTTGGTCTCATCACACAAGAACGAGTCTAGTAGGGTCTTAAGGAACGGTAGGGGGACACCTTTAATTTTCTTTGAGAGGCTATAGGACTTTAGGAAAATTCCATTCTTTCTTTCTTTCGTGCTATTACTTGGATCCAATTGGTATCTAGGTGATACAAATTGGTATATGACATCCTCACTCTATTTCGCAGATGGTTAGAACTAGAGCAACAACTGTGTCAACACCAACACCGGCAAGACATGATGCGTCTTAGCCAGCCACTAGGGCTGTAGCTCGAAGAGGAGCAGTGGCAAGAGGCCGTGGTAGAGGTCGCGGGTAGACGTCCTCTAGAGGTAGAGGACAAACACCTTGTCCAACTAGTACTAGGGCAGTGACTCCTCCACCGACTAATGAGGTAGTAAGAGAGGGTGAGGAAGGGGAAAATGAGCAAGTGCAAAATGAGGAATTACCCCCCCAACCTAACCCAGAGATGATTAACTAGGTTCTTGCTTATCTTAGCGGGTTATCTGATCAGGGCCAGACACCTCCAGTGTTTTCTGCACCATCACCTCAGGTTCCGGGAGTACAACATGCAGCTGCTGTGGCTCCCCGCATGGATGCCTCATTGGAAATAGGCACGTTTCCTCGATTGACTGCCGGGCCTATAATGACGAGTGCTCAGCATGAACTCTGCACTAACATTTTAAAGTTGAAACCTCCAGTCTTCAAGGGTGCTGAATCTGAGGATGCTTATGATTTTCTGGTTGATTGTCATGAGTACATTAGATGGGCGTAGTAGAACGATTAGGCGTTGAGTTTGTGACCTATCAATTTCAGGGGAACGCCAAAATGTGGTGGCGATCATATGTTGAGTGTCAACCAGCACAAGCACCACCTATGACTTGGGCATCATTCTCTAGCTTGTTTATGGAGAAGTATATACCTCGGACTTTGAGGGATATGGAGGATGGATGAGTTCCTGAGCCTAGAGCAAGGCAGGATGTCGGTTACTGCTTATGAGGCTAAGTTTCGTGCATTATCCAGATATCCCACCCAGCTTTCTTCAGTCCACAAGAGCGGATTCGCCGTTTTGTGAAGGGATTGAGGTTAGATTTGCAGATTCTAGCCTTACAGGTAGCTGCTGCGGCAAAATCCTTTCAGGAGGTGGTAGATTTTGTGATAGAAGTGGAGGGGGTGAAGCCAGACGACTTCACCATGGCATCGACATCTAAGAAGTTTCGTAAGGGAGGTGAGTTTGGTGGTTCTTACTCCAGAGGATAGAGCTCAGGAGGTTACACAGCCCGGCCTATTCAGTCTTCACTGCAGGCTGTAGCTAGGGGACCATGACAGACCAGTCAACATTCCTCTGAGTTTGGAGGTTATCCCCAGAATTCGTCGTTCTCACAGAGACCTATGCTTGAACCCAGAGAGTGTTATGGATGTGGGGAGACTTGACATATTAGGAGATATTGTCCAAAAATGAGTTACAGACCCCAAAAGTCAGAGGTAGAGGTGGTCACGGAAGAGGCCGCCAATCTGGAGGACGTGGTGGCCAAGGAAATGGTGGTCACCAAATCAAACGGGGTGGCGGGCAAATTGGAGCTACTGCAGCGCCACACGGTAGTGGCAACGGGCAGACAGGTGATAGGGCCCATTGTTATGCTTTCCGTGGGAGGTCTGAAGCGGAGACATCTGATGCTGTTATCACAGGTAATCTTTTGGTTTGTGATTGGATGTCTTCTGTATTATTTGATCCTGGATCCACATTTTCATATGTATCTTCCTCATTTTCTATTGGTCTTGATTTACATTGTGATTTGCTTGACATGCCTATTCGTGTTTCTACTCCGGTGGGTGAGTCTGTGATAGTTGAGAAGGTGTATAGGTCTTGTCTTGTGTTTTTTGTGGGGAGCAGTACTCTTGTAGACTTGGTTATTCTAGAGATGGTTGATTTCGATGTAATTCTGGGTATGACTTGGCTTTCTCAATATTTTGCAATCTTAGATTGTAATGCTAAAACTGTGACATTGGCCAAGCCTGGGACAGATCCGCTAGTGTGGGAGGGTAATTATAATTCCACCCCAGTTCGTATCATCTCCTTTCTTCGTGCTAAGAGAATGGTGAGTAAGGGTTGTTTAGCTTTCTTGGCCCATCTCAGGGATGAGACTTCCCAAGTACCCTCAATTAAGTCTGTTTCGATAGTCCATGAGTTTCTGGATGTGTTTCCTGCAGACCTTCCTGGTATGCCACCGGATAGGGATATTGATTTTTGTATTGATCTGGAGCCGGGTACTCGCCCCATTTCCATACCCTCTTATAGAATGGCTCCAGCAGAGTTAAGGGAGTTAAAGGCCCAACTTCAGGAGTTGTTAGGTAAAGGTTTTATTAGACCAAGTGCATCCCCTTGGGGTGCTCCTGTTTTATTTGTGAAGAAGAAGGATGGGAGTTTTTGGATGTGCATAGACTACAGGCAACTTAATAAGGTACTTTTAAGAACAAGTATCCTCTTCCTCGCATTGATGATTTGTTTGATCAGTTACAAGGTGCTTGTTCCTTCTTTAAAAATTGATTTGAGGTCTGGTTATCATCAATTAAAAATACGGGCAGCAGATGTGCCAAAGACTGCTTTTCGAACCAGGTATGGGCATTATGAATTCTTAGTAATGTATTTTGGACTAACGAATGCCCTTGCTGAGTTCATGAGCCTGATGAACAGGATTTTTAAGCCATATCTGGATCTCTTTGTCATTGTGTTTATTGATGATATACTGGTATACTCAAAGAGCAGGAAAGAACATGAGGAGCATTTGTGAATTGTATTGGAAGTGTTGAGGGAGAAAAGACTTTATGCCAAATTTTTTAAGTGTGAATTTTGGCTAGATTCAGTGTCTTTCTTGGGGCACGTGGTTTCTAAGGATGGGGTGATGGTGGATCCTTCTAAGATCGAAGCAGTGAAGAGTTGGGTAAGACCTACCAACGTTACAGAGGTAAGGAGCTTTGTTGGTTTAGCTAGCTACTACCGCCGATTTGTCAAGGGATTTTCTTCTGTTGCCTCCCAACTAACAAATTTGACTAAGCATAATGTTCCATTTGTATGGTCGAATGAATGTGAAGAAAGCTTCCAGAATCTCAAGACCTTGTTGACTACGGCACCAATTCTTACCTTGCCAGTGGAAGGCGAGAATTTCATTATTTATTGTGATGCATCCTATTCCAGTTTTGGTGCAGTGCTAGAGAAGAATGTAATTGCTTATGCCTCGAGGCAATTAAAGGTGCATGAACGTAATTATCCGACCCATGATTTGGAGTTGGTTGCGGTAGTGTTTGCATTAAATCAATGGAGACATTATCTCTATGGGGTTAAGTGTGAAGTCTATACGGATCATTGTAGTTTACAGTGTGTCTTTACTCAGAGAGATTTGAACTTGAGACAGAGGAGATGGATGGAACTACTGAAGGACTATGATATCACTATATTGTATCACCCAGAAAAGCTATTGTGGTGGCAGATGCCTTAACTAGAAAAACAGGGAGCATGGGAAGTCTAGCCCACTTACAGGTTTCTAGAAGCCATTGGCTAGAGAGGTTCAGACTCTGGCTAATGACTTTATGAGGCTGGAAGTACTAGAGAAGGGAGGATTTTTGGCCTGTGTGGAGGCAGGATCTTCCTTTCTTGACAAGATTACGGGAAAGCAGTGTACTGATGAGAAGCTGAGCCGAATTCAGGATATGGTGTTGCGAGGAGAGGCTAAAAAGGCAATAATGGATGAGGAAGGCGTTTTGAGGATTAATGGAAGGGTATGTGTACCCCGTGTTGATGATTTGGTCCACACTATTCTCACAGAGGCTCATAGTTCAGGATATTCTATATATCCTGGTGCAACCAAGATGTATCGTGACCTAAGGCAACATTTTTGGTGGAGTAGGATGAAGCGTGATATTGCTGATTTTGTTGCCCAATGCCCGAATTTTCAGCAGGTAAAGTATGAACACTACAGGCCCGGAGGAACACTTCAGAAAATGCCCATTCCTGAATGGAAGTGGGAAAGAATTGCAATGGATTTCGAGGTTGGTCTTCCAAAGACATTGGGTAAGTTTGATTCTATTTGGGTAATTGTTAACAGATTAACTAAGTCAGCTCACTTCATTCCGGTTAAGGTGACTTACAATGCAGAGAAGTTAGACAAACTCTACATCTCAGAAATTGTTTGATTGCATGGAGTTCCACTTTCCATCATATCAGATAGAGGTACACAATTCACTTCTATGTTTTGGAGAACATTGCATGCTGAATTAGGTACTAGGTTGGATCTTAGTACTGCATTTAACCCTCAGACCGATGGTCAGTCTGAGCGAACGATTCAGGTGTTGGAAGATATGCTTCGTGCATGTGTGATAGAATTTGGTGGTCATTGGGATAACTTCTTACCCTTAGTAGAGTTCTCATACAATAATAGCTATCACTCAAGTATATATGGCCCCATTCGAAGCATTGTATGGGAGGAGATGTAGGTCTCCCATGGTTGGTTTGATGCATTTATTATTCTAGTGAGGCCCTGGGGTACTGATCTCTGAGGGAATCATTAGAGAAAGTGAAATTCATTCAAGAAAAGCTTTTAGCGGCGCAAAGTAGGCAAAAGAATATGCAGATCGAAAGGTTAGAGACTTTGAGTTCATGGAGGGTGAACAAGTCTTGCTGAAGGTTTCAACTATGAAAGGGGTGATGCGGTTTGGTAAGCGAGGTAAGCTTAGCCCGAGGTATATTGGTCCATTTGAAGTTCTGAAGCGCGTGGGGGAGGTAGCTTATGAATTAGCCTTACCTCCAGGACTCTCAGGAGTGCACCGGTATTTCATGTGTCTATGCTGAAAAGATATCATGGGGATGGAAACTACATTATTCGTTGGGATTCAGTTCTTCTTGATGAGAATTTGTCTTATGAGGAAGAGCCTGTTGCTATTCTAGATAGAGAAATCCGCAAGCTGAGATCAAGGGAGATTGCATCCATCAAGGTTCAATGGAAGAATCGGCCAGTTGAAGAGTCCACTTGGGAGAAGGAGGCTGATATACAAGAAAGATACCCACACCTCTTTACAGATTCAGGTACTCTTTCTCGCCCTTGTCTTTCTTCTTGTGATCGTTCGGGGACGAACGATGGGTAAATTGGTATCTATTATAACGACCTATTTAGTCGTTTCGAGCAGTAGAATCATTTGGGATAAAAACTGACTGGGTCGACGGATCACGCGATGGACCGTCATGGTCATGACGGACCGTCATGGACTCCATTGTCCCACACTTGTGAAATTCTCCTGTAGCTCTCTTCTTTAACCGCAATGACAGGTAGGACGAACCGTCATAGGCACGACAGTCTATCGAGAGCCTTCGTGCCAAAACACTTAAACTCTGAAATTTGGGTACGGGGAATCAACTCTCTGAACTTCGCGACGAAATGGCAGCACGGACCGTCGTAGGCACGACGGACCGTCATAGACCTCTTTAATGAAATTGTCTCTCTGAACTCTGTGACAACCCTGCAGGACGGACCGTCGCAGGCACGACGGGCCGTCACGAGCGACGTAACCTCGACTGGGTCGGATTTCTGCTAAAAGTTTTCAGGGGCGTTTTGGACTAATTATGACAAACTGTATGAAATTCGTCGGTAAGTTTTATAACTTATTTACTTGAGGGTTAAAGGAGATAACCTTGAAATAAATAGTGGGTTACTTTTATCATCTTTTATACTTAATTATATGATAATTAGGGTAAAAGAAAAAGAGTTTGAATAAGGAAAAATAGAAAGAACAGAGAAAAGAGGGGAGAACGAACAAGAGAGGGAGAAGAACGAAGAGACAGCAAGGACATTGGGAAAGTAGATTGCTTGATCACGAATTTTTCGGTGGAGGTAGGTTATGGTTTATGCTATTTCATAGTAAACTCTAAATAGCGATTGATATGTATTGGGTGGTATTGTAGAGTCTTCTATATGCTTAATTGTGTTGTTGCATGTTGTGATTATGTAAATGGTGATGGATTATAATGATGATACTGTGGAATCTTAAAAACCTTAAATCCACTCTATTAATGATGATGCCTTGACATAAAAGAAGGCTTGATGAACTAAAAGAATAAGGTTAATGGATCGTGTGTCACGAACCGAAACGTAGTATTAGGGGATCGGGTGTCACGAAACGACATGTAGTATTAGGGGATTGGGTGTCACGAACCGACACGTAGTATTAGGGGATCGGGTGTCACGAACCGACACGTAGAATTAGGGGATCGGGTGTCACGAACCGACACGTAGAATTAGGGGATTGGGTGTCGCGAACTGACACGTAGAATTAGGGGATCGGGTGTCACTAACCGACACGTAAAATTAGGGGATCGGGTGTCACGAACCGACACGTAGTATTAGGGGATCGGAGTGTTACGTACCGATACATAGTAGTAGGGGATCGGAGTGTCACGTTCCGACACCAGGATGATAAAGAGAATGAATCTTGAATTATTTTATTATACTCAAACTTAAAGAACCTTTTTCCCAAATGAGTATGGTGTGGAGGCTTGAGTCCTCATAGATGTACTTGGTGTTGTCGTCAATGGTTCTTGGACTTGTTGTTGCCACCTGTTGAGTATTGTAGTTGATTTTATATTATTGCTCAATGTATATTGCTTTCTATTTTTAGTTGGCCGATGATACCTACTCAGTACTTGTGCCTTGTACTGACCCTACTTGTAATTTTCTTCTTTGTTATTTGTGGAGTGCAGCAAACGTGCCATCGACTTCAACTCAACCGCAACTCTAGCCAGTCTTCAGTATATCAGAATTCAGGGTGAGCTACTGTTTCTAGCTCGGACTGGATTCTCTCCTTCACGTCTTGATGTCTTGATGTTCGGACATGGACATCCTTTTACTTTTTTTAGCTTCTTAATACTCTTAGATTTAGTAATTTGAGGATAGATGTTCTTGTGGTGATGACTTCCAGATTTTGGGGATAGTAATAGATAAATTTTAGAAGCTATTTAATTGATTCCTTTAATGAGTATTAAGTCTTACGCATTATATTTTGTTTGTTATGGTTGAAATATTGGTGAATGTTGGGGTTTAGAATTGTTGGTTCGCTCACATAGTAGGATAAGTGTGGGTGCCACTCGCGGCTCGTTTTGGGTCGTGACAAAAAACTACTTCTACTACTACTACTACTACTACTACTACTAATAATAATAATAATAATAATAATAATAACTCATTAAATTGGAGTACTTCGAAAGTAAAGAGGTCTCAATCATAAGCAGACGAGCAGATGGAGTTAACTTATTAGACTCTTGTTGAGTATCCTAAGAACCTGTATGAGCATATTTAAATTATATAGGTCGAATGACATCAATAAATTGAATGTATGAGTATATAATATAGTTGAATAACAAAAAATTGAAAGAAAAGACTACAATAGATAACAACATACTTAAACTGACTGTAAAGAAATAAAGGAGTAAAATAATTTAAAACTTTACAAGATATTGTCTCATCTATGAGCTCAATATAATAAGCGAGATACAAAATACACTTTGATTATATTGGGAGATTCTATAACAAAAAATCATTACAATGAGCTACATGATCATACAACGCCTCTTTCACTCTGACAAAGTTGTCCTACATGTTTTCGGGGTATAGAATAGGCCAACTAAGTGGATCCACTAAGATCTAAAAAGTATGATCCTGTACCCATGTTGGGATACATGGTTTTTGAGAAATGTGAGTTGTCTGAACTCATTTTTATATCGGTTCTCAATACTACTCCAAACAATATATATTCATGCTCAATATTCTAAAAAATATACTCTTCCTCTGGTTTAATATAATTTCTCAAACTATCCTCTTAAAACATGTAACTACTCCTGAAATATCTTTGAACTCATAACTCATTTAGAAATCTCAGTGCCTCTTTTATCAATTACAAAATTGATACCTCTGGAAATACGTAGTTCCCTTATACTCTTACTTCACTCATACTTGAAAATACTTTCTCAAAACATATGAAGATCATACTTTTCTATGCTCATTGATGACTCGGAAAGTTGTACTGCATATACATTGATGGTATATCTAGATACCATACTGCTCATACATTGATGACATACTCGATTGTCAAACTAATCATGTTTTAGATACTTTTTTCTCAAAACTCATCTTTACTTTCTCAAAACTTAGTTTAGGAACTCAAGTGTTAACTTTAAAAATATATCAAAATTTGTAACTCAAATCATAGGTTTCATGTAAAATTATGTAATGAACGACTTAAATCAGGGATTTAATAGAAATAAAAAGATTCAATACTCATAACTCAAGATTCAAGAACTCAAAATTAATAACTCAACAATATATTTCCTCTAAAAAGATACTCAATTCATAGAGTTCATACTAAAATATAGACATGAACAAATCAACTGAAGAATTTTAATGCATAACATATAGTAATTCAGTAATTAGGAATAGAATTTAAAAAGAAAAAAGAACTCAAGAACTCAAATCAACTTATCTCAAGAATACTCAAATTTAGGGGTAGAATTCTAGATTTCACTTTTCCTGATTTGAAAAAATTGATATAAGACGTGAGAAAGAACTAGTCAACCACTATGTTAGCCTTACATACATGAAAGAACAAGGTTCATCAAAAATCATCTAGAAGAACTTCACTAGAAGCCTTGAAGCCCTCGCTTAAAGTAAAAAAATCAAGAAAACCTTTCTTGAGATTATTGAATTCCTTTCTTGAAATCTCTATGACAAAGAATTATGATTTTCATTAGTAATTCATAATTGCATGAAGAATTTGAGTTGGAAAGAATGAAATCTTAGAGAAAGACTTATATTCCTGAAGAATCTTGAAAACGATTGAATGAATCTTGAATAAAGTCTTCTACTTTGATTTTTCCTTAGGGTTTTGACTTAAGATTTGAGAAAGAAGAGAATGATGTAATAAGAGGTGAAAATCTGATTGTTTTGAGTCTTTAATTAGTGAAGAAATTCTTTTTGGTTTTTCTTAGAGGTAAAAAGACTAATTAAAAAAGGGACTCTATTTAATGTTTTTCCGTCGGCTAATTCGTCACTGCACTGAATCATATTACTAAAATGGTCATAACTTTTTACTCAAACCTCAGATTGTTGCGAAAATGGTAGTGTTGGAAAGAAGATTCAAATTCCTTTAATTTTGTAAGTTATATGCCACATAAATATTTATATTTTAAGAGTACAGTTATTTGAAGTTGACCCAAGTAAAATGTTATATCAAAACTTAATCGATAAAAATCTTGAAACTTTTAACACTACTTTGTGCTAGAACATTTTATGGGGTATTACAATACTCCTTCTTGGGATCATTCGTCCTCGAATAATGCTGACACTGAGTATGAAAGGGAAAAGAGTTACTCTTACTATATTCCAGCTTAATTTAAAATAAAAAATTACTTAACAGAAGGTGATTATTCTAATTTCAATCATGACATTCAGATTCTATACCTCTATGAGAAATCTCATCCCAAGAGCACTATATTCAAGCCTAGTACTATGACTACTCCATGGACTCCTACTAACCACATCTTATAAGATTTCCTCATCCTCTCTATCAATTGAAACACATCACTACTGGAATTGACTAATTGCTCTCATTTAATTTTTATTCATGGGAAGAACTTATCCCCCCCACCCCCCTTCTCTTTTATAAGCTTATATGGCAGAAGAATATTACCACTTCCACAGTAAGGAACATAAACCCTCTCCTTCTATCATTACTCAATTGCTATCTACAATATCGCTATCAATGCTGAAAATGATCACTGAAAGAGATTTAGGAACAAAGATCATAAGAACGATTCATTCAAGAATTTCGATATAAGAATATGCATGACATAACATTATGTTGCTATTCAAAAAGATCAAATCTTGAATATTTTGAGACTGATTATACTATGAGACATAAGACTGAGCATACTATGCGATATGAGTGCTTATATGAATAAGTTCATATCATGGGGCTGATATTTATAACTCTGTGGAGTTAGATTGAGATCAACAGGCTAAAGTCTTTGCTTCTCATTCTGGAAAGCATAGATGTTAACCTCTTTGAAGTTTATGAGCCTAGATCATAGACACTATTATGATATTAGAAATATCAACTAGATTTTGTAGTAATTGGACTTGATGAATACACAAGATTTTGAATGAATTTATATATCGCTAAAGAACGACACCACCACCACCACCAGCAACAACAACAGTAACAAAAACAACAACAACAAAAATAACAACAACAACAACAACAACAACAACAACAACAACAACACCAGCAACAGCAACAACAACAACAACAACAACAACACAACAACAACAACACCAACAACATCAACAACAACAACAACAACAATAGCAACAACAACAACAACAACAACAACAACAACAACAACAATAACAACAGTAGCAACAACAACAACAGAAAAAACAATAGAAATAACAACAGCAACAACAACAACAACAACAACAACAACAACAACAACAGCAACAATAACAACAAGAAGTTTAAAGAAAAGCACCCTTCACCTAGATTTTATCTTTTGGCTTAAAATAAGTCACTTTGATAATTGACAAACACTCTAATAAGTAAACTATCTTTTAATCCCATCCAAACAAGCTCTAAAAGACTAAAAGTTAGTTTAAGTTTATATATTTTTATATGTTAAAATTGGCCGATGAAGAAATTACATTGATTTCCAAGGTCTTCCATGTTAATAAGAAGAGTTTGATTTTCATTTATTTATTTTTATTCATATTTATTTATCACTAACAGTTTTACTAAGGGTGTTTAAAGATACCCCAGAGTGTCTTCCCATTGAAGCTATTCCAATGGAATTTGAATTTGAATTTTTTATTTATTATTGTGTATATTGTTCCCGATAAACAAACATTAGATCGTTTCTCATATTATTTGTTTACTTTATTTATTTGTGTAAACTTTATGCCTATCATATTTATATATTTTTTATCTCCTCCTCAATTTAAAAAAATGAATTCAGTCTGGACCCATAGTTGTGGATTTCGAATGATGTCTAACACATTCTCTTAATAATAACTTGAACCCCTTTTCTAGAATCTAATGATTTTGTAGATCACTTAAATGGTTTCCTATTTTATTCCTAAAATAGAGTGGGGACATCTTTCAAAATTTATTTATGCATAAAATTTGTTTAAAATTGAGTTAATCGATTATTTTTTTGAGTCACCACGATGATACTCCTTATTTGAATAAATTAGGAATGAACACACTATCTCATTTTTTCATCGAGTCACTTTGTTTGATTTGGTAGAACTACACATGCTTTATTTTGATGTAATTTTGGGCATGAATTGGTTGCATGCATGTTATGCTTCCATTGATTATAGAACTCAGGTAGTTAAATTGATTTTTCCAAATGAGTCCATGTTAAAGTGGAAAGGGGAAATTCCATTCCTAAGAGTCAATTTATGTCATGTCTAAAAGCTAGAAAGATAATTGAAAAAGGGTGCACATATCATATTGTTAGGGTCATGGATGTTGAATCCAAACTTCCTTCAATAATGTCCATCCCCGTATTGGGGGAATTCTGGGAAGTCTTTCCCAATGAATTTCGCGGAATTCCTCTCAAACAGGAGATAGATTGCGACATTGATCTCTTACCGGATACTAAACCTATATCTATCCCTCCTTACTGGATGGCTCAGATGGAGTTGAAGGAGTTGAAAGAACAACTCAAGGATTTTCTAGACAAGGGTTTTATTCAACCAAGCCTATATCTAATGGGTTCTCAAGTATTGTTTGTGAAAAAGAAATATGGGTCTCTTACAATGTGTATCGACTATCGACAATTGAAAAAGTTCATTATATAGAATAAGTATCCTCTTCCGAGAATTGATGACTGGTGTGATCAATTGGTAGGGGCTAATCACTTTTCAAAGATATACCTTTGTTCGGGCTACTACCAACTTAGGTTAAGAGAAGTTGACACTCCTAAGATGGATATGAGTTCCTTGTGATGTCATTTGGCCTAACTAATGCCCTAGAGACATTTATGGACCTCATGAATAGGGTTTTATGAGAATATCTAGTCATGTTCGTCATTGCCTTTATCGAGGATATCATAATTTAATCTAGAAGCGAGGATGATCATATGAGTCATTTGAAGATTGTCATGCGAACCCTCAAAGATCACCAATTGGTCACAAAGTTTAGTAAGTGAGTCTTGTAACAACCCTAAAAATGGATATGCTAAGTATTGATTAATGTGTCTAGAATGCCTACGATAAGACCAGGTTCACATGAATTGATGCGCGTAGAACCAGACCTCTGAAACCTTGTGACAGTCAAGCCAACTAACTTTAGGAGTTAGTTGACCTAGGAAATGTTGGGTCCATCCATGTAGGTTTCCTGAATATGAAGATTCATCTGAAAGAGTCTTTATCAGATTTAAAAAGGGGAAATCTTAAGTTTGGAGGGTCTAGGGGTAAAATGGTCTTTTTCCAGGATAAGGGTAGTATCGTGATTACCGTAAATATGTAATTAGTTATTTAATTAATAAGGTGGAGGGGCATTTTTGGGAGAGAGGGCCAAAAATTGGCCTTTGAGTGAAGTCTTGCTCCACCTGGGTTCGAACCTAAGTGGAAGCATTGATTTAAATTGTATTAATTAAATTGGTAAATTAATTTAATTAATTAATAATTATTATCTGATTTAAGAAAAAGTAAAAATCAATTTTTTTTGAAGGTTTGAAAGAGTCCTAGTTTGACTAAATCTTTACCTAAGCCTAAACCACCTTTCACGTTCAATTCTCTCTCTCTCATCAAAACTTCTCTTTCTTTTCACGTTCTCTCTACCAAAATACAAGAACTGACCAGCAACTAAAAGTTCTTCACTCTTGAAGAACATTCACGTTAAAAATATAATCAAAACACATATCCAAAAACGTTAGGCAAAGGGAGTGTTTTTCGGTCGAAGTTTTGTGTTGAAGCTCGGATTTAGATGTGAGTTGGAGGAGGTCTTTGGGCAGAAAGTTCAAGGTTTGAACGTCAAAATAAGGTATGGTTTTTCTTACTCTTAGTTCTTTTACCAAGAGACCCTTAGGACTCAGATAAATATATTCTGAAAACTAGGGTTGTTCCCCGTTGCATGTCCCTGTCATTAGCTCCTATCAATGGTTGTAGGTTGGTTTGTCTCTTGTTAGGTATTAGGCATGTAATGTGTTTACATGATGAATATGTTCATGAATGTGTGTTTGGAATTGTACAAATGATAACCTATGTTTTCCAAAAATATGTGTTGATGTGTGTGCAATGTGTAGCCATGACTTTGAACACAGATTGAAGCATGAAAATGACTTGTTTTATGGTTGTATTTCACATACACAAATTATATAAATCGTGGTGTTCATATGAAGTATAATGTGGCTGATTTGACTGGAAACTATTAGCTAAATGAATCCATGAAAATATACCCAAAGATGTACTAGATGATCCAAGAATTACCCTAAGAACTAAGGTGCAATGTTGATGAAAAGAATGCAGAAAAACCTACACAATTTCCAGCTATATGTTGATGAGTTTTGGTCAATCTAAGTGGTTTAGTATGTTATGAATAATAAATTAAAATAAGTGAGGTCACTGAGGATCAAACCCGTGACCTCACAATGTTAAAAGTCATAGAAATAATGTAAGTTAAAAAGAATGTGGCAGGGGGGATTCAAAATAGTGACCTCAACCGAAAATGAAGTACAAAAAATAAATGAAATGAGAGGTGTGGCATTCGAACCCACCACCTCTAAGTCAGATTTAATGAAAAGTTAAAAGAAAAATAAAAGGTTGAGGGGTTGATAATCGAACCCACGACTTCTAGGAAGAATAAAGGGAATTTAAGGAGAAAAATTAAAGTGGGGCTGTGTGGTTTCGAACCCACACCCTCTCGGCCAAGAAGGAGAGAAATCAAAGAAAATAAAATAAAAGGAAATGATGTTGTGGGGGTTCGATCCCACATCCTCTCAGTTCCAATGAACAAAAAATGAAGAAAGAAATTAAGGAAAAATAAAATGAAGGCGTTGGGGCTCGATCTTGGGTCCCCAAGTCGTGTGGATCAAATCAAAATAAAAAAAAATGTAAGTGTTGTCCAAGGGATTCAAAATCTGGTTCCCTTTCCCAAATTTCGTATTATACATAAGTCATACGTGAATAAATGTTCAAAAATAATGTTGCATACATATATCGAAATCGAGATCTTGGCATACTTACAAGATGCATAAGTCTTGTACCACATAATCTTAGAAAGATATGAATGACTTAAACAATCTATGAATGAAGCCTCGTGGGTTGTCCGTATAGACCCATAAGTCTAGCATACGTTTAAAAGTAAGTGAACCTAAGATGTATGTAACGAAATGAAGAAACCCTAAAAGAGTTAAGTAGGAGTGTGAAATACACTAAATGGCCAAGTGCATTCACATATGATGAAATGAACATTCACGAAAAAGGGGTGAGTAATTTTGAAGAGAAAATGTTCTAGAACTAATGAATGTGGTGACAACATGATAAGAGGCTAATGTGAAAGATGAGAGCAATCTCAAATGAGCCGAAGTAAATGTTACCAAAACGTACTCACCTATGAGAGTGTAAAGCTAAAAAAGAGGCCAGTCTCTATGAACACTCTAACGAAAGTATTGAGATTAATGTATAATTATAGTAATGATGAGATGAGAAATCATCTATTGAGCTATGAGGTCCTCATGCTAGAAGCCAACTACCATGACGTATGAGTTGAATGTAATGGAACTTTATACTGAGAACCAATAGGCTAGCTATGAGGGGTAATGCCTTCTTTCGTGAAGGGCGCAGGTTCACGTAACTCTCAAGAGATGAGACTATCAGGCATGCCGGGTATGGGTCTCCTTATATCTCCTAGTCTTTGAACCTATAATGCCAATATAGGGATCTAGTAGGGTTCTATCCCCTATATACGCTATCATGTCTTAGGTCACTTTGACCGGTGATTACACCTCTTTTCGGTGTGGGGAAGACTATATTTCATGATGCTCACATGATCTATGTCGGTTAAAGTTAAAATTCCCAATGAATGAATGGTGCCATCCTCAAATGATGCACATAATGAAATGAATGATACCAAAGGTGTTAGGATAGGATAATAAAGAGGTGAGATAGACTTATGTAATGACACTAGGTCATTCTCGATCATTGCACAACGAACAAGATGAAAGTCTTAACCTACATCCTAGGTATAGTTGATGTTTACACTAGATTATGAATGTATGAAGTGAAGTACGTACGAATGAATGAAGCAAACTCTGTGTTTGCTAAAGAAGGCTCCCGAATTGAGGTCCCATATTTTGAGCCCTCATTTTTGGGAAGTCTTGATGTTAAGTCCATGATTCCAAAGTCTCATGGCGTATGAACGGATGATATAAAAGATGTTATGTGCTATATGCAATATGTTATGTGCTATGTGTAAGACGTTATGTGCTGTGTGCAATATGATACGTATGATGATGCATGTTACTCTTATACGATGACTTCAGTAATCCAATTTGGCAAGTCCACTGACTTTGGTAATCCAAATTTGGTAGGTCCACTAACTTTCCTAATCAAAATTTGGGAAGTCTACTGACTTGACCTTCCATAAATCATGTCGTTAGGAAAGAGTTATTCTTACTTATGCATGTCCTTGGTATTTGCTTGCATATACCCATAGTTAGTACAAGTATGTAAAAATCCCATACAACTCTATATTTTTTGGTGCAGGCACAAGTTGACGTTAGAGCTTACAGTACGACGTTGCAGCTATCCATACGTGGAGCTTTCATTCGGATTTTGTAGTCCCGCATGCTTTCGAGGATGTCTACGTTTATTTTCTAGATTAGATATAGGCTTTAGCTAGTGGAGCATGTTCCACTAGTGTTTCGTTTCCACTTTCATTTCAAACTTTGTATTGGTGCTGTTTTGGCAAAAACATGTTTAATTCAATTATGGACTATTTCTTTCATTTGATGATCTTAATATTAGATGATTGATTGTGAAAATTTATGAGTTTAAGTAGAATGTCTTAAATGATTGTTAAGTAACAAAAAGTTCAAAGTTTCCGCTAAAATTAACCTAGATTAAGTAACAATGACATATGTAGGCTTGTCTGCGACCTCTGAGAGGTCAAGGACGTCGGTCTCGTTTGGGGTCTACACTCCGGTCGTGACAAGTGTTTTGGTTCAAATCCATGGTATTTCTTGGTCACAGAGTATCAAGCAAGGGTATAATGATTGATCCAAAGAAAATTGACTGCGTCAAGAATTGGCCTAGACCTCTATTACCGACCTATATTAGAAGCTTTTTCGGTGTATTCGGATACTATAGAAGATTTTATGAATTACTCTCTTCTATTGCTTCTACTTTAACGACCCTAACCCAAAATAAATCTAAGTTTGAGTGGATGGAAGCTTTTAAGAAATACTTCCAAGAATTAAAGTAAAGCTTACGTCTACTCAAGTGTTGACCTTATCAGAGGGTACTGATTAGTTTGTAGTGTAATGTGACGCTTCTAGAGTAGGTTTGAATTGTGTCCTCATGCAACGAGTTAAGTTTATATCTTATGCTTCAAGGCAATTCAATGTCCATGATAAGAATAATCAGACTCATGATCTTGAACTAGCGGCTGTAGTATTTTCTTTGAAAATATGAAGACATTACCTCTATGGGGTCCATGTAGATGTGTTTAGTGATCAGAAAAGTTTTGAATATGTGTTTACCCAAAAAGACTTGAATCTCTAACAAAGAAGGTGGTTGGATATTTTAAAAGATTACGATATAAGTGTCCTTTTCCACCCCATAAAATCCAATATGGTTGCGGATGTCTTAAGTCGGATGTTTATGGTTAGTGTGACCTACATACATGGTTAGAAAATGAAGTTAGTTCGTGATGTGCAAAGGTTTGCCAAGTTAGGTGTCCAATTTGTAGATTCTTTTAAAGGTGGTTTCACGGTTTAACATATCTCCAAATCATGCTTATGATTGATGTGAAGTATAAATAACACCTTGACCATATTTCGATGGATTTGAATGGATCCGTGCTAGGGAAATCCATTGAGTCTTTCTGCCAAGGAAGAGATGGGTTACTTTGGTAACAAGGTAGGTTGTGTCTTTTGGATGCTGATTGATTAAGGGAAAAAATTCAAGAAGAGGCTCATGGTTTGCGATATTGTATTCATCTGGGAGCCATCAAGATGTACTGTGATCTTTTGGAATTCTTTTGGTGGAATGGCACAAAGAAGGATATGACAAATTTTATAGCCTAATATCTCAATTGTCAATAAGTTAAGGCTGAGTACTTGAAATTGGGAGGTTCTGTCTCAAGGTATAGAAATTCCCACTTGGAAGTTCAAAGAGGTCAACATGGATTTCGTTGTGGTCTTGCCTTGTACTAGAAGGAAACATAATTCTATTTGGGTCATTATTGATAGGATGACTAAATCAGCCCATTTCATTCCTTTCATGGTTGCATATTCGGCGGAGGATTATGCAATGTTGTGTATTGAATAAGTAGTGAGGTTGCATGGAGTTCCTTTGTCTATCATTTCAGATAAAGGTACTCAGTTTACTTTATACTTTTTGAAAGCATTCCAAGTAGGGCTTGGTACAAGTTTTAAACTTATCACGTCTTTTCACCCTCAAATTGATGGTCAAGCAGAACACACCATTAAAACCCTAGAGGATATGTTGAGGGCATGTGTTATTGACTTCAAAGGTAATTTGGATGATTATCTACCTTTGATACAATTTTCTTACAATAATATCACCACTCGAGTATTGCTATGTCTCCATTTGAAGCACTTTATGGGAGAAGGTATAGATCCTCGGTGGGTTCGTTTGAAGTAGGTAAATTTTTCCTTATCGGTCCTGAGTTAGTTATGTGTCCATTCAAAAAGTTTTACTTATTAGAGATAGGTTGAAAATATCTCAAAATTTGCAAAATTCATATGTCGACAATACAAAGAGAGATCAAGAGTTCGAAGTTGGTGATTGGTCTACTTAAAAAACTCGCCTATGAAGGGGTAATGAGGTTTGGTAAGAAGGGGAAGCTTTTTTAAAAAATTTTTTTATAGAAGGGGAAGCTTAGTCCTCTATAAATGGGCCTTAATGAAATCTTGAGACGTGTCGGAGAGGTTCGCCCGGTGTTTCATGTCTCCATACTTTAGAAGTGCATTGGTGATCTGATGTCCATACTTCCTTTAGAAGGTTTAAATATTGATGAGATCCTTGCTTATGAAGATGTCCCGGTCGAGATTTCAGATCAACTAGTGAAGAGGTTGAGGAGTAACGAAATAACTTCCGTTAAGGTTCTATTGAGAAATCAATTAGTTGAGGTTTCTAATTTAGAGTACGAGGCCGATATGAAGTCCAAATATCCTCATATTTTTACTTATCCTCCTATAAAAACTTGAGGTAAGTTGTTCCTCTTGATTTTCTAGTGATTTGGAGTCATGTTAGTTACTTGAGTTTTTTTCATGAGTTCCTCTAGATTTCCTATTTTCATATATCAACTGAAGTTTAAACTTGCAGTGTAATTTTTTTAATTTATTACATTATTTTTTGTTTTTTGTGATGATTAAACATTCAGGGCTTGAATGAGACCCCTTCGGGGTCAAGGTGTCACGCCTTGGGTGGTGACACGTAGGAATTGGTTAGTAGGAGTCCATGGAGTTGTTAGAGTATTACGATTAAATGTGGTAGTAAAGAGTAATAGTATTGGGATGAGATTCCCTTTAGATAGTTATAGGCCCTTAGCCTAAGGTTTTAGATTAAGCTTAAATATAGTGAAAGTGTGCCATTAGAATCAAACCTTGGTAAGAGTAACCCCATTCTATAGCTAGTCCGGTCTTTATTCGAGGAAGAATGATCCCAAACGGAGATATTATAACACCCCAAATTTTTTTTGAGGTCAGAGTCAATCCATACTTCGTTGTGTAATTTTTTTACCATGTAATTTAAGTTCATCCTAAGTGTTAAGGTCAATAAATCCAGCTCACTGAGTTTTAAAAAGAACTGGAGAGATTTCATTCAAGTCCTTCCCTAAGTTCTTCTAGAATTTGGGTCAACTTAAAACAAGAATAACTCTCATTAAAAGATGAATTAGGTGATCCATGACATGTAAATGAAATTTAGTTGAATTGTCTTTCGAACGCCACCGATTTTGCTAATATTTGAGGTCGGATGAGTGAGATATGCCCTTTTGAAGCTAGGTTATCCAATTAAAGAAAGTTACCCAAAAATAATAAGGGTATTTTTAACGATTGGGGAGAAACTCCTAGAAGTTACACGCCGTACTTGACCTCTAGGATGTCATGTATAAGCCTTTAGACATCTCTCATCTGATATATATGAAAAGTAGTAAAGAATTAAAACTTTCACTTTAAAACATAATGCGAATATCATTTCGTAAAACGGAAGTCTTTCTAACATATGTCTCAAAAACCATCTATGACAACATGAGTAATAATGTCTTGGGATGCATCCCACAAAAGTCTAAAACATAGTAAAGGAGAAAAAAGGAACATAAGGGTGGTGTCCTCGGAAGCTGTGAGGACTCACCAATCTTACTCCTTGAAAGACTTGAAAACTTTACCCTTCAAAGCAACTCAATCTTCAGTATGGAAAATAACATACCTAACATAAGATATCACAAAGGGTTAGTCAACAATAGACATAATCATAAGAGATAATAAAAATGAACATAACACAAATATTAGAAGCATAATAAATCATCTTAAATCATATGTAAGTTCATACTAAGACCATTTTTCCTTCTTTATCAAGTGAACTACTTCACAAACCACTTCCAAGTATATTTCTGTATGGCTAAGGTAGCATCCCAAACTACTACCTAAGCTAAGTACCTCTCTTTGGTCATTCTTGATCATAATCCACTCTCATAATTAAAACCTAAGTTCTTCATGACATATGAGCACTATGCCCCTAGCTCACCTCAAGGCACACTTGTGCAATTCATGTGAGGCATCCCATTATAACTCACATACTAAGCATATCTTGAGAACACCCTAAATCATGTTCATCTACTTTAGGAGTTACTAATAGATCTACTTCATATTGACAAGGAACTATCATCTTAATTCAATCATATCATGAAAAGAAACTTCAGCCACTACCCAAGCTAAACATACATCACATAAGGGTCATGTCATAGGTAGCTTCAAGTCATACTTGTGCCATGTATGAATGTCATACTATTCTACCATCCGTACTAAGTACTTCTTGAGGCTATCCTAATCCTAGCTAACTTATCTTTCATTCTTGTCTATTAATCTTAACATACTAATATAATAGACTTACTACCATTGAAAACATCTTAACATACAATACAAGCTAACGAAGAAAAGTACAAAAGTATAGCATGCAACCAATCATGTATATGAGACTAACCATAGGAGAGCATAAATCCTCAACCCAAAGATACCATGAGAATCCTATATCAAGCTATTCCTTGAAATACACCTTGCATGCAAATCAAGATACCATTAGGAGAGTATAGTCCTTTCCTTTCACGCCTCGAGAGTTAACTTAGAAAATATGACATTATTGGAGTGAAACACGGCGTACTAGACCTCTTGGAGGTCTTGTACATCCTTTGACATCATTCATTGCTTATACATATGAAAAGTAGTTCGGAATTAAAACTTTTCACACGAATAATATCTCATAATATCTTTTATATAAAACCATAGGAAAATACTTAGTCTCAACATATTCCAATCTTAAACTCATGAATACTTGGGATACGGCCCGTACAATTGAAATATAGAAATACTTAGTTTATTACAATACTTTGAATAAAAGAAGTCTAAATATAGCTATATCCTCGAGTCAAGTGAGGACATACTTAAAACTTTTCTTGGAAGAGTCCTAGTTCCTAAACATCACTTCAAGACGCTTGTCACCTTCCACCTACACCTTTAGATGTAGACAAAATGTGTGGAATTAGTACAGTAAAAGTAATAAGTATGGCATAATGCATAAAATCATGAGAAATAGACATTTATGAGAAACATGATTTTTTAATTAAAACTTCATAATATAAGCATAAGAATCACATTTATACACCAAACCTCACATTTACAACACATTCTAAATTATATGTAATTTATATGAAATTATAAAATATTACAGTAACACTACACTAAGCATTACAGTGACTTTACTATAATTTCAAGTGAAACTCACATACCGCAGATATCATCAAGAATACATCAAATAACATAAACATGAGATACTCCTACCAAAGGTGAATCTAAGGCTCCCTTGAGTGAGTTATGAAGAGACCGCCCATACAATCCATTCACAAAAACCAAAGTGATCCTTTAGACTGCCTAAGATAAGGTTATTCTCATTACACACATAATAATATATAGTATGACATTCTCCTCCCAAAGGTTATCAAAAGACTTGCTTAAGTAATGCAAGAAGATACCGCCCATACACCCTCTCCAAGCTTACCTAAATAATCCTTATGACTTCCTAAGTTTAGATCATGTCTAACTTATCGATTAACTTTCCTATCTAGAGTTATTCTTAAGACTTCCTTAGTTACGACATGAAGTGACCATTCATGTGCCCCCCTTCACACCTTAACTAAGAAATCCTTAAAATACTCTAGGTAAGAATTTATTCATTAATAATGCTTTCTAACTTAAATCATTATCTTTATTAGCTCATTAAGAGACGTTCAACACTAAAGGACATTCAAGTAATGGTCTTGGAGAAGACCTAGGGACTCACACACTAACATCTTACAAACCTAATTGTGCAATGTCTAGATAGCGTCCCATACCACCACCTAAACTTCATAGAACTTCTCCAATACTAGTAGGTATCCCACATGACGATAATAGTCAATACCTGACAAAGACCATATTAGCTATGCATGGAATACGGAGTCATGCACCTACTCCGATTGAGGTTGTTCTACTTGCCAATGGTAGAACTAGGACACATCCCATGTAGGCACATGGTTAAGGAATATCAAGGGTTTCTTTGTTCTCTAATATCACCTTAGATAGATCAACTCCCCTAACATACACACTCGGTGCTAGCCTTTATTCTCATAGAGTATTTCAAAAAAAGAGTACATGACGAGGGTCTATATCTAGTTCACAACCCAACACTACACCTTACCAAAGAGGGTCCACTAAGGATACCTACAATGGTGAAGAGGATATCTCAATGACTTTCCTAAGGATGATTTCATGTCGTTCCAGCCAATCAACCCTAAGTCCACCATTCACACAAGAAGGATACCATTACGACTTTCAACTTAAAGGATATCATAACCTTCCATCTAGGTTGAAGGTTCCACATATAGGACCTTCTTAACTATGTTCAAGGTCACATACCAATCACACATACAAGACTAAGGAGCTTTAGCATACTAAGTCAAGAACTCATACTCACATTTTACGTGTATCAAGTAAGGGTTACAAGTCTACCAAAATAAGACACACACATACTTCACTATACCAAATATAGTATATCATTCTATAAGAACATAAGAGCAACTAGAAATACTTGCAAGTCACCCTCTACACCCCCATAGCATCATTTTTATAAACCGTCACAAGTCTCATATAAGTCATCAAGAAGCATCATACTTCAACATCAACTAACACATAAGACTTTACTATGGCATACTAGATATACACATCATTTAATAGGAGAATTCATGCTTAGACTTTACATAACACATAAGTCATCAAGACCTTCACATTACTCACCTAATCAAGTTATAACGTGATAATATCATAATACATAAAGTAATGTTGACAAGGCCACATAATTCAAAAGTATAGCACATAAGTAGCGCCACCATAAGTGGACCATAACAAACATCATCATCATCTAAGAACTATACAACATAATATAGAGAAATTTAGGTCAACATACCACCATTCAAACCTCACAACTCTTATCCATAGACAAATCACCCAACACAATACTCAAAGGCTCTTGCCAATTATCATGATCACCAATTCGATCCAATACTCATAATATACAATGAATTCAAAATAACAGAACATGAATTTGTCAAATCAGGACAGGCTACTAACCATTCTAACACAATTATTTCATAATTCAATAGTCCTAATCAATCTACATAAGAATTTAATAGCAAAAAAACATCATCAAATCACCCACAAAATAGTCAAAACTAGGATTTCATGGATTGTATGGGTTCATAGAGTTTTTAGGTTAAAATCATCAAATTAACATCAATTCATTAAATATACAATGATTCAAAACTTTTTATCCAAGAACCCATTGCTAGATATCAAAATAGAATAATTTCATCTTTTGAGAAGTCTTAGAAAAATACTTTGAAGATTGGCTCCTTGAAGAAAAAATATTAAAGGATGAAAACCATACCTTAATTGATGATATACCACGAAAATATAGAAAAATTTATGGAGAATCACCAATGAATTCTCAATCCAAGCTCTACCTTGAGTTTTGGGTTCAATAGAGTTCTAGAGAGTTCTTTATAGGTTTTGGGTTTTGATTTGGAATAATGAATTCATCTAAGTATTTTAGACTTATAAACTCACTTAACATACCCAAAATAACCTTAATATGTCGTTAAACTAATTTTAGGAAGGCTATATGAAAACTCTAAAATACCCTTGGGATGGCTGAGACACTGCAAGGAATTGAATGTGTCATTGACGGACCAACACCTACTGGGCGTCGTCTCATCAACAACTCGTGCTGGTCCCTGTCGTTTTGGACAGAGACTGAAAAATTTGATCTTAATGTACGTAGGCTAAGTCTCCATAGACGCCCACCACCTACGGGGCGTCAACCGGCCTACAGGGCATCAATTGCCCTCTGTAGGTGGGACTGCTTTTGGCAACCAAGATGGGTCATCCTCAAGGACCCTCGATTGGTCCTTGGGGAACTTTACCTGGAATTTTCCCACCCGAATATGTTTTTATACTAGTTTAGGACCTTCCACATCAATTCTATCCAAAACAAAGACGTAAAACTTGACGAAACACCCCAAGCCACACAAGATCTTTTCAAGGCAAACCTTTCGAACGTCATGGACGTTCTTGGACTTTTGACCTCCAAACTTCACCAAAATTTAAAAACTTCCTCATATCATAATTTTAAATCATTTTAGGATTTGAAACAATCAATATAAAAGTGTTAGGCTCTAGTTTCACCTAAGTAATTTTAGAGGTGTCACATTCTACCCCACTTGGACAACATTCGTCCTTGAATTAAACTTGCTTCACATTAAACTCTATCATGATACAAAAAGATCAATACTAGAAGAATATAACCATACCACACCATACACATTACTTAATTTAGGAGTAACACAAATTTCACATGCTTAAGAGACTCAAAACACAACAAGATGATAAAAACTAATCTATGACTCATTTTGCAATAAGACTCACATTCTTAAATTAAAATAGGAGAAACTCTTTATCAACACATTATCATGCTCAAATTAGTAGATTCTCTACATACCAGAACAATTTTCTACAAAATAACAATTTAGTCAAAATTCCAAAGCTTAAGAGTGAACTATACCATAACAGTGAACTACACTTAAGTTTTCAAAAATGCAACTCTTAAGCAATTTATGATGAAAAAATGACAATATTAAAGATAAAATCATATAAACTCAATTCACAACATTTCTATAACATCACAACATGCACAATGCAAGAAATCAATGAAATTCAATTCCAACAAGACTGTTGAACACCATGCTACATACAACATGCTACTATGCCTTTCTAACTCTCAGGATTGAATATAATAGATGAGATGAGACAATCAATCAAAACTCCAATACTCACTTTGCTCCCCCACTTAGAAGGAACTTTTAACACTTAAAATTAGCAACTATAACTTACCAACATCATCTTCATCATCCAGCTTTGATCCTCTAGACCACAGAGCATATAAGCCATTCTTTCTTGGAACATCATCACCTGAGACACTTGGAGGAACTTGCTTGGCTTCTTTTCCTCCAGCCACAATAGTATGAAAATCCCTCAGCTTATGTCCATCCTTACCACAACTAAAGCAATTCTCGGTACCAACTAGACATTTCCCTTACTGATTCTGCCCATAAGTAACACAAGTAGGCTTACCATTTTGAGAACCACTACCCTTATCAAGTTTGACCTTAGTATCCTTAGGTTCATCCTGAATTGCAGACCTCTTCTTGAACCTAGGTTGGTTTTCTTCACTTGATCCGCTCCTCTTCAACTTTCAAAAAATCCTACTAAGTTTGGACTCTTCAATGGATTGACCATACATCATACGCCTAGACAAGTTCATGTCATTGTGGAGAATGGTCGTACAACAGTCTTATTTCACTAGGTCGGCAACACCGGTCACAAACCTACTCATCTCATCCCTAGGGTTAGATACCAAGGATGGAGCATACCTATAACATGGTACACTTCAAGGAATACTCCTCAATACTCATATTTCCTTGCTTAAGATTAATGAACTCCTCAACCTTCAACTCTCTACTCTCACGGGAAAAGTAATTTCCTAAGAAATCCTCTTTAATTTCCTCCCACTCTATGCGACCCGATTCAAACGACCCATCATCTTTCCATTGAGTGTACCACACTTGAGAAATCTCCCTCAATTTATATGAAGCTAACTCCGCTTTCTCCATAGAAGTAAGAACCATGACACTCAACACCTTATACACACAATCTAGAAACTGTTGGGGATCCTCTCCCACCTTAGATCCATGAAATATAGGAGGATTAATCCTCACAAACTCTCTCAATCTTGAGGACATAGTACTCTCCGTAGAATTCTCTCTAGGTTCAATACCCCTATTAACATGGGTAGTCATGGGTCGGGCTAAAGCAAGGAAAGCCTCTCTAATTTCCCCATTAGTCGTGTCTAAGGGGACCAGCGGAACCTCATTACCTTCACCTCTAATAGGGACATGATCACCTTGCGGAGGCACTTGAGCATCTTGAGGAACTTGGTGGGGCTAGTCCACCTTGGGGAACTACCTTTTGCACCCTTCCCATTTCCAACCTTCTAGCGGTCATTCTTCTTGTATTCATACTCCTATAAACACAATACGTGATTAGGAATAGACAATTATAACTTCAATTCTATTGGTACGACACAAGGTTTATGAATAAAAGGGAAACTCGATCGTCCTATAGCCTCTTGCCCATAGATGTGCCACGACTCAACCAATGAATAAGACTTTACTAGACGTGGCTTTATGAGACTTTTAGATTCCTAAGACCACTTTCATAACCTATCACAACCTTAGAGTACACCCTACAAGATATGATGTTCTCGGAGTGCAACACGACGTACTTGACCTCCCAGAAATCTTGTACATGACCTTTTACATCATTCATTGCATATACATGTGAAAAATAATGCGGAATTAAAAATTCTCACACGAATAATATCTCATAATATATTTTAAATAAAACCATAAGAAAATACTAAGTCTCAACATATGCCAATCTTAGACTCATGAATACTTGGGACACGACCCATACAATCGAAATATAAAAATGCTTGAGTCTATTACAGTACTTTGAATAAAACAAGTCTAAAGGTAGCTATGTCCGCGAGTCAAATGAGGATATACTTCAACTTTGCATGGAAGAGTCCTAGTTTCCAAGCTTCACTTCAAGACGCTTCTCACCTTCGACTTACACCTTTCCATATAGACAAAATGTATTGAATTAGTAAAATGCATGTAATAAGTATGAAATAATGCATAAAATCATGAGAAACATACATTTATGAGAACATGCTCTTTTTAATTGAAACTTCATAATATAAGCAAAAGAATCAACACCAATCATCACATTTAGAACACATTCCAAATCATATCTAATTTATATGAAATTATAAAATCTTAAAGTGACATTAAAATGACTTCACTTTACTTCAAATTAAACTCACACACCATAAGATAGCATCAATAATACATCAAAACAAATAAACATGAGATCCTCCTACCGTAGGTGATTCTAAGGCTCTCTTAATAATAGTTATGAAGATAACACCCATACAATCCCTTCACAGACACCAAGTATATCCTTTAGACTACCTAAGATAAGGTTATTCTCATTACATACATAACAATATATAGTATGACATTCTCTCCTCAAAGGTTATCAAAAGACTTACTTAAGTAATGCAAGAAGAGACCGCCCATACACACTCTCCAAGCTAACCAATATAATCCTAATGAATAACTAAGTTTAGATCATGTATACCTTATCAATCCACTTTCCCTATCTAGAGTTATTATTAAGACTTCCCTAGGTAAGACATGAAGTGACCATTCCTATGCCCCTTTCACACCTTAACTAAGCAATCCTTAAACTACTCTAGGTAAGTACTTATTCATTAATCATGCATTCTAAATTCAGTCATTATCTTTATTAGTTCAATAAGAGACATTCAACACTTAAGGACATTCAAATAATGGTTTTGGAGAATACCTAGGGTCTCACACATTAACAACTTCAAAGCCTAATAGTGCAATGTTTAGATAATGTACCCTATAACATACCAAATTTCATGTAACTTCTCCAATACTAGAAGGTATCCCACATGATGAGAATAGTCAATACCCGACATAGACCATACTAGCTATGCATGGAATCCAGAGTCATGCACTTACTCCAATGGAGTTTGTTCTACTTGCCAATAGTAGAACTATGACACATCCCATGTAGGCAAATGGTTAAGGAATATCAAGGGTTTCATTGTTCTATAATGTCATCGTAGTTATAGAAACTCCCTTAGCACACTCACTCGATGCTAGCCTTTGTTCTCATGGAGTATTTGTATAAAGGAGTACATGAAGAGGTTCCATATCTTGTTCACAATCCAATCACATTACACCTCACCAAAGCAGGTCCACTAAGGTTATCTACAATGGTCAAGAAGATAGCTCAATGACTTTTGATAAGTATGATTTCATTCTGTTTCAGCCAATCAACCCTAAGTCCACCATTCACACAAGAAGGATGCCATTACGCCTTTCAACATTAAAGATATCATAACATTCTATCTAGGTTGAAGGTTCTATATAAATAACATTTTTAACTATGTTAAAAGTCACATACTAATCACACATACAAGGCTAAGGATCTTTAGCATACTAATTCAAAAACTAATACTCACACTTTACATGTATCAGGTAAGGGACACATGTCTACAAAATCTAGACACACACATACTTCACTATATAAAATATAACATATCATTCGAGAAGCACATAAGAACAACTAGACAAACTTGTAAGTCACCCTACAAAACCTCTATAGAATCATCAATATAAACCATCACAAGCCTTATATAAGTTATCCAGAAGCATCATACTTCAACATCAAGTAACATATAAGACATCACTATAGCCTACTAGAGATACATATCATCAAATATGAGAATTCATGCTTAGACTTCACATAACACATAACTCACCAAGACCTTCACATTATTTACGTAATCAAGTTTTAACATGATAATATAATAATACATAAAGTAATGCCGACGAGACCACATAAATCTCAAGTATAGCGCATAAGCATCGCCACCTGAAGAGGACCATACCAAACATCATCATCCTCTAAGAACTATACAACACAATATAGAGAAATTTAGGTCAACATACAACCATGCCAATCTCACAACTCCAATACATAGCCAAATCACCTAACACAATACTCAAAGGCCCTTACCAAATGGCCATGATAACCAATTCAATCCAACACTCATAATATACAATGAATTCAAAGTAACAAAACATGAATTTATAAAATTAGGATATCCTACTAACCATTTTAACATAATTCTTTTATAATTCTATAGTCCTAATCAATCTACACAATAATTCAACAGAGTAAAAACATAATCAAATTATCCATAAAATAGTAAAAACTAGGGTTTGACTAAATTGCATGGGTTCATAGATTTTTCATGTTAAAATCATTAAATTGACATCAATTCAATCAATATACAATGATTTAAAATATTTTATGCAAGAACAAATGACTAGATATCCAAATAGGACCATTCTTTTGAGAAGTCTTTGAAAAATACTTTTGAGATTGGCTACTTTAAAAAAAGAGATTCGAGAATGAAAACCATATCTTAATTGATGCTAGATAGCAAAAATTGAGAAAAATTGACGGATAATAACCAAATTATATTCAATCCAAGCTGTACGTTGAGTTTTGGGTCCAATGGAGTTCTAGAGATTTTTTTTAGAGGTTTTGGGTTTTGATTTTAGAATAATGAATTCATCTAAGTGTTATAGACTTATAAACCCACTCAAAATACCCAAACAATCTTAGTCGTCCAACAAATTTTTTGAAAGCTAGGTGAAAAATCCAAAATACCCTTGTGTTGGCCGAGACACTGTAGGGAATTGCAAGTGCCATCGACGGACCAACACCTACAAGACGTCGCCCCATCGACGGCCTGTGCTGGTCGCCGTCGTTTGGGACAGAGCCTGCAAAATGGGAGCTTAAGATCCCTAGTATAAGTCTTCATCGACACCCACAACCTACGGGGTGTCAACCAGCCTACAGGGCATCGATTGCCCTCCGTAGGTGGGTCTTCTTTTGGCATTTTTTGCAATTAAGATGAATCCTTCCTCAAAGACCCTTGGTTGATCCTTGGGGAAATTTACCCAAACGTTTCCACCCAAATATGTTCATATACAAGTTTACGACCTACAACATAAATTTCATCCAAAACGAACACGTAAAACACGACGAAGCATTCTAAGGCACACAAACACTTTTCAAGGCAAACCTTTCGAACGTCATGGACGTTGTTAGACGTTTAACCGCCAAACATCATCAAAATTTGACCACTTCCTCCTAAAATCATTTTAAATAATTTTAGGACTTCAAAACATCAATACACAAGTGTTAGGATCTAGTTTCACCTATGTCATTTTAGTGGTGTTATATTTCCTCTATTGCAACCATGAAATGGTTTTGGCCTAAACAAGTCAAGCTATGATGAAGGAACTCTAATCATGCTACTTCAAGCTATTCCTAGGAGAGTATCGATCCTCCATACTAGTCTATCTTGCCTACTACTTATGCAAGCTACCATGATCTAGCATTCTTGAAATAAAAGATCAAGCTAAACATGGGAAAGCTTGATTACACCATCGCAGGCTACCATGAGATTCATCACCTCTAAGGTACTATGAGTAATTTAACTCAAGCTTCCATGAGATCTACCATATCAATCTACATAGTTCAAATATCCATGAAGGAGTCATAACTCAACCTCAAACTGTTACATCTTGGTCTTATCTTACCAAGTCAACTACACAAGAAGGTACTATACAATACAACTTCAAGCTATTCGAGTTTGTCATGCCTTGATTCATTTTAGGTTCTTAGGTAAATTTAGAATCCATCTATGTGGTAGAACTTGCTTCTCCTATCTTGTTCATGTCTAAGTGTATAGGAGAAGGAGAACAACTCATCACAATCCCCTCATAATGACTTCACCCCCAAAGCCCTAGCAATAATGATATACAAGTCCTATAATCAATTCTAACTTCATTCTATCATGATCCACGTCTAATTACAAACGATTTCATTGAATTTGATCATTCGAAGGTAATTCTAGTAATGCTTGATCACATTGGTTCAATCCCAACTTTATGAGTGAAAATCCTCCTTAATCAATTAGTCCTAGTTCAATTATATCGACGTGATCCTATTATGATCAATTAGTATTCAAGACAATTGAGTTAAGAAGATCAACTTAGTACTTCAATCTTGCCTCTAATGGTCTGAACCCACCATGATCACCTTCATCATCAAACTTAGAATTCATAAAGGAAACCACATGAAAATATCATATAATCATGATATAAAAAAATTTAATTATACCACCTACATTGGGATCACAAAAAAGCCTTACCCACAATACAATAACAACCCTATTTAGATTGGGGTCTTTTGGAATCACAATTAAGGGACATCAACGGGGGCTCCAAGGATGGAATTTCACATACCTTAAATTAGAGCCTTAAACGAAGCTTGATTCAATGGTTAATATCTTCCTATAAGCTTCATCCTCTTTCTCATTTTCTTCATTGGTGATCTTGATAGAGTTTTAAAGATGGAGAAGTTTTGTTTTGGCGTATGAAGTCTAAATGGCTATTTTATTTTTTAAATATACTTAAATACCTGAAAACTCCAAAAATAACTGCCCATGATACACTTGGAACGTGGGGAGAGTTTCAAAATTCACCCTTAGCTAGGCCTAACACCTGCAGTATAATTGCAGGTTCAATGACGGTTGTAGTCGATGGGCCGTCGTCTAATTTATGCGCCGTCCTGAACTTCTATCGTTTGTGACACAGGCTCACATTTTGGGGGCTGAGATACCACGCCTAAGTGTGGTGCAACGCTTAATCTATGAAATGTTAGTTCATCTGGAGCAACGACCCCAATTGACGAAACGTTAGTGCATCTATAGGGCGCAATTGCCAAGCGTAGTTTGACACAGCCTAGACAGTGTTTTGCCAGCCTTTGGGTCCTCCTCATGGACCCTTTGGGTGGTCCTTGGGGAGTCATGCATGGATATTTCGACCCTTAATACATATATATACATGATAAGATACTCCTTTGTCATTTTAGACTCCAAACAACACTTAAAACATGCAAAGACACACTAGCAAATACACATGACTACTTAACGGATGTCTTCATCGTCCTTTGCCGTTTCACTTCCAAACTGTTCCAAACTCCTCAAATTAAAATTCTAATGAGATATTTCACAATTTTTACACCTTATTAAGCCATGACACACATGTTAGGCTTTATTTTGTCCAAGTTCATTTTGAGGGTCATGACAATATCCCCCACTTGGGAACATTCGTCCTCGAATTACACCTACCTAAACACTTCTTAAAGAACTTACTCTAAACAAACAGCTCATCGTGTATGCATTATTCCTAAATGCACAGACCCAACCAAGGATACTTCAATTCCATGCTATACATCTCTAATGTGACTAAACATGCATCAAGGTAATATTCTTACTAAAATCCAAGGAAAACTAATACCTTCTAGCTATGACATGCCCAAAATAACTTCATGAAGCCTAGAATGCTCATTGACCCAATTATGTCACAACAAGAGACAATTCCATGCAGCTAGGTCAATTCTAACAAGGTTTACACACTTCCATAACATTCAATGAAAACTATAACAACATTTAATCATATAATGACGTTATGGAAAGGGCTCACTATCCCCCACTAGGGAGTAAGCGACACATGTATTTATAACATTGATTCATCACCAACTAGGAAAACATAAAGTCCAACAAAGCAAGTCAAGACAACAAGCAAATATGGATTTTCATAAATCAGTAAGGAAGCACATACCAAAAAGGAACGTAGGAGATCATTATTGATCGCCCTTGGATCGGAGAGCATAGAATATATTTCTCTTTGGAGGACCATGTTCTACATCACTAGGAGAAACCTTCTTGCCTTTCCTCACATTAGACTTTGCCTTAGGGAAATCCTTCCTTATTTGGCCACTCTCACCACACCCACAACAACCATCTCTACTGGCCAAACACCTACCCTCATGTAGGGAATGTGGTCCGTGAATACTAATGTTTCTTCCCCTGAGGTCTAGGGTTACATACCCTCTCATACTAATACCTAGTAGCATTAGAATAACCTTGTTCATAAGACTTTAATCGATTCATAGGATGAGTGTGTCCATCAGACCCATCATTGTCCATCCTACTTCTTTTTTCTCCTTCTTAAGTTTGGATTCTTCTCTTTGTTGGGCAAACACCACTAGTCATGATATATACATATCATAAAAAAAAAATTCTATAAGACACTCATCTTATACTAGTTCGGATACCCCCATCATGAACCTATTCATAAAATCTCAAGGGCTTGCTACAAAAGAAGTAGCATACATAGACAAAAGAATGAACTTTAAGACATACATGATAATACCCAAATTGCCTTTCTTGAGGTTTATGAATTCCTGTAACCTAGCCTCCGTCAATTGTCTAGGTAAGAGCCTATAAATGAAATCAAAACTTAAACGTATCCCATTCTATAGGGCCCGCTTCTACTAGCCTAGAATCCTTCTATTTCTCAATCAAAATTTGGGCCACATCTTTAAATTGATACGCTGCTAGTTCCGCGTTCTCCCTAGTAATTAATCCCATAATAGAAAGAGTCTTATAAACTTCATCTATGAACCCATTTGGTTCCTCCTCCACCTTGGAGCCACTAAATTTCGGAGTGTTCATCCTCAAGAACTCCTTAATCCTATAGGCACTCATTCCCCCTATAGGGTATTCCACCACTTACCTATTGTCTTGGGAAGTCAAGGCTTGAGCTAATAAATTCATAGAAGCCCTAAACTCCTCTAGAGTGATATTCCCCAGTGGTGGATATTTAAGAACTTTAAGAGGAGCTTAATCTCCTTGGGGAGGAATCTCTTTATCCTCATTGCCATCTCCTTCCCTTGTATCATTATACCTATTGTTAGACATAACCTATACGAAATCATAGACAAACGTTAGAAAAAAGGGCCTACTAAAGCCAAACTCTATTGCACAACTTGAAGAATGAAAAAATGGAACTTTCCTACGCATCCCATAGCCTCCTAGTCATACATGTGTCACACCTCACACCGATGAACACGACTCTACTAGACGTGGTTTTTGAGACATCCTAAGACGATTTCATAACGTTATGCTCTAACACCAAGTTTCTAATGGCCAGGGAGCACCCCGTAGAATTTGCACGGTGTACTTGACGTCTCGGAGGTCTTATGAAATCCCTTAGACATTTTTCATCGCATATATATTAAAAGTAGTACTAAATTAAAACATTTTCTTTAAGACATAATGCGGAGATCGTTTAATAAAATGGAAGTCTTTCTAACATGTCTCAAAAATCATCTATGACAGCAAGAGTAATAATGTCTTGGGACGCACCCCACAAAATTCTAAAACATAGTAAAGGTCATAAAAGGAACATAAGGGTGGTTTAATCGGATTCTATGAGGACTCACTAATCTTCAATCCTTTAAAACCTTGGAAACTCTAACCTTCAAATCAACTCAATATTCTCAACACCCTATATTGCATTACAATGTAGGCAATATATGCGTTCATACAAAATGTACCAAGTATGGAAACTAACATACATAACATAAGATATCTCAATGGGTTAGTCAGCAATAGACATTATTTATTTTCAAAGTCGAGTAAATTTTTCAATTCACCCCTAGGTAGGCCAAGATACCTGCAGGAAAATTGCAGGTTCAATCGACGATTGTAGTCGATGGGCCGTCGGTTTGCTTATGCACCGTCCTCCACTTCCGTCAATCGTTAGTGAGGCTCAAATTTTGGGGGCAAAGATCTCACGCCTACGTGTAGATCAAATCCCCAAATCGATGGAACGTTAGTTCATCTACAAGGCATCAATTTCCAAGTGTAGTTTGACAGTGCCTAGGCGGTGTTTTGCGAGCCTTTAGATCCTCTTCAAGGACCCTATGGCGTTCCTTGGTAAGTCATGCCCAGACGTTTCAACAATTAATACATCCATATAATTTTTAAGCTACTCCCTTATCATTTTAGACTCCAAAAAACACTTAAAACATGCAAAGGCACACTAGCTCATAAGCAAGACTAGTTAAGAGATGTCATGGATGTTCTTTGATATTTCACTTCCAAACTCCTAAAACTAAATTTTGATATGATAATTCACCATTTTGACACCTTATTAATCATGACAAACATGTTAGGATCTTGCTAGTTTGACCTAGTTCATTTTAAAGCTCATGACAATATTTTAGTCTTTTTCATACCAAATCAGATTTATTACATTTTAATAAGGTTTTAAGGGTGTTGTAATCCTTCTAGGTTGAGTTTATTATCGTGATATATGCCTAGGATTTTAGTTTAGAGTTAAAGAAGAGAAAAGAATAGAAAAGAGAAGAAAAAAGTAAAGGATCTAGGCGTTGATCGAGGTTCTTGAGTTTTGTTGCAGGTTTTAACAATGGGTTTGATCCCTAGAGAGGTATATAAGTTACATAGTGTTGGGTTCATTTCCACACGCCTAACATTATTTTCATATTCGAATTCATCCATAAAGATTGAAAGAATTATGTTCTTGATAAGTGTTGTTCAGGGTTAATTTTAAAACATGTTTTTTCTGGGGTTTGATGATTTCTTGAGATAAAGGTGAGTTTTTGAGATTTTTATTGAGTAGAATAGTCTATGATGTTGTTAAGAAATAGAGACCAAGAGATTAGGGAAAAATCATTCAAATATAGGCGGAATAGGGTGATTAAACTAGTACCAAAAGTTGTCGGCAATTTCTAGGTTGGGGCCTAGAGCCCGACTCCAACCAGAGAGCCCCAACAACTCCTCTATAGGTGGCTTCCCGCACCACTCAGTGCTCCAGGTTTTGCTTCCCCTACTTGTTCTTCATCATTTCGTTAGTTTAAGTTATTTTGAATGGTAAATTTAGGCCTGTTTAATTTAAACACTCTAAGGTACTTTGAAAAACCTAGTAATAATTAATAACATGCATCATAACCTTGGATTCATAATTAAAATTTAATGTAAGATTAAAAGTCAATCCTTGAGAGTTCTTTTGAACATTTTTAGAAAGTGCATTTTTTGTCGTTTTGAAGAGTTTTCAAAACATTCAAAAAACTTGCTTCAAGAGTGAAGTAAGTGAGTATCAGGGTGAGGAGAATGCATTAATGACTCTTTAAGGTCTATATCTTGAGTATAAAGTTCTTAACCCTTTCGCAATTATATTATTAATCGTGAGACTATTATATGTTACCCATGAAGTCCCAAAGCTGAGTAGTTCATGCCCATAATTCTGCATAAACTCTATACGTCGAGTAGTTTTGAGACGAGAATTATCTTTGAGTCCTTAAGTTGAGTAATTCATGTCAATAAATCCATATGAATCCACTCTGCCGTGCATTTTTTAAATGAGTATTATCATTGAAGTTCTTGAGTTCTGATTGAGTCGTATGTAGAGTTATTGAAAACCTTGGATTGAGTCGTTCATATCCATGAACGAGACTGAACCTTATTTTGAGAAGTCTTTCATTATTGTCTTAAACTTGTTTTATAGACTTGAGCATGAGTTGAGAAAGAACAAGAGGGAAGTTCTTTTCTCCAAAAGATTATATGAGAACTAAGTATTCCCAAGATTTAAAAATGTTTTCACATATGAACAAGAGAGGGAACACTAATATCAAAGAGAGATTTTATGCTAGGTTTTTAGTAATTATATCAAACCACAGAAAGGATTATGTTTTTAAACATAAAAATTGAGTATATCTTTGGGAGTAGTATTGACCACTGATAGTGGGAAATATTTCAAATAACTCAAGCGTCCACAAAACTTGTAGCCAACGTGAGTGGAAAGAGTCATACTTTTTAGATGATTTCTCAATGCTTTTTAGATAGACTAGTGGATCGACTGATATACCATAGGACCACAGTATTTTAAACATATTTTACTTAAGAATTTTATGTGTCTAGATACAAACACATTATGTGGATGGTAATCATAGATCAGAAGGACATACTTGAAGGAAAATAAGGGGATTCTTGACCATGTGTTGAACCACAGTTAAAAATAATGGACCGTGGATCGATCTACGAGATGTACTGCAAGTGTGACAAATAAGTTGGAGAAGAGGTTCATGTACCGTATTTTGAAGATTCTAAGTAAGGAACTACAGAGGAAGATCCACGGTTTGTACTATTGGTCCATCGGTCAAAGTTGAGAGATAGATTTTTTGAAGTTGATGGAAATAATTAAGTCATCTGTCACGGAAGGGACCCAAGGACCATATTTCGATCCATGTTCTATAGGTGAGTTTCATATATCAAAACCACATTCCTTATTTTGTTTCCTTTTTGGTTGGGACTTGTTGTTCTATATAGAGAACATGTAAACCTTATTTTTAGGGGTTAGAACTCATTACTTTTGTTCTAGTTGTTGGCCTAGGAGATTCATTTTGCAACTTTATCAATTCTTAGTTTCTGATGTTTGTTTTGAAGATTTTTCCTTCGTAATTAAAGTTGATATTCTGGGTTCCGATATACATTACGTAAATTCATGATTTCTTCATCTAAAAATATGAATTGTGATTTTTCTATTATGGTAACTAAATCCACAACTAGGATTTTGGGAACCATGAGCAATTAACAACGTATGGATAGTAACTAAGCAATTCATGAATATTGTTTTTGCGTGCAGTGATAATTCTCTCATCTAAAAGTCTTTTTATGGGTGACCAACTTTATAACTCTCCTTGTTGATACTTGCCTAAAAAATGAGGTATTTAATATGAAAAGAATTATCAACATAGATTTAGTGTAATACTATCTAATAGTCTAACACTATAGGTGGCCACTAAAGCCAGTGTTTTAAATTTTCAGGAAAGAATTCTCGTGCCCCTATATTCATTGTCAAGATAGACATCCTATCATGTTTATTTTGCATTTACTAGGGACTTTAGGGTTTCACGAGAACATGGTCATATAAGCACCGACATATGTTCTGTGGCTCATGTACTTTTTAGATGTTTATGGCAAAGAACTCACTCTAGTTCCCATGATTTTAGTAGAAATATTTTGAGCTCTTAGGAAATGTAAAAGAGGGGAAGCAATCTTCTTTGAAGGTGGCAATATTATTTTACAAATGTGCGCAATGAAACATTTTCACAAGCGTAAAAATATGTATGACATATGTTTTAGTAACTCAAATCATATTGACAATTTTTATGACAAGACGAGAAGGTTTATGTAACCGATTGGTACTGATGACTTATTACATATACTAACTAGTAGTAGCCTAGAATATTCTAAGAAACTAAAAAATTTCACTTTTGGAATGAAAGGGGAAAATCTGGAAATTTTTCCAAGTTAAGAAAGTAAGTTTTGGTCATTTTCAAACGACAATAACTTCTACCTTAGATGAGTTAGAGTCAATTCTTTATATGGTTGGGAAGACCTTTGAAATATATTTCTAAGGGAGCCGAGTTTTCTCTATTTTGATATCGTAAGAGGGAGATATGCCTTTCGGAAGTTAGGCTGTTGAAGTAAGGAAAGTCCATTACGGATTTAAGAAACGGAAAACTAGTCTTCTTACCCATTTATTTCCTAATTCGTTTTAAGGGTTTAATATGGGTAAAATAAGTTTTAGTTCAGATTAAAAAAGTTATTCCACACTTAGGGTTTGGGAAAAAAGAGAAGAGAAGAAGGAGAAGGGATGAAGATCAAGATTTTCGCCAAGAGCGCCAAAGGGTGTTGAGTGGAATTCGTTGAGGATGATCCCTATCAAGGTATTTCAGATCCTTTATGTTGGGTTAATTTATCGGCACATCAATCTTATTTGAGATCCGAAGTATGGAATTTGATCTCTTTACTAGAAGTGAATTCTTGATAATCTCGTTGAATCCCTTCTTGGCTGAATTGATTGAACACCCGTCGATGTTGACTAGTAGTTTGCAATATTTTTTTTTGGGTTTAGAACTGATGGGTATTGAAGATATTAATGATCCTAGGGGTTTGGGGATAAAGCATGGAGGTTTACGCGATTTTGAACTAGAAAACAAATTGAAAAAATTCGTTAGACGGACTGAAGCAAGGGCAGGCAAGTCACGCCTCCTGTGCGCCACAGAGACTCTCAGGGAACTAGGGCCTAGTACGACATTCTAGCACAAAGCCACAGTCAACAAAGGCTGGCGCGGCGCGCATCCTGTGCGGACGGATCAATGTTTTTCGCCCATTTTGCGTAGTTTAACCCTTTTAAGTCCTTCCAAGGTACATTAACACCTCACACTAATTCTAATCAGTTTAAATAATTTCTAAACACCTAGAAATCACAAAAGAACGTAAATCATAACCTTGAATCCATAATTCAATTCAAGGAAAGTTAAGATCAAAGTCAAAAGAGTTAAGGGGCAAGTCTAGAAGTTAAGAAGCAAGTTAAAGTAAAGTTTCTTAATGTTTTCAAGAGTCTTTATTACACGTTTCAACTTTTTTTAAGGCTCAAGTTTCAAGTCAGAGTAATGAGTAAAAGTTGAAGTCTTTTTTCCTTTAAAGAAATATACAGGAACTAATTAAACTCTAGAAGTTTGTCAAGACTTAGGTTTTCAAGTTAATCAAAGAGTAAAGAGTTGTGTTAGATTCTCAAAGTTATAAGGGAAATAAGTAGTCTCTAAAAGTTTATAAATGTTTTCACATTTTAGTTAAGAAGGGAAACTAAGATTTCCAAAGAGTTTTCGGGATAGTTCTAAGAAAAGAGTAATCCCTTTCTAAATAAAGAAGAGTGGAAACTGATAATTCCAAGATAGACTTTGAGCTACATTTTGAGCACTAATCTCAAATCACAGAAATCAATATGTTTTAAACATACAAGAGCTAATATTATGATATTTTTGGGGGTAGTATTGAGAATCAATATGGGGGATAGTTCAGATTACTCCCAGCACCATAAACCATGTAGCCACCATGGGTAGAAAAGCGTCATTACTTTTTTGATGATTCCTTTAGTGCTTTTAGCATAGACTAGTGGATCCATTAGGTAGTTCAGGTTCTATATCGATGGCACGGTATATGACGTCCCTGATAGCATGAGGCAAAATGATGTATGATCTTTCTAACTCTTAAGTGATGGTTGTGGGTTAGAGAAACTCCAATAAAGCCCAATCTTCATCAGTTGATACACCAAACAGGGATACACCTAGAGGAAATAACTTCTTGTACTGGAGGAGGGGTAAACCACCTATTTCCAATTACTAGCCACCAAGAGCAAGAGAACTCTCCAGATGTTTTCACGGGTATGATCAAAGTCTTTAATTTTGATGTTTATTATTTGTTAGACTTAGGAGCAAGTTTATATTTTGTAACTCCTTATGTTTCAAATCAGTTTGAGATTCTTCGTGAGAAACTTTGTTAATCTTTCTGTGTTTCTACCCCTGTTTGAGAGTCTATTCTAGCAGAAGGAGTAAATCGTGAATTTCTTAAACCTATCAATTAGAAAAACACCATGACTGACCTAGTTTAGTTAGACATGGTAGATTTTGATGTCATTAGGTATGGAACGGTTTCACGCCTGTTATGCATCAATATATTGTAGAACCCGAATCGTCAACTGACTGATTCCTAATGAGTCACTTATAGAGTTGTGTAGCAGTTCAACAATGACTAGGGTCATTGCATTTCATACCTTGGGCAAGAAAGTTAGTTTCAAAGGGGTGTATCTAAAACTTAGTCCTAGTTACTAACTCAAGTGATGAGGTACTTTTCCTTCGGTCAATTTCATTAGTAAAGGATTGTCCAGAAGTTTTTTTTATGATGATCTTCCTGGAGACCCTACAAAAGGAGAAATAAACATCGGCATAGACATCATTCTAGATACTAGTCCTATCAGTCATCCGCCATATAGAATGGCTCCAATGGAGTTAAAAGAGTTGAAAGAACAATTGAAAGATCTGTTAGATAAATGGTTAATTGACCAAGTGTCTCACCTTAGGGCACTCTGGTCTTGTTTGTAAGAAAGAAAGATGTTTCCCTTCTGATGTGTATAGACTACCGCCAATTGAATAAGGTTACCATATAGAATAAGTATTCTCTCCCAGGATAGATGATTTTTTGATCAACTTCAATGTGCCACCTGTTTCTCGAAAATCGATCCCAAATCTGGTTACCATCAACTAAGAGTTAGGGAATGTGACATTCAAACGACAACATTTATAACCAGATATAGGCATTATGAGTTATTCGTTATGTCTTTTGGTTCAATGCACTAACAAAGTTCATGGATCTTATGAACTGAGTCTTTAAGCCTTATTTAGATTTCTTTGTTGTCGTCTTTATTGACATACTAATCTATTCAATGAATGACGAAGATCATGCTAGTCATCTTAGGATAGTCATTTAGAATTTGAAAGATAAGGAGTTGTATGCCAAGTTTCCCAAGTGTTAGAAGTAGTTCAGAGTTTTCATAGACCCACTTCTTCAACTGATATAAGGAGTTTTTTTGGATTTGGCTCGATATTATAGAAGTTTGTTGATGGGTTTTAGTCTATTTCAATTACTTTGACCAAGATGATTCATAATACAGTTAAATTCCAATACTCTGAAGCTTCTGAGAAATACTTTCAGAAGTTGAAGAAAAGGTTGACTACTTTTCCATTGTTAACCTTACAAGAAGGTACTCAAGATTTTGTGGTGTACTGTGACGCATCAAGAATTGGTTTGGGCTGCCTATTAATGAAGAATAACAAGGTTATAGCTTATGACTCCAGACAGTTCAAGGTCCATGAGAAGAATTATACAACGCATGACTTAGAATTAGCTACTATGGTATTTTCCTTGAAGATATGGTGTTACTACTTGTATGGCGTTCATGTTGACATATTCACTGATCACAAGAGCCTAAAATATGTGTTCACCCATAAAGAGCTAAATCTCAGAAAGAGGATATGGTTAGAATTAATCGAGGATTATTACATGAGTATTTTTTAACACCCAGGTAAGACTAATGTAGTTGCTAATGCTTTAAGCAGATTTTCTATGGGGAGTACCGCCCATGTTGAGAATGAAAAAAGGGAGTTAGCCAAAGATGTGCACAGACTTACACGCCTGGGAGACAAACTTATGGATTCCACAAAGGGAATAATAGTTGTGAGTAATATGGCTGAATCATCACTAGTGTCTAAGGTGAAAGAGAAGCAAGACCAAAACTCCATTTTGCTTGATTTGAAGGCAAATGTTCACAAGCAAAGATATTGCCTTCTGAACTAGTATGAGATGGTGTGCTGAAGTATAAAGAGAGGTTATATGTACCTAGGGTTGATGGACTCCAAGTGAGGATCATGGATAAAGCTTATAGCTCCTGATATTCCATCCATACTGGTTCCACAAAGATGTACCGCAATTTGAGAGAGGTACATTGGTGGGAAGGTATGAAGAAGGACATTGCTGAGTTTGTTACCAAGTGCCCTAATTGCCAGCAAGTGAAAGTAGAACACCAAAAGCCTGAAGTGTTGGCTCATAATATAAAACTTCCAGAATTGAAGTAGGAGATGATTAATATGGACTTCATCACTATGTTTCCAAGGTCTCATAGGCAGCGTGATTCAATTTTGGTAATTGTTGATAGTATGAAAAAATCAACCCACTTCTTGCTATTAAAAACCACTCATTCGGCAGAGGATTATTTGAATTTATACATCTAAGAGGTGGTAAGACTTCATGTGGTCCTAATGTAGATCATTTCAGATAGAGGTGCACAATTTACTGCTCAATTCTGGAAGTCTTCCCATAGAGATTTAGGTTCTGAGGTTAACTTAAGCATTACTTTTCATCCTCTGACATATGGACAAGCAGAGTATACTATCTAGAATTTAACAGATATGTTGAGGACTTGTGTGATTTCATTCAATGGAAATTGGGATGATCACCTATGTCTCATTAAGTTTACTTACAACAATAACTACTATTAGAGCATGCAATGGCTCCATATGAAACTCTATATGGGAGCATATGCTAATCTTTTATTGGGTGGTTTAAAGTGGGTGAAGCGGGTTCAAAAGAGATTGAAAATGGCACAAAGTCATCAAAAGTGTTACTAGATGTTAGGAGAAGGCCATTGTATTTTGAAGTGGATGATTGGGTATTTCTGAAAGTTTTACCCTTGAAGGGTGTTATGAGGTTTGGTATGAAGGGGAAACTTAGTCCCCGATATATTGGATCTTATAGGTTATCCAAGAGAGTTTGCAATGTAGCTTATGAGTTGGAGCTACCACAAGAATTATCAGTGGTTCATCTGGTATTTCATGTTTCCATTTTGAAGAAGTGCATGGGTGATGCTTCATTGATTGAACCAACTAAAAATGTTGGAATTAAAGATAACTTACCCTATGAAGAGATTCCAGTTCAAAATTTATATCGGCAAGTTCGCAAGATGAGAAAAAAGGAGGTTGAATAAGTCAAGGTCCTTTGCAGGAACCAATTTGTTGAAGAAGGAACTTGGGAATCTAAAGAGTATATGAAGAAGATATATCTGCATCTCTTTATATCCGGATACAGATCAAGATACTAATACATATCTTAGTACCTTATAATCTATAAGTAAGCATATTTTACTTTCTTTTGATTATTAGTATTGAGCTTGATGTTACTATTCTTAGCGTGGTAAAAGAAATCTTATTCGAGGATAAATGTTCCCAAGGGGGAGATATTGCGACATTTTGTAACTCACAGTAACCTAGAATAAGCTAAGAAACTAAACTTTTTCACTTTTTGAAAGAAATAGGAAAATCTAGAAATTTTTCCACGTTAAGTTATTGAGTTTTGATCATTTTCAAATGGTGATAACATCTAGATCAGGATGAGTTAGAGTTTTGATCGTATGAGGGAGATATGCCTTTCATTAGTTGGGTTATTTAGGTAAGTAAAGTCAAATCCGGATTTAAGAATAGACAAACAAGTCTTTTTACCCATTTATTTCCTAATTCATTTTAAGGGTTTAATAGGGGTAAAAATAAGTTTAAGTTCAGATTATAAAAGTTCTTCCACACTTCTGGTTTAGGAGAAAAGAGAAGAGAAGAAGGAGAAGGAACAAAGATCAAGATGTCGCCAAGAATGCCAAGAGATTTTGAGTGGAATTCATCGGGGATGATCCCTATAAAGGTATGTGAGAACTTCTGTGTTGGGCTAATTCATCTGCATATTAATCTTTTTTTCGTTCAAAAAGTATAGAATTTGATTTTCTTACTTGAAGTGAATTGTTGATAATCTCGTCGAATCCCTTCTTGGTTGAATTGATTAAATACACGTTGATATTGATAAATAGTTTGTGATGTGGTTTTGGGTTTTTATATGATGGGTATTGGGGAATAAAACCAAAGGTTTAGGCGATTTGGAACTAGAAAAAAAGTTGAACATTTTGTCAAACGCATCTGGGCAAGGACAGGCGTGTCGTGCCTTCAGTCCACCAAAAAACTGTATCTATTAATTGGGGCCTCTCATGGGCACCACCACTACCCCAAAACCAAGCCTTATTCAACTTATGCTGGCGTGGCGCGCCACTAGTTTGCTTGGATCGACGTTTTTTGCCCAGTTTTCGTAGTTTAACCCTTTTAAGTCATGCAAAGGTACATTAACACCTTACGATGATTTTAATCATTTCAAATAATTTATGTACACCTATAAATAACCAAAGAACGTAAATCATAACCTTGAATCCATAACTCAATTGAAGAAAAATTAAGATCAAAGTAAAAAGAGTTAAAATCAAGTCTAGAAGTTAAGAAGCAAGTTAAAGTAAAGTTTCTTAAAGTTTTCAAGAGACTTTTTAAAACGTTTTAACTTCATGTTAAGGCTAAAGTTTCAAGTTGGAGTAATGAGTAAAAGTTGAAGTCTTTTTCTTTCAAAGAAATATACAGAAGCTAAATATTCTGAAGAAGTTGGTCAAGAATTTAACTTTCAAGTTAAGGAAAGAGTGAATAGTTGAGTAGACCCTCAAAGTTATAACGGAACAAAGTATTCCCTGAAATTTTATAAATATTTTCACATTGAAGTTAAGAAAGGAAATAGAGATTTTCGAAGAGCTTTCGAGTTAGTTTTCAGAAAAAAACAATCTTTTTCTAAATAAAGCAAGAGAGGAAACTGATGTTTCCAAGATAGACTTTGAACTATGTTTTGAGAACTAATCTGAAATCACATAAATCAGTATGTTTTAAAAACATAAGAGTTAATATAATGACATTTTTGGGAGAAGTATTTAGCAACGATATGGGGAGAGTTCTGATAACTCTCAGCACCCATAAACCATGTAACCACCATAGGTAGAAAAGGGCCATACTTTTTAGATGTTTCCTATAGTTCTTTTAGAATAGACTAGTGGATTCATTAGGAAGTTCAGTTTCTATATTGATGGCGAGGTATAGGATGGACCTAACAGCGTGAGGCTAAATGTTGTATCATTATTTTAGCTCAAAAGTGATAGTTGACGATTAGAGAAACTACCACCGTAGTTAAATGTGTGTGTACGTGTGTGTGTGTATATATATATATACACACACACACATCAGTGTAATTGTACTTTACATACATCTCAGAGTGATTTGTATCCCCTCTATACATTCAGAATTTTTAGCATGTTTTCAACAAACATTTATTTATATTGCACTTGTGTTTAAATTGCTTTATATTTAAATCAATTAGTAATGTTAAGTTGAGTTGAGTTGTTATGTTCTTCAGTTTCTTTCAGACTCTTTCTAGCCTATGTTATTTAGCATTCAAATTCGCATATTCGTACATTCAATGTACTGATGCCGGTGGCCTCCATCGCCTTATGATGCTGATTCAGGTAACCAGGATCAAGATCCAGCGCCTCATTGATCCATCTTGAGCAATCATAGTTAGAGGTGAGCATCCTTACATTCCAAGGGACACTTTTATTGCTTTCAACTCTTTTCATTTATAAAATGTTGTGGGGTTTGTCAAAATATTCATCTTAGTATCACAGAGGGTTCATGGACAGATACTCAACCATACAATTTAGATAGTTTCAACTTATTTACGCTTAAGATGTTTTATGATGAGACTTAAGTGCCATTTGTCCAAGACAGTTATTTTGAGTATTTCTTATGACAATATTTTCTTGTTTCTTTTGAGTATATTGAGACGACAATCTGGGTAGTACATTTTCATCTTGGAACCAAAGCGGTCACTCCTGAAATGTGGGCTCAAATGGAAACTAGAATGCAATATTTAGATAATGCGAGAGCAGGGCCTAGCAACGTGGGATCATAATTGTCACTTCCTCCACCAACGTGATTTATAAGAATATTTAGGCTGAGTCTTAGATTTATCCCCATTTTGTGTCATTTTTATGTATTTTTAGTTTATTTTCTCTTTATTGTATCATTTTTTTTGTATTTAATGAATATTTGGTGTTTATTTCTCAAACTCGAATGGTCACAATTGATGATTTGGATCAATCTATCATAATCATGTTATGTTTGACGTTTAGGACTACCATTGACATAGAAAGGTCACATATCTAGGGCACAATATAAATTGTTTATGTGCTTCTTGATATAATTGCTATGTGTTGTGATATGTCATTTTGTCTAAAGCAGAGTTAATCAATTCTTTCTTTTAGAGAAGTCTAAGTATATATTAAAATGTACAACAACAAAGACTGTCCAAATTATTCTTGAAATGTCATCAAAGTTTCTCATAAATATAATAATACTTTACTCCAAAAATTTACTAATATTTATTTATCCGTTACATAAAGTTCGATTCTTACATTGTCTTAAAGAAATGTCAACACACTAAAGTTTCTCCGTTGCTTTTCTTAGTGACGGAGAACCTAAAGATTCAGTGTTCAAAAAAATTATTGACACTAAAGAGAGGATAGCTACAGCCAAAAGGAAACTTGCAATACTAGACAGAACTGAGTGGATGTTATGAGAGAGAATTATTGAGAATGATATGAAAATAGTCTCAGTGAAAAGAAAGATTGCAAAAATTGGTCAATAGATAATTAATGTCATTAAAGTATCTGCAAGGATCCCCAAAATTGAACGGTTCATTAAGAATCTAATTTTTTTGAAAGCTTCATCCATTAGGGGAAAGGGAAAGCATAAGAAGGTTAAGATGATGAGAGCATCGCATCGTCACCCTACGGTTGAAAAGGAAAGAAAAAAGTTTTGGGGCTATATTTAGGTTCATTTAACGCATCTCTCATGTTTGTCATTTTTTTTATGTTTACTTGTAATCAAGAACTACACGAGACTTGAGACAAAGGGGTACGTAGGAAGCTCTTTTAGAACCTAGTCTTTCTAGCAATTTTGGGAATGGTATGTTTAAGTTATCTTATGTAATTTGAATTGCATCGGGCCGTATTTTCTTGGTGGATACGTATGAAGCCTACTTAAGGCTCGGTTCTGGTCTTTTCAATTTTAATTCTCCCTTATGAGTTAAAGTTTCTGAAAAATTTCACCCACAAAAGTATATGAGTGGAAGAAATTAACAGTATTATGAGAGTTGACTTTCCCAATTCAATCACACAGATTTCTTTCCATTTGTGTCCTCCTGTTCACCGAAAATATTTCTGAGGATTAAACTACTTGAAGCAAAGTGACACTTGTGTGTTTATCTTAATGTCAACTTATTTGAATATCTCATTAAAAACAAAAACTAACATATATGTCTTGTAAGTTGTCCTTCTTTATAGGTAAAGAGTGATTTGTGTTGAAATCAAACTGCCCAACCATCCCTACTTCACAAGATTTAGAGCAATCATAGCATCCATCCTTGATCATTCTTTGGATAAAAGAAAAAGCAAAATGACTGGTACTTCTGAAGAAACAAGAATAGTGGATATGACCATTAGAAATGTTGAACTCAATGATCAAAGTGAGTTGATCTGTCAGATAATGCAATGAATTGAAGACATGCAGGAAGAGCTTTAACAAACAAAAGATCTAGAAAAATTAGCTATTGCATCGAATGAACCCCCCCCCCCCCCCCCCCGAAACTAGAATACTCTTCCTCTTTTTCCAGCATTAAATTTTCCATTACCCAATTATTTCCCTACGCACTCCACAAGACCCATTACTTCCAATCCTAGTACTCATACTATTTACTTAATTTTATCAAACCAGTTCTTTTGGGTGGATCAACGATGTGCCAACCATTATGGAGTGGAAGGACATGATAGAGAAGGGTGTATCAATCCGAATCATAAGATTCAAGACTTGATCGATAATAGAGTCGTCACTCTCCCAAGTCCCTGACCCCCAATGTAAACCTTAACCCATTTCCAAATCAAGGGGGAGAAACTATCAACATAATTTAAAGAGATGATAAAAGCCTTGTTGACCATAAAGGCCTGTCAAGAGTTTGTTGTAATAACTAGACCTCATCTGGAATTCTCTTTGACAAAATAAAGAAATAATGAACAGCCCAAAAAAAACTTTGTTGTCCAGGCAGCTACAACACATGGGATGACACATTCTGGAAGATGCTATGTCCTGGTAGAGTTAGCTTAGGAAACACGAATAATGGAGAACAAAATAAAGTTGATCATACAATATAAGGCCAAAGAGTCTTTGCAAAGAATGAAGCTTATGCGTATTCCATTGTCAAGCATTTGGAGAAAACTCCAACTAAAATTCTTGTTACGGTTCTACTAATGAGTTCTGAGTACAACCGAAAATAACTTTTGAAGGTAATAACAAAGTTTATGTACCTACGGGAACAAGTGGTGAGAATCTAGACACTATGGTAAGTCATGTCATTTGAGTCATCAAATCTCTTTCCGGGAAGAGAAGTTGCCACTTGAAGGAATAATGCACAATCGTGCCTTGTTTATCACCGTCAAATACAGGGACAAGTTTGTAGCTCGAGTATTGATTGATAATAGCTTCGGAATCAATATCTTTGTATTATCAACCCTTACATGGCTAAATTATGATGTATAACAAATTCGTAAAGATCGAATAAATGTAAGAGCGTTTGATGGTGCGCAATGAGAGACCATATGGGAGGTAGACATATGAATCCAACTGGGCCCCATATAATTTGTCATTGAGTTCCATTTAATGGGTCATTATACAATCTACAACTTATTTCTAGGAAGACCATGGATCCATGATGTTGGAGAAGTCCCATCTTAATCGCATCAACTTTTAAAGTTCATCATGGAGGATTATAGAATCGTGATCCATGGTGAAGGGAGTGAACATAGTTACCTTGATTTTTCCATTGTTGTTACGAAATATTCCTCTCAAGGCACTGACTTTCACATGGTGGAGATAATGAATGATGCTTTTGAAAATGCGACACCACAAGTATCAATGCCACTAGTGTATAAAATGCTAGTAAATACTATGCTAAGAAGTGGTTTTGAGTCTGGGCTTGGATTATGCAAGAATATGGATGGCATATACGAACCTCTTCCTATCCCACTTCAACATTTTTGCTTTGGAATCGTTATACCAATATAGAGAAAAAGTTCTTTGAAGCAAAAACAAGGAAGAAGCAAAATTTTGATATACCGAATACTATTCCAGAATTTTACCATTCATTTGTTGCTAAAGCTTTAGAGAGTGAGATTAATGGTCTAGTGGAACGGATGGAACATTTTTTTTTAAAGAAGAATGTGTTGTGATCGCAGAAACATACACCACAACACCACCATCCGAGATACTGAACCTGGAGAGTAGCTACAAAATTTGATGGCCACTCCACTTTTAATCAATCAAATGGCTTGGTAGAAAAAGACAAGATTTAAAGTTACTTTTGAAAATTGGTGTTTTTCGAATTAGGGTTGAAATCACTATTTATGTAACATTATTTTTCATCATGATGTTTTAAAAGGAAATGACTCATGACATAAGTTTGTACGCCTTTCTAAAACTCCAATGAAAGCCTCTTTTATTTAGAATTGATTATATTGTCTTTTCGAATAATTCTCTAATATATGCATTAAAACTCTTTCTCTCTAGCATGGTTGATTTATTGTTCTTTTATGTAAAAATGAATCTAAACCTATCAATGTCATGACATGTCACGAACACGGTGAACCAAGTAAGGTCAATAAAGATAAATGTGAAGAATATGACGAGGAAACCATGATGCCTGAAAACCTCACCAAAGACTTCAGGCAAGTTGAAATTGATATAAAGCCCAACCTAGGCGAGACAGAGATAGTAAACTTGGGAGATGAAGAGTGAGTCGGTTAGTGAAACCTGAGTCAGTATCCATTTGGGAGAAAAATAAAGAAAGAAATGGTCAATTTGCTCAAACAATGCATTCATATGTTTACTTGGTCTTATGATGATATGCCAGGGTTATGCAGTGATATTTTTACCATATATCAATTCAGAGTATCGTCCAATAAAGCAGAAAATCTGAAAGTTCATGCCTAATCTATTGTTAATGATAAAAGAAGAGTTCATGAAGCACATCGAATCAAACGTCAACTAAGTAACCAAGTATGCCACATGTCTAGCTAACATTGTTCCAATGGCGAAAAAAGATGAAAAATCAGGATATGCGTTGATTATCGGGATCTCAACAAAGTGATACCGAAAGATAATTTCCCATTGAGAAATATCCACATACTCATCGCAAAAAGTGCTAATCATGAGAAGCAATCTTTCGTGGATTGGTTTGAGGGATACTAGAAAATTTTAATCGATGAAAACGATTGTCACATCCCGAGAGCACACCCTAGAAGATATGGCACTCTCGGATTCGACATGCGTACTTGACCTCCTGAGGTTTTGTCCAAGCCCATTCGTATCGTTCATTGCATATAAACATATGAAAAGTAGCGTTAAATTAAAAGTTTTCACAAACATTCTATAAGTCTTTAAAATATCATTCATATAAAACTCATACGGAATACTAAGTCTCAACTCATAAAATCTTAAACACAAGAATACTTTGGGACACGGTCCGTACATTACGAATGTGTAACACTTAGTATATTAAAATAATTTGAAATAAAAGACATATATATGCCCTCAAGTTAATTGATGACATACTTCCACTTTTCTTGAACGACTCTAGAATCCAAGCTTTCCTTCACGATCCTTCTCACCTTTAACCTACCCCTTTAGATAAAACAAAATGTATGGAATTAGTACAAACACTTGTACTAAGTATGACATAATGCGTAAAATCATGAAAACGGAAATTTATTAGAAACATTCTCTTTTTTATTAAAACATCATATCATAAGCATAAGAATAAAATATAACACCTTAGAAACACATAAGAGATCACATAATCATTTAATATATTTTTAGAAACATAACAGTAAACTATGTCATACTATAATGAACTACTTTCCATATTACAGTGAACTCACTTTTCATGCAACCTATTCACTAAAAGCTACCCTAAGACTCACCTAAGTAAGACAAAGAGAGATCGCCCATACTCCTTCTCTAGGCACACATAATTGATTCTTTATACCGCCTATAATGACATACCTACAATATACCAAAGACATGAAGATGAGATCTTCCTAACAAAGGTGATTCTAAGTCTCATTTGATTGAGTGTGAGGAGACCTCCCATACAATCCCTTACACATACACGTAAGAGATTCTATATACTACCTAAGATAGAATCATTCTCACTTAATATAACAACATAAATAATATGACATTCTCCCCTGCAAAGGTTATCAAAAGACTTACTTAAGCAAATCAAGAAACTAACGTCCATGATTAACCTCTTCAATATCACCTACATAATCATTAAGACTACCTAAGGCTTAGATAATTTCTATATAATCAACCATCTTCCCTAACTAGAGTCATTCTTAAGACTCATCTAGGTAAATACGGAGTGACCATTCCTATGCCTCCTTCACACCTTAACTAGACAACCATTAACCACTGTAGATAAGTACTTATTCATTTAACATGCTTTCTTAACTTAAGTCATTACATTCATTAGTTCATTTCAGACTCATTGATCACATAAAGGCATTCAAGTAATGGTCTTGGAGAAGACGTAAGGACTCTCAGTAATATGTTGAAAGCCTATTGTGCAATGCCTAGATAGTGTCCCGTACCACCACCTAAACCTCATAGAACTTATCTATTGCTAATAGGTATCCAGTATGATGAGAATATACAATAACCCACATACACCATGATAGCTAAACATGGAATCCGGAGTTCTAGCCTACTCCAATGAGGGTGTTCTACTTGCCAAGGGTAAAACTAGGACACATCCTATGTAGGAACATGGTTAAGGAATATTAAGGGCTTTTATGTACTTACGTCTCATTCTAAAGTAGAGATACATTGTGCTCTAGTGTCCGTGTCAAATACAACTACTTCCTATAACATACTCACTTGGTGCTAGCCTTTGTTCTCAAAGAGTAATTCACATTAAATGATCACATGAAGAGTTTCCATATCTAGTTCATAGACCAATCACATTCACCCTACCAAAGAGGTCTACTAGGGATAACTTTCAATGGATACTAAGATAGATAATCATGACTTTACTAATAATGATATGATGCCGTTCAAACCAATCAAACATAAGTCAATCATTCATTACATGAAGGATACTATTATGATTCTTGACTTCAAAGTTCATAACCTTACCACTAGGTTTAAGGTTCCACGTACATGACCTTGTTAACATCATTTAAGGTCTCACATATCATTCATTCATACATGAAAAGGGTGTACTAAGCTTACATAGTCAATAACATCTCATATTCACATATCCTTCATATATGTATCAAGTAAGGGACACAAGTCTAACAAAACAAGATACAATATATTTACTTTATCACATATAATATATCATTCTTTGAAGCACTTATGAATGACGCTTATCCTTTTTATGTCATCGTATACATTACTACAACATCATCAATAAAACCATCATAGACTCATCTAGTAAATTAAGAATAATCATGCATCAACTGTAAGACTACACACATAACACATAGTCATAGTCTAACATGATGACCTAACATCAATATAACACATACTTTCACCTAAGAACATATAGATAAATATGCTCATACAATACATAAATCAACTACATAAATAATCATAATACTTCAAGTAGTGCCTACAAGGAAATTATCATCATAATACATAATGTAACGCCGACGAGGCCACATCAATTGTAAGTAAAACACATAGCACCGCCACCATAAGTGGAACATACAAATCACAACATAGTTAATGTATAATTAACATAAAATAAAGAGAATTAGGTAAGCTTACCACCAATCCATTTTAACCACTTTAATCCATAGCTAAATAATCCAATTCAATATCATAAGGCACTTACCCATGGCCATGAACATCAATTCAATACATAAACTATAATACTCAATGAATATAAGTCATTTCAATATAAATTTATTAATCTTACCAATTAGACTTCAATTGAATACAATTCTTACATCACTAGATAGCCCATAGAAAACTACACTAGAATTCATAAGCACTAACTTAATATCACTTAACCCACAAAATAGTCAAAAACTAGGGTTCATCAATCACATAGGTTCATAGGTTAATTGAATTAAAATCATAAAATTAAAAAAAAACTCAATCAATAATCAACGCTTTAAAATCTTTAATGCAAGAACCCATGGATTGATTTCAATTTAGAAAAGTCATCTTTTAAGAACTCTTTGAAAATCACTTTGAAGATTGGCAGCTTGACGAATAGAGTTTTAAGGATAAAAAATAATACCTTAATAAATCTAATCCACCAATTTTATGAAGAACCACCACTAAAATCTCAATTCCAAGCTCTTCATTGAGTTTTGGCTTCAATGGAGTTTTAGAGAATTTCTTAGGGATTTTGGGTTTTTGATTTTGAAGAATGAATTCTCCCAAGTGTTTAAGATTTATAAACATGTTTACAATAACCAAAGTTCCCCTAAGTAACATCCCTTTATCTTATTTGGACGTGGGGTGAATTTACCATTTCACCCCTACAATTTACAATAAGTCGCGCAAGAATGCAGACCAAAACATGCCTGGCCATCGACGACCCGTTTCCCAACAAACGGATCGTCTTGTTGGTCCATAGTTTGGGACTGAAGATGGACCTTGTATTGGACTTATCACATGCCTAATACCTTACCAACTACTCCCATACAGGGCGTCGACTTTCCAACGATCCGTTTACTACCTCCTTCATTTGGGATTGTTTTGGACAGTCTTGGCTCTTGAGAAGGGTCCTTCCTCAAGAATCCTTGGTTGGACCATGGGGGCTTTCACCCAGATCTATATAATACAAATATGTTTTTATACGAGTATAATAACTCCTACATGAATATCATATAAAACAAACACGTAAAACTTGATGAAACATTCTAAGACACACAAGGTCATTTCAAGGCAAACCTTTTGAACGTCATGGATGTTCTTGGATGTTTGACCTACAAACATCATGAAACTCTACACAGTGCCTAGAAAAACTATAATAACTCATTTAAGAACCTCATAGACACATGAAACACATATTTAGGCACATAACCACACATGATGCACATAGGTGACTTGGTCGTCAAACATTTTAGTCGTCCCTTGACGTTTCACTTCCAAATAACCTAAAAATCTAGACACTGCCTCAATACCACGTTATAGTAAAATTTAGGACCTTATACCCTCAATAAACATGTTAGGATCTACATTCACCTATGTCATTTTTTGAGGTGTTACAAAGAATCAGAAAAAATAACATTTATCACACCTTGGGGAGTCTTCCATTATCGAGTGATGTTGTTCGGCCTCAAGAATTCAACAGAAAATTATATGAGATTTACGAACTCCATTTTCCATGATATGATCCACAAAGAAATTTAAGTGTTTGTGGACAATGTGTTCATAAAAAATTCAGATCACCTAACACACTTAGAAAAGGTTTTTACAGGTTACAGAGGTATGATTTGAAGTTGAACCTATCTAAATGTGCATTTAGTGTACCTCCATAGATGTTACTCGGTTTCATAGTTAGTAGAAGAATGACCAATATTTATCCTTGACAGATCAATACAATTGATGACTTGCCTACTCCAAAGACTTAGAAGGAAGTAATGACTTTTCTAAGTAGACTGAATTACATCAGTCGATTCATAGATCAATTAACGGTGATATGTGATCCCATATTGAAGTACCTATGAAAAGACGTGCCAAACAAATAGACAAAAAAAGTTCAGAAGGCTTTTGACACCATCAAGAGTTACCTTTCAAATTCACCAGTATTGGTGCCACCACGTGCAAGATGTCCATTTCTTTTGTATTTATCCGTCTGTGATACATTTGGGTTTGTTCTTGGACAACATGATTAAACTAGAAGAAGGGAGAGAGTTATATACCATTTGAGCAAGAAGTTCACATCATATGGGCTATTTTCACCCTCTTAGAGAAAACTTATTGTGCTTTGACTTGGGTTTCTAAAAAATTGAGATATTATCTGTCGGCTTATATAACACATCTCATTTCATGAATATACCTTCTCAATTACATATTTCAGAAAGTAATGCCCATAGGAAAGTTAGCAAAGTGGAAAATGTTGTTGAGTGAGTTCGACATTGTTTATGTGAATCAGAAAGCAATTGAGGGTAAGGCCTTGGTTGATCACCTTGCTGAAAACCTAGGAGATGAACCACTTACAACATATTTAGCTGTTGAAGATTTTTTTTTTGCTGGGGAAGACATATCAAAATCATATCCTGAACAGAGAATGTTTCTTAATGGAGCTGATATCTGAATCAGAGAAAAGTTATGCAGCAATAAAAAAGCATTGATTTTGATGCACTAATAACATGGCCATGTAATAAGCATATATTTCTGTCATTAGAATAGATCATGGCATGAATAATCAAGTATTAGTGGTAATTTGTTATTCCGACTTTTTGATTAATCAAATTCATAATGTGCGCAAAGAGTACTAAAATCTTACCTTACGTACACTTGGTACGGAGGTTATGCAAAATATTTAGGATGACCCGTTCAAAACCACATCTAGGATACAAGACTAGCTTGTGTATGCCTTCACAACTATATCCTCTATGATTCAACACCTTTAAAATAGTTATATCGATCCACTTGGAATAGGTTTAAAAGAACAACCAGCACATTATTCACATGTGGAAGCCGAATAGGACGGGAATCATGGTATATCAATGTGAAAAAGTACATACAAGTTGTTATATTTCTAGAAAAATCAACAAGTATTCAGAAGAAAACAATCCGAAGAATAGCGGACAACTTCTTTTTGAATGGAGAGGTTCATTACAAGAGGACATCCGATTAGGGATTATGAGATGTGTGGATTCTAAAGTTATCACAAGATTTCTTGAATGAGTTTACATTGGAAAAGAAAATCTTAAGGGTAGGATAATTTTGGATGACTACCGAAAGAGACTATGGACAATTTGTCCAAAAGTGTGATAAATGTCAGGTACATGGAGATTTGATCAAAGTACATCCCTACGAGCTCAATGCATGTGTTCCCCTTGGCCATTTTCATCTTTGGGCATGGATGTTATTGAACCGCTTGAGCCTGCTGCCTCCAATGGTCATAGGTTTATTCTGGTCGTAATGATTTCTTCATAAACTAGGTCAAAACTGCTTCCTACAAAGTTTTGACGAAGAAATTCGGGGCCGAATTTGTTCGCCACAATTTGATATGTCATTTTTGGGTACCAGAATCAATCATCAAACACAATGGAGCAAATATAAACAGTCACTTGATGAAAGGGATATGCCAACAGTTCTAAATTACCCATCGCAATTCAATTGCATATCGTCCTCACATGGATGGAGTTGTGGAAGTTACTAATAAAAATATCAAGAGGATACTGAGAAAAATTATAGGGAACTACAAATATTGGCATGAAAATTTCCTTATGCTTTGTTAGGTTGTCACACCACAATACGGACCTTAAACGGGGAAACTTCTCATCTATTTGTATACGAAAGATAACAGTGATAATAGTAATACCATCCAGAGTTGAGATACCAACTTTAAGAATTATTCCGGAAGATGGATTGAACTATGCTGAATGGGTTCGTGACCATTAAGAGTAATTAGCATTGATTAATGAGAAAAGAATATGTGTTGTTTTTTATGTCAAGTTGTATCAACAGAGAATGACTCACTCTTTCAACAAGAAAGTAAGAATTCAAACATTTGAGTTAGCCAATTGGTGTTGAAACACATTTTCCCTCATAAAGACGAATACAAAGAAAAAAGTGCACTTAACTGGGAAGGTCTGAATATTGTTCACAAAGTACTATCAAGAGGAGTTTTGGTTCTAGAAGAGATGGACGCTAAAGTGTCTCGAGAACCTATTAGTTCAGATGTTGTCAAGAGATAATGAATTTGAAGGATGATACTTCTTTCCATTACTTCCTTGTAATTGCAGTTTGCTCGTAATCATTTGTCGCGTTATGTTTTGAAACATTTCCTTTGTAACGAACTATGTCTGACTTGAATTCTCAAGAATGAGATACGTATATATCCTATGTTGACCTCTGTCATTTCCTTATCAAAATATTCTATTTTGTCAATCACCGAGAGAGGAACTATGTTTAACCTGATTCCTTTCTCAATGGGATAGTTGGCGCCACAACGGTTTGGTTATATTCCCAATAAGATTTCTAATTCCGTTCATAATGGAAACTGGGATAATCTTTTTGAGAGGATCTAAAAAATACTACTGGAAGAGTTATTTCTTACAAACAAGGGTAAAAGATCATCACAAAATGTGCAATTGGAACATAATTTTGAGAAAGCCTAAGCTTATTTTTTGCAACATATAATGAATTCCATTATCACCATCATATTTGTTCTGAAACATCTAACTAGGATAGAATTTTTGAGAATGAACTCAAAAATTCCATAAAGGGTACTTGGAACATCAAAGTCAACTTCAAGTGCCTTATTGTGATATACTCTTAAGGAGTTCTGATGTTGTAAGCAAGTTACATCTCATGTCAATTGTCTAAGACAAAAGATATTTTGTTCATGTCGTGCATATCGTAAAAGTTAATTGGCTGAGAACTTTGCAAACTATTTTTTTAAAATTTCATAACTAACAAATGTTCTAATTTAAATATGATCTTATATTTTGTCTACAATGATCCGTAGGATGAAACAACTTTCGAATATAAAAAGACAAGGAGCAAGGCTACTTGTGGATATCAACAAAGATTAGAGGCCCAAAACTAACATTTGTTTTGTGGATGCATGGTATAAGAAGATCATCAAAGTTGCTATAATTATCAACTGAACATTTCAAGAGAACATTTAAACAATATCTACTGCTTAAGGTTTCTAGATACCAATTATAATTATGCTATGACCAAAAGTACCTATCCTCGTATCAAATATTGATGAAGAACGACATTTCTAGTCCAAGTCTTTACATATTCAAAATGCAAAGAGGGACATTGCATATTTTAATTTCGAAGAGGGCTATTCATATTTAAATTGCCAAGATGGCCATAATATTCAAAATGCCTAGAGGGCCATTGCATATTTTAATTATCGAGAGGGCCATCAAATTCATACCGCCAATAAGGCTAATCATACTGAAACTTCCTAGAGGGCCATTTATATTTAAATTGACGAAAGGGTCATTGTATATTCAAACTGCCGAGAGGGCCATTTCATATTTTAATTGCCGAGAGGGACATCATATTCAAATTGCCAAGAGGGTCATTCATATTCAAACAACCAAGAGGGAACTTCATATTCAAATCAACGAGAGGGATATCTAATTAAAACTGCCAAATAGATCATTCATATTCAAAATGCCGAGAGGGACATTCATATTTAAATTGCCAAAAGGTCCATTGCATATCAAAATGCCAAGAGGGGCAGTTCCATTAAAATTTGTCGAGAAAGCCATCATATTCAGACTGCCAAGAGGGACATCATATTCAAATATCAAAGAGGGCCATTGCATATTCAATCCTCCAAGAGGGCTATTACATATTCAAACTATCAAAAGGTACATTGCATATCAAACTGCGCGAGAGGGATATCATATTCAAACCATCAAGAGAGCCATTAATACATTACATTAGTCTGTTTTACTACTTCAATATCAAAAGAGGAGTACAATGAATGGTTAAGTTGCAAATATCAGCTACATGCTTTATTGGCTCTACGTCAAACTGAAAGAAGTTGACACAAAATATCTAGGGAGAACAATTAAGTTCCAATATGGTAAATGACGCTTTCTCTCCATTTGAATTACATTTTACACTAATGAGTTTTATCTCAATCGTTCTTGAGAACATACGAGAGGATGAATACTCAAATCAAACCACATGTGGGGACAACATAAAAAAGGATTCAATACAATGTTAAACTTTTTCTTAGAAGAGAAATGTGATATAGTCCAAAGAGGAGTATCAAACTATTAGGACGCGACCGAAGGAGCTACGTTCACCACAATCATATTACACCCCAATAACAAGGTATGTAGATTTTTCTTTAGGTTTATAGATTTCAGTTTCACATCAAGAAATGTCTCTTTATTCATCGAAATCAACTTTTGAATCAAGTGACAATACATCAAGAGCTTCCAAAATTATGTCTCTGTAAGTTATTACTTGTTGGTGTTTAGTGCGCCACATTCATGGATAAGATATTGCAAGTCTCTTTTTAACATTGGACTTACTTGTCACGCTTCCAGAGATGAAGGTTATTGAGCTAAATAGATTTTATTTTCAATCGATCGAGTCAATCTATACACAATCCAATTCCTAAGGTTTAAGGATATGTAGGCATGCTCAATGTTAAAATATCAACTATATTTTGACATTTTCTTTTGATTCTTATTTTCGAGTAATATGATATCTTCATAATTTGATACCGCGATAACTTTGTAACCCTCCGATAATCTTGCATTAACTCAAGCGTGTCAAACTACTAGTGACCTTTAGTCTCATATAGCAAATGATATTTAGGAAACCTGATACCGAGGTTTGACCATAACTCCTAAAGTCCATACCAAAATCCCTTTCCTAAAGATGAAGATTTGCTCAATCAAAATTTGATTCGTGAAATTTAATTTGCTCAAATTTCTTTCATCAATCAAAGTCAACGAGGTACAACTGTTGACACCCAATTTCGAACCTCCATGTTATATTAACCATCGAGCTTCTTTTATTTCAAACGATTTAAAATAATTAATTTTTTCTTCTTAAATTCCGAAAAAAAAATATTTTGAAATTTTTGTCACCTTTTTTGTGATTTTTAAATATTATATATGTCACGACCCAACCCGATGGGCCGTGACTAGTGCCCGTTTTGGACACTCACATACAAACCTGCTAAGTATAACCAACTGAAACTGCGACTATATGGAATTTAATCAAATCAAGAAAACCCCAAAACCATATATATATATAGTGGACCTGTCTCATAAGGATTCATAACCATTCAATCGTAACAACATACGCGATTCGACAAGGCCGGCACTATCCAAAGAATAATAGCATACGCAAGCCGACAAGGCAGCCACTACACAATACACAATAATGTACGCAGATGACAAGGCTGCCCCTGAACAAGCGGTCATCCCAAACAAACCATGTCCGGACCATTATCCAAAACATATATATACAACCCACATAATGTCTACGGACCTCTAAGAGTATAGTAGTGAAACTCGACGGGACAGGGCCCCGCCATACCTATAGACAAGCAAAAGACTACACAAAAAGTTATGTACCAAAACGACTTGGCTCCGGAACAGTGGACTCTCCCAATCAGTAGAGTAGATATTCTAGGCGGGTGTCACCGAACTGTGCGTCTACACCTGCGGGCATGAAACGCAGCCCCCCGAGGAAAGGGGGGGTCAGTACAGACAATGTACTGAGTATGTAAAGTATAAGGTAAAGATGACAGGATCCCAACATGGTAAGTCGAAACAAAATATCACTACACATGTACCCTCTTAAGTGAAAATCATGCATATCGTTAACATATAAGGTGCCCAACTTCCCTAGTAAGGGGCTCGACAATTAATCATCACATCATCTCCGTCATCATCATCATCATAACCATCCTCATCAACAATCATATATATAATATACATACCCGGCCCTCTAGTGAGGGACTCAGTGACATATGCAAGAAACTCCGCACGAACATTACCCGGCCCGAGACTCGCTCATTTTTAAAAGTCATGCCAAACAAAGAAAGAAGGGGTAGCGTTACATACCGTATAGTCGAGCCGCACGTCCAATATTCACTGCTCAAGCTATAAATCTATAACAAGCAACAATCGTGACGCAATTAGATAAACGTCGCGCTTCACTACTTATTGTAAGCTAGCAAATAATCTAACGAAAATTCGGCAGCACTTCCCCTATTTTCCTTACTTCGTCCCAATCCGACAACAACCCAAATTATCCACAGTAATACCAATAACACATATAACCCAAAGAATTGTATTAAACAGCCCCTCCCCCAAAACAGTTCCGTCTCGGCAACCATAGTAACGAAGCAACGACACACCGAGCGATAACTCATTTTATAATTTGCAACCATCTACCTTATCTTATTCATCCTTTGGAGTATATACCCATAATCACATTTAACATATACATAACACCAACACAAAATTTCTCGCAGTTTGCTTTAATCAAAACACTTCAAGCACTAACACGACACCACTAATAATCCGATTATGGTTTCCGTTCATACTTAGCACATTCAATAACTAAAACAAACTTCCTAAGCTACTGGTCACGCCCCCTTCTTAACATTAATGGCTAATTAACATAGGCATTCTAAGGAATTAACACACCAAGCAAAGAGATTACTAACTAAATTCTTTGCAGTTGCTGGCCAAGAGTTGCATGGTTGGTTTTCTCCATTTCCATGGCTGCCTAAGACAAGAGGTGAAGAAGATGACATGTTGCAATGCATTTCACCACCTCATTTATAATATGAAGTGGAGGCAATCCCCCTCTACACGTGTCCCACTAAGGTCATCTCCCAATCTGATCCCTTTTTAATTTGCCTTAAGTGTGGGGCCCACTAGATATATTTAATCCTAATCAGCCACTAATTAATCCCTCACTTAAAATTAATGGCACTTACATAAGCCAAATCATACTTAATAACACATTTGGAATTGAGATCCTTGCATAATATTTCTTTAATCACTTGGAACTTAAAATAAAATCTCGTTCCCCGGACTTACATCTACTAGTTCATGACGTGCACTACGTATAAATATACGAGGTATAACATCCTTCTCCCCTTAGGAACATTCGTCCTCGAATGTTATGTTAGCTTCTTACAAATAAAGTTCCAGTGAGGTCTCTCTAACAGTTATACCTATCAACCTGCATTCCGTAACTTACAGATGCCTCACAGAGTCACAACTTACTACCTAATCTCGTTTATCAGTCATATAGTAAAGCTAGATTTGAATTACCTGAAGTTACGGGGAACAAATTAGTATACTTATCCTTTATTTCGTCTTCCGCTTCCCAAGTCATCTCCTCCCTATTATTATTTTGCCACAACAATTTGACGGAAGCCACACCTTAGTACCTAACCTTCTAACCTGGTGATCAATACATCTACGGGTTTCTCCTCATATGACAACTCCTGTGTTACCTGAACATTATCTACAGGGAATAATCTAGAAGGATCACCAATACATTTATGTACCATCGATACATGGAACATTGGATGTACCGCCTGCAAATAAGATGGTAGATCCAACTCATAGGCAACCTTGCCTATCCTACGAACAATATGATAAGGCCCCATGTATCTCGGACTGAAATTCCCCATCCTGCCGAATCTCATCACACCCTTCATGGGTGATACCTTCAGGAATACCCAGTCATAATTATGAAACTCCAAATCTCGACGTCGATTATCTGCATATGACTTGTGTCGACTCTAGGCTGCTAATAATCTTTCTTGAATAAGCTTCACCTTGCCAAAAACTTGCTGAATCATATCCGGGCCTATTAAATTAGTCTCGCCAACATCAAACCAACCAATAGGTGACCTGCACTTCCTCCCATATAAGGCCTCGTACGGTGCCATCTACTTACTAGAATGGTAGCTATTATTATAGGCAAACTCAATGAGAGGCATGTGGTCATCCCAGCTTCCTTTAAAGTCAATAATACAGGCCTGCAACATATCTTCTAATGTCTTAATAGTACGCTCAGCCTGCCCATCAGTCTGAGGGTGAAATGCTGTGCTAAGGTTCACCTGTGTCCATAATCCCTTCTGAAACGATCACCAAAAGATGGATGTAAATTGAGCTCCTCTATCTAATATAATTGACGTGGGAACCCCATGAAGTCTCACTATCTCCCTAACGTACAACCTCGCATAATCTTCAGCCGTATAAGTAGTCCAGACTGGAAGAAAATGGGCCGATTTCGTCAGCCAATCGACAATAACCCATATAGAGTCATACTTCTGTTGAGTACGAGGTACGCCTATAATGAAGTCCATATTAATCATCTCCCATTTCCAAGTCGGGATCTCTATCTCCTGTAATAATCCACCAGTTTGATGTTCGATCTTGACTTGTTGACAATTCGGGCATTGAGCAACAAATTCCGCTATATCCTTTTTCATGCCATCCCACCAGTATAAGCGTCTGAGGTCATGATACATTTTTGTTGACCCTGGGTTAATAGAATAACGGGCAGAGTGTGCCTCTCCCATAGCCTGCCATCGTAGCCCCGCAATATTGGGTACACACAATCCTCCTTCATATCGTAACACTCCGTCAGGTGTAACCTGTTTTCTTTTGAAGAGTTGCATCTCTATATTGTGCCAGAATAGGGTCCTCGTATTGGTGTCTCTTTACATCATTTATTATTGAGGTCTCAACAACCGCTCGAATAGAAACTCCACTATCTTACGAACTATCCAGACGGACTCCAACGCTGAATCTCCCGAACCATCTCCCTCCTTTCTAGTTGTACATCTTTCAAGCTACCCATTGAATTACGGCTAAGAGCATCTGCTACAACATTCGCTTTCCCTGGATGATATAAAATATCAACATCATAATCCTTAGAAACTCTAACCACCGCCTCCGTCATAAGTTCAGCTATGATATGTATAGATGTCCACATGGAGACCATATGAATAATGCCTCGTGAGTAGGATAATTCTTTTTATGCTCCCTAAGCTGGCGGGAGGCATAGGCTATAACTTTGCCATGCTGCATCAATACACATCCTAGCCCAACACCTGAAGCATCACAATAAATAACATAGCCGTATGCTCCCTCCGGAAGAGGTAGGACTTGAGCTGTAGTCAATTTATCTTTCAATAGCTGGAAGCTTCGCTCACAAGCATCACTCCATTGGAACTTGGCTGCCTTTTGAGTTAGCCTTGTCAAAGGCGCTGAAATTGAGGCAAACTTTTCTACGAATCTCCTGTAATATCCTGCTAACCCCAGAAAGTTGTGTACCTCAGTAGGTGTCGTAGTTTAGGGCCAGGTTTTTACCGCCTCATCTTCAGCGTGTCTACCGGAATACCATCAATTCGAATAATATGCCCCAAGAATGCCACTGAAGTCAACCAGAACTCGCACTTGGAAAACTGAGCATACATCTTCTGGTGCTGAAGCACCCTAAGTACCGTCCCTAAATGGTCTGCATGCTCCTCTTATGAACGCGAATAGACCAAAATATCATCAATAAATACAATAACAAACATATCAAGGAACGGTTTAAATACTCGATTCATTAAATCCATAAACACCGCTGGAGCATTAGTCAACCCAAAAGATAGCACTCTAAACTCATAATGCCCGTATCGGGTCCGGAATGCCGTCTTTGGAATATCTGCCTCTCTTACCCGCACCTGATGATAACCTGACCGCAAGTCTATCTCTGAAAAACACTTAGCACCCTGAAACTGGTCAAATAGATCGTCAATCCTTGGGAAGGCATACCTGTTCTTTATTGTTACTTTGTTCATTTGCCTATAATAAATACACATCCGCAGCGACCCATCCTTCTTCCTCACAAACAGTACCGGTGCTCCCCAAGGTGACGTACTAGGCCTGATGAAGCCCTTTTCTAGCAAATCCCTCAATTTCTCTTTCAATTCTTTCAACTCAGCAGCTGCCATTCTATAAGGAGGTATAGATATAGGCTGGGTATCTCGTTGTACATCTATAGTAAACTCTATCTCTCGTTCTGGAGGAAGGCCTGGAAGTTCCTCTTGGAATACATCGGGAAGTTCATTAACTACTGGGACTGATTGAAGAGTCGGTGCCTCTGCCTTTATGTCACGCACCCGAACTAGATGATAAATATAGAAATTTCTAACCATCTTCCCGGCCTTAAGGTATCAAATGAACTTACCTTTCGGCGATACTGTACTCCCCTTCTACTCTATAATCGGTTCCCCTAGAAATTGAAATCAAACTATCTTTCCTCTGCAATCAACATTAGCATAACAAGCAGCCAACCAATCCATGCCCATGATAATATCAAACTCAATCATATTTAACTCTATTAGATCTGCTACGGTACAACGACTATATATAACAACTAAACAATTCTTATATACTCGCGTAGCTATGATAGAATCTCCTACAAATGTAGCTACCTCAAATGGTCCTATAAACTCAGACTCTATTCCGATCCTACTAGCAACGAAGGGAGATATAAATGATAAGGTGGAACCTGGGTCTATCAATGCATACACACTTCGGCAGAACAGTGATAATATACATGTGATCACATTAGGTGACACCTCCTGATCCAGCCTACTAGCCAAAGCATATAGACGGTTTGAAGGACCGCTAGAACCTTAAGCTCCACCACGTCCTCTACCATAGCCTGCTGGCGCCTGAATACCCTGCCCCGTAGGGCGCATAGCCACAGAAGAAGATGAACCAGCAACGGACCCAGTAGGATGTGCGATACCACCTGCACTACCTCTAAGGTGACACTCCCTCATAGTATGACCCTGACGGCTGCAACAAAAACACGCACCTGTAGCCCAACGACATTCCTGAAGATTGGACCTACCACAACGAGAACACCGAGGCAAAGGTGGCCTCGACTGGCTCAAATCCCTGCCCATCTGTGACCCTGACTGCCTAGAGCTCGGACCAGCTTCCGAATATCCCGTACGATCGAACCCCCTACCCATGGAATGTGGGTGTGCACTCTGTGCTGACTGGGAAGAAAATCTAACATGCTGTTGAGACTGCCCGCCTCGAAACTCATCAGGATAACCTGCTGATCTAGCCCTCTTATGCTGGCCTCTATTACAATCTCTATCTAGCTGACGTCCCCGGTGCCGATCCTCTACCTCGTGTGCATATGACTGCACCCGAGCAATGTCCATACCTAGCCGAAGAGTCACTGCCATACAACCGTCAATCAGATAACGATACAATCCCATCACATAACGATGTACCCTGTCTGCCATATCAGCCACAATAGTAGGCTCATGCCTAGCCAATGAATCAAACTCGAGGCCATACTCTCGTATGCTCCTGCCATTCTTCCTCAAACTCAAGAATCTATTGACTCTAGCTCGCTTAATCTCTTGAGGAAGGAAATGTCCCTGGAAATCCTCCACATATTCAACCCATACCGCTAGAGGACCACCTTAACCCCTAGATAACTCCCATGACTCATAGCAATTAATAGCTACATCCTGCAAACGATACGTAGCCAACTCAACAGACTCGGTCTCCGAAATCTTGATTATCCTCAATGTACGCTGCATCTAACGAATAAACTCTTACAGATCATCCCGGGGCCTTGACCCAAAAAGCTAGAGGATTACAACTTAAGAAGTCACGAGCCCTTAAGCTATCAGATCTGTCTGCATGATCAACTGCTAGTCCATGCGTGCGAGCCTGACCTGCCACTAATCTAGTCGGCAACTGAACCGCATCTCTCATGGCCCTATCCTCCGCCCCTGATTGAGGACCTAGAGGTTCAGGTGCTGGGGCCTCGAGGGCTGTTGATTGTGTCCCCCGAATTGGAGTTGCTGATGCTCTCAAGTCCTCTGAGGTGGCGGTGTAGGAGATCTCTCCGACTGGAGCACAATACTAGGCATAGACTAGACACGGGCCCCAGTAACTCTCCGATCTGACCAGTACCTTCTGCTACCGATTTTCCCTTTTGGTAGGCTGTCGCTTTTTTTGGAGGCATAGCTGAAAACACAGGGCTTCGTAAGAGAGTGATTATCCTGTTAATATAGCTCTATCGCACGATCTAGAATAAGAAGAAAGGATGACATCCTAAATGTCCTATAGCTTCCTGTTTATAGATGTGGTGAAAACACACCGATAAACAAGACTCTACTAGACACGCTCTGTAGACACTTCTGAGGAAGAACCGCTCTGATACCACTCTTTGTCACGACCCAACTCAATGGGCCATGACTAGTGCCCGTTTTGGACACTCACATACAAACCTGCTAAGTATAACCAACTGAAACTACGACTATATGGAATTTAATCAAATGAAGACAACCATAACAACATACGCTATCCGACAAGGCTGCAACTATCCAAAGCATAATAGCATACACAAGCCGACAAGGCTGCCACTACACAATACACAATGATAAACGCAGCCGACAAGGCTGCCTCTGTACAAGCGGATATCCCAAACAAACCATGTCCAGACAATTATCCAAAACATATATATACAACCCACGTAATGTCTACAGACCTCTAAGAGTATAGTAGTGAAACTCGATGGAACAAGGCCCCGCCATACCCATAAACAAGCAAAAGACTACGCAAAAAGTTATGTACCAAAACGACTGGGCTCCGGCACAGAGGAGCTCTCCAAATAAGCAGAGTAGATATCCTATGCGGGAGGATCACCGAACTGTGCGTCTACACATGCGGGCATGAAACGCAGCCCCCCGAGGAAAGGGGGGTCAGTACGGACAATGTACTGAGTATGTAAAGCATAAGGTAAAGATGACATGATACCAACATGGTAAGTCGAACCAAAATATCGCTAAACATGTACCCTTTTAAGTGAAAATCATGCATATCTTTAACATATAAGGTTCTCAGGTTCCCTAGTAAGGGGCTCAGCAAAATAATCATCACATCATCTCCATCATCACCATCATAATAACCATCCTCATCACCAATCATATATAAAATATATATAGCCAGCCCTCTAGTGAGGGACTTGGTGACACATGCAAGAAACTCTGCACGAACATTACCCGGCCCGGGACTCGGTGAAATGATAAATGACTCTATGCACAAGCAGAATATTATGAGCAACCATATGCAATTCAAATCAATTCTTATAACTCAACAGAACAATCAACGTGAACCAACAAGGAGTATTACCAAAGATTAACGTTTTATCAAGATTATGAACCTTTAAGACGATATGAAAATGTAAAATCTCAATGACTCTAAGAAGTACTACCATAGATATGAGAAATCATTTAGACTTAGACATAGCCGATAGATAGAGGAATAGTTGTGGAAGAAAGAATATACGTCACCTAGACGCTCTAGAAGTATGTATCAAACCTGTCCGTTATTCGCTCATTTTTAAAAGTCATGCCAAACAAAGAAAGAAGGGGTAGTGTAACATACCGTATAGTTGAGCCGCACGTCCAATATTTACTGCTCACGATATTAATCTATATCAAGCAACAATCGTGCCGCAATTAGATAAACGTCGCGCTTTACTTCTTATTGTAAGCTAGCTAATAATCTAACGAAAATCCGGCAGCACTTCACCTATTTTCCTTACTTCGTCCCAATCCGACAATAACCCAAATTATCCACAGCAATACCAATAACACATATAACCCAACGAATCATATTAAACAACCCCCTCCCCCAAAACAGTTCCGTCTCGGCAACCATAGTAACGAAGCAACGACACACCGAGCGATTACTCATTTTATAATTTGCAACACATCTACCTTATCGTAGTCATCCGTTAGAGTATATAACCATTATCACATTTAACATATACATAACGCCAAAACAGAATTTCCCACAGTTTGCTTTAATCAAAACAGCCCATACAAAACACGACACCACTAATAAGCCGATTAATGTTTCCGTTCATACTTAGCACATTCATTAACTCATACAAACTTATTAAGCTACTGGTCACACCCCCTTTTTAACATTAATGGCTAATTAACAAAGGGATTCAAAGGAATTAACACACTAAGCAAAGAGATTACTAACCAAATTCTTTGCAGCTGCTGGCCTAGAGTTGCATGGTTCGTTTTCTCCATTTCCATTTCTGCCTAAGCCAAGAGGTGAAGAAGATGATATGTTGCAATTCATTTCACAACCTCATTTATAATATGAAGTGGAGGCAACCCCCCTCTACACGTGTCCCGCTAAGGCCAGCTCCCAATCTGATCCTCTTTTAATTTGCCTTGAGTGGTGAGGCCCACTACATTAATTTAATCCTAATCAGCCACTCATTAATCCCTCACTTAAAGTTAATGGCACTTACATTATCCAAATCATACTTAATAACACATTTGGAATTAACATTCTTGCCTAATATTTCTTTAATCACTTGGAACTTAAAATAAAATCTCATTCCCCGGACTTACATCTACTAGTTCATGACGCGCACTACGTATAAAAATACGAGGCATAACAATATATGTTTAATATAATTATGTACATATTAACGTATTTTTATTAATATTCAAAAATCATCTCAAAATATTTTATATTTTAATATTTTTTAAGTAATGGTTTAATTTTGAATTAATAATTTTATAAAATTCAAAATACTTTCAAGTTATTTTTAAAGTAATTTTGTCATTTTAAATAATAAATATGTATATTTTTACAACCATATTGTATTATAAATATTTGAAAGTCATCACAAGAGATTTTACAGTTTAGTTAAATATTTTATTAATTTACTGTAAGCTGTAGCTATAATTTTGAGTTATTAGTTTATAATCGAGTTATTTATTATATTTCTATTAAGATTAAGAAGGTCGTTATTTGATTCTATTAATTCATTTTATTTACGGTTTAGCCAATTTATTACTTAAATTCATAGTGGCTTCATTTCTTTAATACCAATTGGGTGTAATTGAAATTCAAATTGTCATTTTCCATTATAATTCTAGCCCATTTCTACCCCCACCTTAACTCAATTTTGAGACCAAATTTTGGGTGTTCTTACAAATTTCCAGAAACCCAAACTAACATATTCTCATCCCTATTTGAATATCCATATTACCCTAACCCAGTATGCAACCCATGCGTCCTCTTTTTCTTCACGCGACAATCAAAAATCAAATGAGCCAATTGTGTTGCAAACCCAGAATTGCACACGAAGAAACTAGTACCCTCATCCAACTACCTTGTAGAACCCATAACCCTAGCAACCTAATCGATCAAATCATTGTTCCCTTTTCTCCTTTTTAAAAATATCTTTAAATCTCTTTCAATGTTGGCCTTGAAAAAGGGGAAAGAGATTAAAAATTTCTTCAAGTGATTTCACCCCTAAATCACCTCTTCTTCCCTATAAATTTCCCTCTACCATCAGTGATGAAGACAAAGATTTTAAAATTGGATTGACGGATTTTGAGTTTAGTTTTGAAGCGATAGTTGTTTCACTTGAAATTTTAAAACAATTCTCTAATCTTAGATTCCAAGAAGTTCGTCGCTTAGATTGTGCCTGGAGATTCTTTGTTTGTTGTTTGTTTTTAAATTGAGGCGTGGATACAACTACTTTCAAGTTCTTTTAAAAATTGAGGCCTGAAAAAGGTATACTTCTTTATATTATTTAATTTCCATACTATTCTTACCATAATTTACTATTTGGTATAAATGATTAGATTTGATACCTCCTTTGATGGTTTTTTAATCTTCTACTTTTAGTAAGAGAGTGTTTAACTTTCTTTATTCTGTTTTATTATTAGTTACCAGTAGGAAATGGATTTCTCGTTCTCATTGAGCTATTAGCCTTTTGTTCCCAAGCATGACTGGGATGTGTATAGATTAAATTTTGGAAATTTTGTATGAAGCAATTGCTACTCATATAGTGTTGATTCTGTAACCTTGTGGTGACCTATTTTTTTTTCTCAAAATTCGTTATTTACTTTAGTCCATCCTTGCTTATCATTACGTCTCTGTTGGCTTGGTTTGAATGATTTAAGTATTGAAATCTTATTAGAGAATGATAATTTGCTCTGGTACTATGGTTCTTTTGTTCGTTGGTCTTGTTGTCTTAAGTTTATGATATTTTTTGGCATGGAATGCCTCATTTGGACTTAGATCCATGGGTTTTATACTGTATTATTGATGATTGATAATATGACTTTATCATTTGGGATAGGCATCTGAATTTAACTTTTGGGGATGCTTCTTTAAGTCTAATTCTTTAGTTGTCATTTTGGCACTCACTATGTTTAAGTATTGAAATCAATGTGTGGTGATTTCCAAAGCTACTAATATGTTTTATTTTTTTGTTAACTACTACATATTTATTATGTTTTAATTGTTGTTTAAATGGTCCTTATGTAATCATAGAGCGTCATGAAATTATCCTTCGATTGACTTTCTTTATCCATTAGAAAGTAAATATTTGTCATGAAATTCTCTAAGTTCTTGTTGGCTTCATGTTATAATTTTACTTGCCTTATGATTAATTACACAATGTCAAGACAGTAGTTCTTTGATAGTAATTCGTTGTTGGTTAAATTATGGTAAAAGGCAAATGGTTGAAATGATTTTCCTTAAATCTTATCACCAAGTTTATTAAAGACATTGCTCATTTACATATCTTCAACTCCTTTGTTCATTTATGCGTGAATACTCTCGTTGAGTCTGTTGGACTCCTCTTTTCGAATTTTCATCATCGAGTTAGCTAGCCCCCTATATATTCAGAACATGTTTCAGGTTCAACAGATTCAACATACTACTGGAAATTAGTTCAAAACCCCAAGGAATAGGTTGTATACATGTTGTAAACAACGTTTTTACACTGATATACAAGTCGAGGGGAAAAAATATAGACTCAACTTTGGATATACAAATTGAAGATGAAAATACAAGTCTCAGGAGTTAGAGTTATATACACTGATATACGAGTAATATATGGTCTGCATACAAAAATCAAATAAGGACCAAAAAGCCCCAAGAAATTTAGGAAGCTCTTTCTAAAAGTTGGGTCAAAGCCCATTCGATTTTTGGGCAGCCTTTACAATAGTGTTAGACAGGGAAATGTGGCTAAAGCCCAAGATCAGAAATTCCCAAATCTTCCTCCCTCACTCTCTTTATTTGAATTTATTAATTCATCTTATCTGTACTAGTTTATTTTCTAATTAACTTGTGGGTTAACTTAATTGAATTTTCTAAAAGATGAACGATGTTCCTCTATGTTAGTATATTTTAAATTTTTTTTGTTCAACTCTCAGACTTCTATTTAAAATCTTTAGCCAAAATTGTTTTTTTATTAATTAAAATAGTTTCATGCTTAAATTAACTAATTTAGTTCAAATGATTATTTTAAATAATACAAAAAATAATTCTAACTAATCTTGTTTTCTTCAAGTCTTAATCTTTTGTAATTTAATTCAATTATTCCAATTAATGTCCTCTTTTCTCAAAAATTTAAAATTGTTTGCTGTTTATCTATTTTTCCAAGTTAAGTCATTTTACTAAAAATAGTCAAAATATTTAATCTCTGTTGTAAGACAACCGCAAGATAGCGGATGTTTTAAATGCCTTAAAAACCTTCTTAAGAGTAAATATAAACCTCTTACCTATTTTCTAAACTTATAATACTTAATTTGTTGGAGTCTGTTTAAATTAAGTTTTCTTGATTTCTTTAAAAAAATTTAGCGGCGACTCCTTTCTAAGTTCTTTACTCAAATTATATTATACTTTGAACATTTCAAGAAGTGGTTTTTTTAAAGATAATAAAATTATGTCATAACATGCATACATAATTTTCCCCAAAGTTAGCAGGTGTTCATGCCCATATACGAGCATGGGTCCGCCTCTCAATGATTCTTTTTCTTATTCCTTTTTTTTTTTTAAATATAAAAAAATTGTAACAACTTTTGGCTCATTAACAAAAAGTAAAATATTAATTTTATAAAATTTCTTTAATAAATTTGTCCTTATTATTAAAAAATATTAAGTGAAAAGATGGTCAAATGTAAAATACAATTAGAATTTTAATCATAAAATCATTAGTTACTAATCTAATCTGGTCAAAAATCACATTTCTCAGGTAAATAATTTTTAAATTATTCAAATATTGTCCAACACTACAAACAAACTGTTACAAATGAAGTGAAGTTAAAATAAGGTTAATATGATCATTTTCTTTTATTTGCCTTCACCAAAATCAGTTAAATTTTTTGTTTTTTCTAACTATTAGTGAATTTGTTTGTATCGTGTGCCTTTTTTTCCCTTCTTTATCTTGTTTGTATTAATTTCCCTTTAGTCCGTCTAACTTCCTTCTCCTCCTCTAGTTTATATTGATCAATTGAATTTAAAAAGATGTCGATATATTTGATCGGTTCGGGTGCTCCGATGATCGCCGATGAGAAGCTGATTCAACTTCAGCTGTTTTCAATGGTAAAAAGGTGGAGATAGTTGTTCCTATCTGAAGACATCAGGTGGAAGTGGCGATGACGGTTTCTATGATATGAAAGTGAGGGTTGAGGTTCCTACGCCATGGAAATGGTTAATTTCGTGGATAGATCAATTGATCATTCTCAGTTGTTGGTTAAAAAAACCGAAATTCGAAGGATTGTGGGATGTAGATTTTGATAAAAAGGCCACGGATGTGTTGGTTTCATATTTTGTGAGTGGTGAGGCTATAATGGAAATGGAAAGGTGTAATTTGATTTTTGATTTTCATCAAATGATAGTAATTGATTTGGAATGTGGTAATGACGCTGCCCACGCTTGGATGGATGTTAATGGTAAGGATTTTTACCCTAAAGTCTTGACTGATGGTTCAGAAAATCATGATAAAAATGAGGTAAATGTTGATTAAAAGTTAGTATTGAACTTTAGATAAGAATAATTAATAGGAACTCTGTGTCAGAAATAATTATTTCCCTACTTTGCCTTCTTGTGAACAATTTGTATTACAAATTAAGATCAAAATAATGATCTTGAAACACAGATTCACAACCTGTATATAGTAAATCCTTAAATAACCAAAGTTAAATGGGGAAATACAAACATACATGATAGGAGCTATACAAACTTTGGAACTCTAGTTTTTTTGGTTGGGGGTAGGGGAGTGAACTCTGTAGATTTATTAGAATCTATGTGCTATGAGCATGAGTACCACCAATTAATCGACGTTTATTTGCACTTAATTGTTTCGTTTCTCAGGTGATATTTAAAAGTCATTAAGAGGAATATATAACAAAAATAATCAACACTTAATTGACATATGAAATCAGATTTATACCTAACTATAAACAAGGGTAGAATGTGGGTTTTCATATTGCTACATAATATCACATCCAGATTTGAATTGATTAAGTCATCAACCCTAGTATCAAAATTCTCAATTGACGGAAATAGTTGTTGAGATCCTAACTTAACCTTCTCGAGTTTTCCCAATATAATTCGACATAACATGATATGCTTTTTTTTATTTTATCATTTTCATCTATCTCGCACATCTTTTTACTACAGACACAACCAATAACAAGTATCAAAAGGGAAAAGACTAGTTAGGAAAGAGGAAGACGGAAAGTGAAGAAAACAAAGTAGTGAGGGAAGTAGTCAGTTCATTTAGGAATGGTATAGATCAGTCTGTTTTCTCTGTGCCTACTGAATTGCTTCTACCAAAGTGCTCTAGGATACGGTCATTGGAGACTAAGGAGGAAAACTATTGAAAGCTTTACTAGACCACTTTGGTTAAAACAATTCAGTAGGCGCAGAGACAACACATAGATCAATCATTCCTCGATGAACTGCCTACTTCCCTCACCACTTTGTTTTCCTCACATTCCCTCTTTTCTTTCCTAACTCGCATGTCCCCTTTTGATACTTATTATTGGTTGTGTGAGTAGTCAAATAATATGCGACATAGATTGAAAAGATTAAAAATATATCATGTTATGTCAAGTTATATTGGGAAAGCTTTAGAAGGTTGAGTTAGGATCTCAAGAGTTGTTTTTGTCAAGTCTGAAGTATTATACTAGAGTTGATGATATAATCAATCCAAAGTTGCGTGTTGTATGGTGTATCAATATGACCACCTACATTATTACCTTGTTTATAGTTAGTTATAAATCTGATTTTCATATGTCAGGTAAGTACTGCTCCTTTTCATTATTTATTTCTTTCAGTTACTTTTGTATGTCACGAGAGAAAAGAAATAGTCAAGTACGAATATAGGTCGACTGAATGGTGGTGCACATTCTCATAGTGCATTCATTCGAATAAAGCTATACAGTTTACCCCCCTCCCCCCAAACCACCGCCACTAAAAAAGCTGGAGTTCCAAAAATTTAATAGCTCCAATCAGGTAAGTTGGATTTCCCTTTTTAACTTTGGTTATTCAATGATTTACTATATATAGGTGGTGAATATGATTCAAGACCGTTATTTTGATCTTGACTTTTAATAAAAAAAAATTCACATGAAGGCAAAGTAGAGAAAAAAAATTTCATGCACCGTTACAATCTTTTGTTGGTGATGACTTGTTGCATTCGATTTTTTAGGAAGTCCATATCTGAGATGAGGTTCTTTTAGTGTCTCATTTTGATGGGCTGAAGGGAATATTTTCTAATTGATATATTCAACTTGTATAAAATAAGTTGTTATAGTGATATTATAAAAAGGCTAAGGATATTTTGTGCCTTTTATTGAAGTAAAACATTTTCAAACAACTACTTATTTAGCATGTGAAATTTTGTTTGGGAATCTTCTAGATATAATAAGTGTATGCCGCTCTCTTTAAGTGTGTAGGTTTGAGTATAGCTTCACAGAAACATGATTTGATATGGTTTATCTTACAACTTTTTTCCTATCTCCGTTCTTCATGTTCATTGGATATTATATGGACCTTCCCGTGTTTCGACTTTAACCTTCTTCTTTTTCTTTTATCTATATCACTCTATGTAACTTGGGAGACTTCAACATATATCTCTGATTTTCGGAAAGAGAATTAAAATCCTTGTTAGAATTAGCAATTTAACTTTGTTATTGATAATTCATATTCTTCGAATATTTATCTAGTCAAGGTCTTTCTTTACTCCTAAATGATGCATATACGTACTGTTTCATGTTTTTTTTGTTTTTTGAAAAATTCTACATTAGTGAAGATTCAAGCATGAATTCTAGGGACGTACCTTATGTTAACAAACACACTCTTCAATTATGTGACCTATGTTTTAGTATTTAAGCACAACCTAATTCGAGGAAGAATGTTCCAAAGGGAGATATTTTAACATCTCGCAACTACAAAAAACTAGGAAGGAAGTGTAAAATCTTGAAATAGTTAATTTTTAAAAGAGCACGGAAATTTGGAAAATTCTAACTAAGTTAAAAGTGAGTATTTTGTCATTTTAAAAAAAGCCATAACTTCTAGCTCTTGATGAGTTAGAGGTACTCTAGATATGTTTGTAAAACTTTTGGAACGATCTTTTCAATACCGCCAAGTTTGCGAAATTTCAAGTTCGTATGAGTGAGTTACAACCTTTGATAGTTGGGTGGTTGATTAAGGAAATTCCAGTTCTGGGACTTTAAAGGGTATTTTAGTCTTTTCACTACCCTATTATTTTAATCTGTTTTTAGGATTTTAATAGGGTCAACTATGAATATAGTAAGTATTAGAATTTGGAATGTCACAATAGGGATAAGGACAAAGGAGAATAGAATAGAAGAAGAGAGAAAAAGGGAAAAGTCATCAAGATCAATTAGGATAATTGGGATTTTCGTCGAGGAATTATTCCTATTAGGTATGTGAGGATCTCATAACGTTGGGATCATTCTACCATGTGCCCAATATGTTAATTTCAGTTTGTATTCATCCTAAAAACATTAGAATATTGATATCTTGGTACCCATTCTTGTATTCATGTGTTCTAATCGAATTAGCCTTAATCGGGAAACTTTAAATTCGTTATGTCGCGTTCTAAGGTACAATTAATAGGTATTTGAATCTAAAAGTAATTTAAGAGAAAGAACCAAGCTCTGGTGAATTGGGGAAGAAAAACAGAGAAGCAATTTTGACGGGAAAATTTTTGACACGGGAGCGCATGGCATTACATGTTCCTAGAATTGAAAATTCTGCTTCGCGTTGCAGAGTTGATACAGGGTATTCTTCCTAAAACGACCTTTTTAGAATCAATGTTTGAATATGCCTCCGCGTCACAGACCCACCTCCACATCTCGATTTTTGGTGTTTTCTCATATTTATTTATATAAAATCATTCTTAAAGGACTTGAGATCCTTCCAAACACAAATCTTAATCCTTGAATCCATAACATCAAATACAACAGGAGTTAAGAGCCAAGTCTAGAAAGTTCTTAAAGTCTTTTCTAGAAGCCTTTTACAAATTCTTTTCACTTTGTTTTAAGACTTATATATCTAGTTGAGTAAAGAGTAAAGATAAGGAGGATAAGTTAATTTAATGTAACATAAGTGTTGTACAAACGTTTTAACTTCAATTTAAGTCTTACGTTTGAGTTTAGTTTAGTGTAAAGCGAAGTTATTTTTCAAAGCCAAATATAGGGACTAAGTATTCCCAAAGAATAATAAAATGTTGTCTCATTTAATAAAAAACAGAACTCAGATTTCAAAAGAGACTTTTTGATAATTTTTAGAAAAGAATAATACCTTTCTAAATGAACCAAGCAGGGAAACTGACATCATGTTTTATACCAATGGGAAGATATAGTACAACATTGGAGCCTAGTGTGACAAAAAGCATTCTGGTGAATGCCTAGTTGTGACAGAATATTGCTTTGGGTGTGGTAAAAGGGGTCACTAGGTGAGAGATTGACCTAATATAAAGGGGCAAGACAAAAGTAGTGGGAAATCTCAAGTAATTTTTTCTAATGTTGATGCACCAAGAAAGAATCATTTTTATGCTCTCTGTTGTAGGGGTGAACAATAGAGTTCTCCCGATGTGCTGAACGGTATGTTACAAGTCTTCTTTATAAATGTTTATGCTTTACTTGATCTAGGTGATACATTGTAATTTGTTACTCCCTTGGTCGCTAGGAAGTTTTATATTTTGCAAGATATCTTGAAAGAACCTTTTACGGTGACTACCCCGAAATGTGAGTCGATGGTTGAAAAAAGGGCATATAAAAGTTGTCCTATAATGTTGTCCTATTGAGTTACTCATGTTGAATTAGCTGAACTTGCTATGGTTGATTTTTATTTCATTTTGGAAATGTATTGGTTGCATTCTTGTTTCGCTTCCATTGATTGTAGGACAAAAGTGGTCAGGTTTAATTTTCCTAATGGACCTTTCTTAGAGTTGAAGGGGGATGTTCTACTCTTAGAGGTCGTATAATATCTTGTCTAAAGGCATGTAAAATGATCTCAAAAATCTGTTTATATCATATTGTGAGAGTCAGATATTTAGACTACGAACTTCCTCCCATTGAGTTACTCTCCGTAGTGAGGGAATTTCCGTAGCTCTTTCCTAATGATCTTCCCGAAATTCCTCTCGAATGTCAAATTGATTTTTGCATCGACTTATTGACGGATACAAATTCCATTTAAATTGCCCTTATCGGATGTCTCCGTCCGAATTGAAAGGGTTGAAGTCTGAACTCAAGGATTTTCTAGAGAATGACTTCATTCAACATAGTATTCCCCATGGGGTGCTCCAGTTCTATTTGTGAAAAAGAAGGATGTGTCTCTAAAGATGTACATTGACTACTGACAACTCAATAAAGTGACTATTAAGAATAAGTATACTTGTTCGATCAGCTCCAAGGGGCAGCCTACTTTTCCGAAATGGACTTGAGGTCGGTATATCACCATCTTAGGGTGAGAGATGAAGATAATGCCAAAATTGACTTTCAAACAAGATATGGTCACTATGAGTTCAAGTTGATGTCTTTTGGGTTGACTAGTGCCCTAGCGGCATTTATGGGCGTAATACATAGGGTGTTTCAAAACTACGTAGTTCTTTTTTGATTATTTTCATAGACAATATCTTGGTGTATTCGAAAAATGAGGGTGATCATATGGGGCATTTGAAAGTGGTGTTACAAGTCTTGAAGGAAGACCAACTATTTTCCAAGTATAGAAAGTGTGAGTTTTTGTTAAGGTCGATAGCGTTTCTTGGTTATATCATCTATAGTGAGGGTGTAGAGGTTGGTCCAAAGAAGTCTAGGCGGTTAGAAATTTTCCTAGATCTTTGGCTCTAATGTATATAAGAAGTTTCTTGGGTCTAGCTCCTTTGACTACTCTGACCTAAAAGAATGTGAAATTTGAGCGGCCAGAAGCTTGTGAAAGAAGCTTCCAAACCTTGAAATACAGACTAACAACCTCTCCAATGTTGATTTTACCGGAGGGTACAAGGGTTTCGTGGTATATTGCGATGCATCCCAAGTTGGATTGGGTTGCGTCATTATGCAACACGGGAAGGTAATAGCATGTGCTTCTAAGCAACTCAAGGTGCATGAGAAGAACTACCCTACTCATGATCTCAAGTTAGCGATCATGTTGATTGCCTTGAAAATATGGAGGCATTACCTCTATGTTGTCCATGTTGATGTGTATATCGATCACAAGAGTCTTTAATATGTGTTTACTCAAAAGCAGGTAAATCTTCGACAACGAAGGTGGTTGCAATTGTTGAAAAATTACGACATGAGTGTTCTCTACCACCCCGATAAAGCCAATGTGTTTGCGGATGTTCTAAGTCATATGAATATGGGTAGTGTGTCCCATGTTGAAGAGGAAAAGAAAGACCTAGTGTAGATATCCATAGGTTGGTTCGTTTGTGTGTTAGATTGAAAGATTCTCCTAATTGTGGTTTTATGGTCCATTATAACTCAAAATTGTCTTAGGTGGTTGAGGTAAAGTCTAAGCAACACCTTGATCCATCATTGATGGAGTTAAAGGAATCGGTTTTTGGCAAGATTAATGAGTCATTCTCCTTAGGGGAGATGGTATTTTGAGGTAATAAGAGTGTTTGTGTGTGCCCAATGTGGATGATTTGAGAAACCAGATCCTAAAGTAATCTCATGGTTCCCGTTATTTTATTCATCCAGGTTCTACAAAGATGTATCATGACCTTAGAGAAATATTTTGGTGTGATGACTTAAAAAGGGATCTAGTAGAATTTGTTGGAAAATGTCCAAATTGCCAACATATGAAAGTCGAGCACCTAAAGCAGAGTGACTTATTTCAAATAATGAAAGTTCACACATGGAAGTGGGAGAACATTAATATGGACTTAGTAGTGAGTTTGACTTGGACACGAATGCAAAATTACTCTATATGGGTAGTGGTGGATAGGTTGACGAAACCGCTCACTTTATCCTCGTTAAGTCTAACTTATTCGGCGGAAGAATATGCAAGGATCTATATCAATTATATTTAAGTCTCCATGGAATCCCTTTATCCATTATTTTTGATAGAGGTGCTCAATTTATGTCTCTATTTTCATTCCAAAAAAGGTTAGTTACTCAAGTGAAGATAAGAACCGCTTTTCATCCCTAAATGGATTGTCAAGCAGACGTACTGTTTAAAGCCTTGAGGAAATGCTTAGAGAATGTGTATTTGATTTCAAGGAAAGTTGGGATGAATACTTTCCTTTGATTGAGTTCTCGTATAATAATATTTATCATTCAACTATATAAATGGCTCTTTTTGAGGCCTTGTATGGTAGGAGATGTAGATCTCCAATTGGTTGGTTTTAAGTTGGCGAGTGTTCACACTTTGGTCTTGAATTGATCAATTAAACTTTAGAGAAAGTCCATATGATAAGTAACCAATTGAAAACAACCTATAAGCACTAAAGTCTTATGATAAAATGGGAGAAGGGACTTAGAATTTGAAGAGGGTGATAAAGTGTACTTCAAAATTTCACCTATGAATGGGGTGATGAGATTAGGAGATAAAGGGAAGTTAAGTCCTCGTTATGTGGGTCCATATGAAATTTAGCAAAGGGTTGGCAAGGTTGCATACGAGTTGATATTACCTAGTGAGCTATTTTTATTTCATCTGGTATCCTATGTATCCATGCTTAAGAAGTGCACTGGTGACCGCGAGTCCATTCTTCTTATTGAAGGTCTAGATGTGGATGAGAATCTCTCCTATGGAAAGGTTCCGATGGAAATCATTGATTGACAAGTGAAAAAGTTGAGGAACAAGGAGGTTGTAAAAGTGTTATGGAAGAGCTACCTAGTTGAGGGAGCAACATGGGAGGCCGAGGCTGACATGAGGTCCCATTATACTCATGTCTTTGCTAGTTAGGGTTACTTGATCCTATTAATAACTAATATAATTAGTAAAATTGAATCTTCACTTGTTTTTCAAATATGTGCATAAAAATGGTAAAAGTTTTGCTAAAATGAGTTTTCATGAAAAGGATGTTCTTTTGCTTGATTTGAACTTATTTGTGTATTTGGTATGTTTTTGCTTTAATTAAATGATATAGAGCCTTTTTATGTGTCATAAAATGAGTTTTGGCATAGGTTACTCTTTATGTGTTGTTGAGCTCATGTTGATGTTGAGAAGGCAATTCCTTATATTGTGATATTGAGCTCTCATATGAAGTAATTGATGGTTTGAGCTACTATGTGTAAATATCATGTTTTATGTTGATTGAAGTTTTAAATCATGTTTATTATGTATATTGATTGTTGCGATGCTAGTTTTGAGTCTATCCTTTGCCTACAAAAGATTTAGTGTCATTCGGGGGCGAATGTTTCCTATGGGGGGGGGGATAATGTAACACTCGAAAAGTCCAAGAACTAATCTAGAGACTCACATGAGTGTCTAAGGTTTTTAATACTGTTTTAAGTTCAAAAACAATGTTTATAATTCATTTAGGAAGTTTTAGAATCAAGACGTTATGAAACGTGCATGACGTCCAGACACTAATGAAAGAGGTTCTAGTGTTCCTTTGCCTAGTTCAAGGGGTTTAAAGTGTCGGAAATTGAATAAAATTGGTGGAAATGTGTCAAACTAGTGTTAAAGCATGTTTTAGGTCGAAATATTGACGTACAACTCCCCATGAACAACCCTAGGGGTCCTTGGAGATGACCCTCACGTTTGACCCAAACCTACCAAATGAGGCAGTTTAGGCAGTAGCACCTACGCCTGCCAAATGATGGGGCCTCGCCTGGGTGACGGGGTGAGTGGATGCCTCCTTCAATCAATACTTATTAATTTTACAGAAACGTCTAAATCATAGTGTTTGAACTTAACTACAGATGCGTAGGACGGTGGGGGGATCAAGCCATCGACTGACCTACGGACCGTAGGTCGGGGTCTTGTTGGTCAGCCCACATTTTAGTGTCTTGTTTTATGACGGTTCATTTGACTATTTAATTGTTTTGGGGTTTAATTAGGGGTTTAGGGGTGGTTAATTAAGTTAGTCACCCTAACCCAAACACCCTACCTTGTCTCTACTTTCTCTCTCCCAAAGAAGACTCAATTCAATGGAAAGTTCTAAGGGTTATAGGGCAGCAATAAGGAAATTTTCATCATCAGTATTCAAAGAATATTAAGGTATAAGAACCTTTCACCTTTAGGATTCCTTTCCCGAAAGGGCTTTTCCAAAATTGGTTTTCAAAAAGATAATTTAATATTTGTTTCTTTCGAATCCGAAATTGATCTTCTAAATTGTATTGTTTTTGGTTTCTTTTTATGATTATGATTATCTTATGATGCATTACTGTTCAATTAGGCTAGTTCTTGATATTTTATCATAGTATGTGGAATAAATCATGAATTTACCCAAATTCCCTAACCCAAGGTTATGAACTCATGTTGAATTGATTAGGATTGGTACAATTGACTTAGTTCTTATGTTTATTAATTTTGAATGATTTTATTACACCTATTGATGGATGAAATTTTATTGGTTAGGGGTAAGACCAATGATGATGGCTTTTGAAGGAGAATCGGTAAGACTTTGTGATCTTGAACCTTTACATTAATTGTGATGGATTGTACTTGGTGATGAAGTTCAATTGAAGCATGTCTTACAATTTTATTAAGTAGGTGTTGGTATGATGATGAAATCAAAATGTCTTGATTATGTGAATATGTGAGATTATGTTTAAGATGAAATGATATAAGGTTGTTTATGAATTTTCTATGTGCCTTATTATGACATGATGATGATAAGTTGTTAATCTCACATATAAGGGTTGTATTAAAAGAACATTCTCATGCAACACCTAATGAGCTAATGACTATGAATATAAAAGGGGTTAGTCTCCTATGGCCTAAACTAAGTTATGATTGTTTGAATATGACTTAAAGACATTCCAAAAATATATTGTAGCTTAGTATCGAGTGAACTAGTAGTGAGGATGTCCCTTCTTAATGTGGGAAGGTAGGTTCGCTATTGTACTCATGAGATTGGGTACTACAATGCAATGTGCATAAAGAGCGTCTCAAGTGTATCTCCTAGTTCTTGAACTATGTTTCCCTCATAGGAATACTAAATAGTAGATCAACCTAGAAAGCTATGTTCATGTTTTGGTACTACCTTGGCAAGTACTCCACCTTCTTTCGGTGTAGAGTTTCGTGACACCGGATTCCATATTTAGCTGATGTGGTCTATGTCGACTAAGGCAAGTGTTCCCGAAAGTAAAATGAAGTAATAAAGTGAACACTAACTAGGGTGACTCAAGGGGTTTGACTTAGTCTAGGTAGGGGTATGGGACTCTACCTATACATTGCACCTGTTGGCCTTTTAGATAAGTCCTAGAAGGTTGTTCTTATATCTTTAAAATTAATGTTATGTATATGTTGATTTTACATGTTGATGATCCAATATGACGTTAGTTTCATGTATGAACATGCTATTTGTCTATATTGATATGTATGATGATGATTACTCATATTTCTATGTTATGTGAGTCTAGGCATTGCTTGTGATCCTTTGTTTGGTTTACTTGGTTGAGTAAGGTTATGGGTCTTTACTTGTTCATTGCACTTGTAGACTTGATAGTGAGTTATGAGTAAGGTTCTTTCATATATTGTAATGTTATGAACATAGTATGTATGCTTTGTTTTTATATCATGATGCTGAAGTTGGTTTTGTTATGTACTAAAATATGCTATGATATATGTTGACTTGCATATATTTGATGATGTTGGTCTTGTGTTTTATATGATCTTGTATAAACGAATATGTGATTATTGATTTATATGGATTCTTGGTTGTGCATAAGGATTTTTAAAGTTATTTAGCATTGTTTTGATCTAATGTCCTCTTTAGCATGATTTCAAATGTTTTATGTGCATGTTTCCATACTTAGTACAAGTGGTGTAATAACCCATATAACTATGTTACTACTATTATGTAGGTTTCGGCCATTGAGCTTCTAAAAGGGCCATTTGAAGTAACTTGGACTCTCATTCTCCAAGGTTGGTAGGTCCTCACCTTACAAGGACGATGCCACTATCTACCTATTGTTTTTGTATAAGTCTTAAAGACAATTTTTTTCTCTTTCATTTGAAAAATTGTTGACACCCAATTTTGACCGACCTTTGACCCTTTTTAGGAATACTATTAGATTAAATACGTATTTTAAATTTTAGAATATTTAGTCGACTTTGCTTGAAAATTATATATTTTAGTATGTTTTACTTTATAAAATTATCGTAGATACTTTTAAATATATTAAAATTATTAATGAGTTTCAAATGTTTAAAATTTAAATAATTTTTACACTTTCCTTAAAATTATTTAAATTCTAGCCTATTCTATTATAAGTTCTTTCAATTCTAGCTACTCTAATTAAATTTTATTTCAATCATAGCCCCTCTTTCATTTCAATTCTAGCCATGTTATTGCAATTGTAGTCATTCCATATTCAATACATCTCATCTTTTAATCTCATCCATCTATTTTATTAATAGAATCCTAGCCCTTCATTTCAAATTAGATCAACGATTATGATTAAATCTCCTATTTCGCTCAACACAAAAAAAACCCCAAAACCTAAAATTACCAACTCTTTTTCCCTCAACTCTTCTTGACAGCCTCCAACCGCCCCTCTCTCTCTCCCTCTCGTCTTCCTCCTCTCCCTCTCTCCAGCGTCTATCTCTCCCTCCATTCTTTCCGGTGGGAATCGCCACCTCCAAGTGGTGGCAGCCTCCCCTCTCTCCTCGCCCTTCTCCTTAGTTTCCCCCTCCTCTCTTCGTTTTTCTCTTCTCCTTCCCTTCCCCTTATTTCTCTCCATTTTCTTTTTGCAGGCGAGAGCAGAGGTCGACTCCGAGCAGACCACCGGCAGCAGCAGTCGCCGGGGAGAACCCCTGCGCCAGACAGCAGCTGCCAGCGGACGACCAGCAGTAGCACAGAGATGGCGGAACTTCGTTTCTCGCGAGGAGCAGCAGCCAGGCGAGGAGACTAGCGGCTCCAACATCTCCACGCAGCAGCAGCCGCCAACACCGGCAACAACTCCAACCAGCAGCGATTCCGGCGGAAAACCATGGATACCAGCTCCACTGGAAGCCGCTCCAGCCACGAGTTTTGGCGAATTCAACAACGAAATCAATAAGATCCAGCCCTGCAGTAGCACAGGATGTTGAGTTTATTAAAGACGGATCTTTACAGATCCGTCCAAGTAAGTTTCAATCTAATTTTCGATCTTTCATTGTTGGCTATTGTAAGGTGCTTATTTTGGGAATCTGAGCTTTGCATGATAGGATGATCTCATTTTTTGTTATCGATATCCTGTTATTCCTCATCAATGCTTTATAGTGTATTTATTATATACATGTTTGTTGTTCATATTAATCTTGCTTATATGTCGATATATTTTGAATTGCTTTGACATTCTGTTACATATAGAAATGTACTTGATCATTTTTGCTAAAATAATATGGGCTAATTTGGCTCAATAATAGGAATGCTTGATTTTGAGAATAATTATAATATTACCAGTATGATCGGAGCGGCTTAGTATTTCATTTTTCCTTTTGGTAAGTTAAAGCATGACAATTGATTCTCATGGTCTTGAAAGGATGATTGATAGTTATTTACGATTATAATTGATCCTCTTTTCTCTCCTTAATTTTATTGTCGATGGTTATATAGATGTAATTTCGATAACTAGATAACTTTCCTGATTATAAGAATATTATTAGTTATTCTAGAGGCAATCTCAATCGATCCATCATTTTCTGTATATGGAGGATTTGTTTGCTAGTTTATACATTTAAATCTAGTAAGTATCAATTTTTTTTAAACAAAATAATATATTTCTCCTTTTCTACATATTATTTAAATAGATTAACGTGGTGGCCTTAATTATTTTTTTACCTTAATTAAATTGGACTTGTTTACTTTTGATAAAGGCACTTGATTAGGTAAATAATTTTGCTGATTTTGTTTGAGTGGGTAAGGAAATATAATTTCAAGATTGCTCTTAATTTATTGTGTTCCTATTTCGTGCTCCTATCTAATTTCAAATGGCTAATGCTTTAGTTATGGTAAATTCTTATTTAATTGAATCATTGTGATTGTGGTAAATATTTACTTTTTCTTCTTCCGGAGATGATTCTTTGTCCTTATTTAAGTATGTGCAGATTCTTTCTTTATTTTTTTTGGTATTTAATTGTGGCTTGTTTAATTTTTCTTGTTAAGGAAGATTTTTTCATGATTTGCTTATTTATTCTAATCCTTTTATGGCGGTGACTTTTGGGACTAATAAAAAGCACTCTCTTATGCTCTTGATAAAACAAAAAGAATAGTTGTTCTATATTTTGAGAGACTCTTGTGTTTGAATAGCATTGCTCTAACTCATATTGAATTTAGGTTTGTCGGCTAATACTTAAGTGGTTAGTTCCTTTTATCCCTATAGTCTCCTGTCTTGCATTAGTATCATTTATCTTTCACAAATTCAATGGCTATAACAAATAATGGAATCGTTTGGGTTAGTTCCTCTATCCTTTTTATGTGTATGCTTACTTTGTGTTTAAATTCATGTTTGTTGTTCATCCATGTTATGTGTGTCCGCCTACTTTTGAATCAATTGATATTGCCAATGTAGGAAAATTGATATCATATTCCTTTGTTATTTTATATATTCGTGGTGTGCTACCTCCTTTATGTAGCAGGTTTTTTTTAACTATGAGTCGAAGGTTCCGAAGATTCGGTTTGGAAGAGATAGCTGATGAAGTTTTACTTTTAATTTTTTTTTATCTTGTTCATCTTAAGTGTGGTTTCATTCGATTCGATTTGTGATTTGTATAACTCTCTAACTATTAACTCTCTAATATTATATGAAGCAACTTGGGATTCGTCTAAGGGGGGAGGAGGTTCATGTGCTAATTGATTCTTATTACTCAGTTATTTCTATTTGTATTTGGATGCTACTTAACCGTAAATTGTGAGTTAGTGGGATATCCCTAACTACGTGGTCAAAAAAAAAATCACTATTTATTCATAACCTTGGCTCATTAAAATTATTTTTGTCTAATGACAAAACAAATCTCTTTAAGTCGGTGAATTTTCTTTTTTTTTGTATACTAATATTACGACTAGACTTGTGAGTTGATCATCCTAACTAACCGGTTGTTATCAAGTTCACTGCAGTAATTAATCAAGTCTTATAATTAAAATTTTAATCGATATAAGTTGGCATAAATCTAGTATGTTCATTACCTACAAAATATGCCTATATGATTTAAAGATTTTAATGTCACTTGGGTGTAAATACCACGCCTATAGGTTGTGGATGTTGTTCTTTACTTACAATTCATGTCTATATGCATTCTACTAATCTCCAGCATGCTAATAATGTAGCTTAATTCTGCCACTGTTTTCAGCATAATAAATTACTAATTTGGTCACGAACTTTCGGCCACTAATAAAGTGCAATGACATTCTATTTTATTGCTGCTAAAATAAAATTAATAAAATCCACCCTTCATCAAATCATCTACTGTACTGTCTAAGGAAGCTCTTTTATATTTGTTACGTGTTCGTCCTAATTAAGATTGGTTCTAATTATTTGTTGCACTCAAGCATTTTCCAATCACTTAAAATCAATCATTTCTTTTTGCGTTAACAATTTTTTTCTTTGTTTAAAGTAAATAAATGGATTAATTAATCGTCAATAGTGATGTAATATGACCACTCTTTTGCCCTATTTAAAATTAATTAATTTTTTTTTTTTGCGCTTGTAAGAATTTTTATGTTATTTTATTTTATTATATTTTTTTTCTTCTAAACTAATATATGTTTGTACACTCACACACTTAGCATGAAACCTTCCACAATTATGTGTTGTTTGCAAGCATGCATATATAAATTTAGAGGCCAAATTGAAACCTACCATGCTAAAATGACCGTGTTATTTGTCTTGCCTGTTTGACTTGGTGTCTAGGAGGGCCTTATATTCTATTTTGTCTAAATGCACCCTTTAAGAGTCAAATGCCTCTTGGACAATAAAGTTGGGACGATTAGGCACCTTTTAGGTACGAAATGCATGCGGTGGTTGGGTAGGGGTAGTTGGCCCTACGGAGATGATGACATCGACTCAGGCTTGAAAGATAAACTTTGGTTTTGTCTGTCCCTATACGGCATCCTATCAAAAACAAAATGAAAAGTCGAGTCCTGATCCAAAAGTCTCTTTTGAGTCTCCCTTCCCATTTTACCCTTTTTCTTGTTTAATAATTATGTTTGTTTGGGGTAGCTTAAAAATATAAAATTGTTTGCTTATTTATTCGTTTCTTTTCTATCCACTCGTTTATCTCTTTATTGGTTGTTTAGTATATCTATTTTATTGTTATTGCTTAGCTCACATATTTAAATTAATATAAGATAGTCTTTTTTTTATTTGTCATCACTTAGCAAGCTTAAATAAACTAATAAATGAAGTGACCTTATTTGCTAATTGTAACCTCCATATATTGCATGAAATACGGTCGGGACCCACATTTGTGGACCTCGAGGGATGCCTAACACCTTCCCCTCGAGGTAATTTGAACCCTTACCCTGATCTCTGGCTCGTTGACCTTGGCTAGACTTAGTTAGGTTAGATAGGTGCCCTAACGCGCCTTAATTCGTTAGGTGGCGACTCCAAACTCAAAATCCCAAAAGAGTTGTTAGGTCGTGCACAAAACCCGTATTCTGCGAAAATGGGGCGCGATAGAATGGCGACTCCGCTGGGGATATTAGGTTCTTACCATTACGTGTTAATTGCTTATTTATGTGGGGTTTACTTTATTTTTGTCATTTCGTTATTTGGTAGGCTCTTACCATGTTTAGCTTATTTTGTTGCCTTATTTACTGTTTTCTCTCCATGTTCCATCCCTTTCCCTTTTCCTTAGTTGTTTATTACCATGTTTCACATCTTCCCTTTTCCCTTATTTGCTTAATTACATGTTTAATCCCATACCCTCTTTCTTTATTTGCGTAGTTTTTATACCTTTATATGTTTAATTTCATTTATTCATGCTTATTTATCTATTTATTGCCTATATGTCACCGCTTTCCAATTAAATGCTAAATGTTTATTGCTTTGATAACTGACATTCCGCTCATATTTCTCCCCAATTGGGACCCTCTCCTTTTTTTATTTTTCGTGATGTTGTGCCTTTGCACCTCTCACAACTACTCCAATTCTATTCAAATACCCATTATACAGAGTCGGCGTATGCGTGGACGTAACGGATAGTTTTACTACCGCGAAACCACGAGCCTCTCGCATAGAATCCCTTTCAAGTCCGCATCAAGACAACTCTTAGGAGTCCTTGTTAGGTCATACATGCTGCATAAACCCTATATGGTTTGACCCTTGGCGTCAATCCATATAATTAGTAGCCACCCTATTGTCTAAAGGGGCCCAACACCCTTTAGACAAATTGCATATTTATGTGTCAATTTGATCATCATATTTTAAATCAAGTCATTATGTCAAAATGGAGTTAAAATCTTTCTTCGACTCTAAGCTTCAAACTGGCAAAGTATAACTTGAATCAATTATGTGTCTTATTCAATTACCTGTTATAATTGTCCCACTTTGAGGGTATTGTGTCATTCATTTGAAATTATAATCTTGGCTCACTGTATAATAACTCGGTTTTGTGTTTGATTTACTTTTTTGACTAAAGGTTGTCTAGTATTTGGATAATTGGCTCGATTAAGAACCTGCAATATGACAAATATGTTCAACCTTCGAAAAAATCATCCCTCTTCTCGTCCACCGAAAATGACCTTTTGGACCATCTCTCTCCTCATCCTATGCCTACTCACACCCTCTCTCAACAAAGGTCTCCAACACGCCTCAATTTTGATGTTTCACAATATGAGGGAATAGGTGACAAAATAGAGAAATCTAAGCTAGATGCACTGTAGCGAAAAATACATGACTTGGAGGAAAAGGTGAATGGAGGATTAAATTCAATACCAACTCCTGGCCTAAGGTATAAAAATTTATGTCTACACCCAGGAGTTGAATTGCCGTCAGGATTTAAAATTCCAAAATTCAACATGTTCGACGGACGTGGGGATCCAATAGCACATCTCAAAGATTTTTGCAGCAGGCTAGTTGGCTTAGAAAATAATGAACCTCTCCTAATGAGGTTATTTATTCAAAGCTTATCTAGAATAGCCTTCACTTGGTACGTCAAACAAGACTTTGACAAATGGATCACATGGGAAGACATGGCTCGAGACTTTGTGGAACAATAAAAGTTTAATAAAAAGGTTGACCCTACAATGTTAAATTTGATCAAATTGAAGAAATTAATCATGAACCTTTTGAGGAATATGTCATACGATGGAGAATGGAAGCCTCCATGATACGTCACTTACCGCATGAAGAGGAGTTGGTCCAAAATCTCATCAGATCACTTGAGGGTATATACTACAGAACCCTATTCTTTGGTGGTATTCAATGTTTCGACAGTCTAATTCAAATTGGAAAAGAGTTAGAATATGGCATTCAGTCTTGAAGAATTGCTGATACACAAAAATCTTTTCAAGTCCTGAAAGACTCATTAGATGAAAGGAACGAAGATGCATCCACCTATATACCTCCGAAACAAAGAAATCAGAATATTGAGCAAATTCATGCTATTCTTGAGCCTTCCAACCCTCAGGTATCTCAACATAAGGTGAGGAAACCTCGTGTCTTCACTCCTTTGAGGGAAACTTTGACCGAAATTTTTCTAGAGATTATGGGCTAAAGGACTTCTAAGACCAATAAATGGATGGATTCCCAAGCACTCTACTTCAAACTTTGATCTATCCAAAAATTGTGCCTATCATTCAAACATTCAAGGTCATGACACAGAAGAATGTGCAGCATTGAGAAATAAGATTCAGAATATGATTGAAAAAGGAATCATTATAGTGCAACAAGGACGACAAAATAACAATTGCAATCCTTCTATGGCGAATACATTCATCGTTCAAGGAGACCCTACAAAGATGTATGTTAGACACTTGACAAGGAAGCGTAAATCACATCAGAGAAACTGATAAGACTCTTATGAACAAAGTTTGCTCTATTATTCTCAGACCTTATGCCAAAAACCTTCCTCATTCCTTTCATTTTTTTTCATTGTAATTCTGAACTACGTTTGACCTGATTTCCTTTTTGGATACGTAGGCAACCCTCCATGGGTCCGGTCTCTATCAAATAAATTTTCTTTCTTTCCCATGGTCATCAAAACACTCATTTACAAATTCAAATCTAGACTAATTGACAATCCATGAACATAATTGGCACTTGAATTCGAAGTCGAGCCTTAATGTCCAAATACAAGACAATAACTTTCTTTGGAACTTACAATTTTTCTTTGACTGAAGCAGGATAAAAATTCCCTACTAATAAACTGGGGCAGAATTTTTGAGGAAACCTCAAAAAATTTCATAGAGATACTTTAAAAAAAGAGTGAGTATATATCTTATACTCTAAACTGGGGCAGAAATTTTTGAGAAATCCTCAAAAATTTCATCACAACGGAATGCAACTCTATAGACAAAACAAGCACAGTATGACCATCTCTCGCCTTTTGAATTTACGATTTTTCTCTGGATGCAGGAATAAATTATATATGAGCGTACTGTCATATTTATGAGCTACTATGTAAGTAATACTATCCTCAGATTATTTTTTGAAGAGGCTATTATCAACTTTCTTCTACGATTGACTGAATATATATTTAAGCTCTCCCACCTTATTATAATATGACATTCAGGCTCTTCCGCCTTACAATAGGATGTTTAGGCTCTTCTGCCTTACAATAGGATATTTAGGCTCGTCTGCCTTACAATATGATATTTAGGCTCGTCTGCCTTACAATACGACATTAGGCTCTTCCGCCTTACAATAGGATATTTAGGCTCTTCCGCCTTACAATAGGATATTTAGGCTCGTCTGCCTTACAATACGATATTTAGGCTCGTCTGCCTTACAATACGACATTTAGGTTCGTCTACCTTACAATACGACATTTAGGCTCTTCCGCCTTACAATAGGATGTTTAGGCTCTCCCGCCTTACAATAGGATGTTTAGGCTCGTCTGCCTTACAATACGACATTTAGGCTCGTCTGCCTTACAATACGACATTTAGGCTCTTCCGCCTTACAATAGGATATTCAGGTTCTTCCGCCTTACAATAGGATGTTTAGGCTCGTCTGCCTTACAATACGACATTTAGGCTCTTCCGCCTTACAATAGGATGTTTAGGCTTTTCCGCCTTAAAATATGATGTTTAGGCTCGTCCGCCTTTAAATGACGTTTGGACTCTCCTTACGACCAGACATTTTGCTTATATTATTATATGTTTATACTATCGAATATTTTGGAGTTTGACGTTATTCTTCAGATATAGGTTTCAATCCTTCAAGAAGTTGAAGACTATCAAGGCTTGCACTACGTCTCAAACAGATACGCTTTTTCACCTCTTGTCTATTCAATAGAACTCATATTTTATTATTATTGGTAATACTTTATATATTTATAAGCTAACATTTTATCTAGAATTTGCAGATATGATCGATCGCCCTTGATCACAATTATCATGCTATCATCTTTCACAACTAGGGCCCTATCAATTCTTCGTTCTTCAAACCCCGAGCTTCGCTCAAAGGCTGATAGCCTTACTCTATCATTCTCTTCCTGCTTATCTGTCACGCTCTTCCAGCCTCTCAATCTCTCTTTTCTTGCTACTCTATTTTTATCCATTCAAGCCGATATCGTGCCTTTCAAATACCTTACCGCTCTTTCAACTTTTAAGAGTTTCATTTGCTCTTGAATCTAGAACTACACACGACCTGATTCTCGTATAACCAGAGATATGTAGGCGACTTAAAACCAAAGTCTCGGTCGTACCCTTTTTTTCAACTCTACTTCGCTTCAATTGATCCGCTGACATCTGCCGTCGGTCGGACAAAATCGGCTACTAAGTCAACGTTGGTTGCCTGACAATTCATTCTTCATTCTCAATCAACCAAGGGGCAGCTGTTGACACCCAATTTTGACCGACCTTTGACCCTTTTTAGGAATACTATTAGATTAAATACGTATTTTAAATTTTACAATATTTAGTTGACTTTGCTTGAAAATTATATATTTTAGTATGTTTTACTTTATAAAATTATCATAGATACTTTTACAATATTTTAAAATTATTAATGAATTTCAAATGTTTAAAATTTAAATAAGTTTTACACTTTCCTTAAAATTATTTAAATTCTAGCCTATTCTATTATAATTTCTTTCAATTCTAGCTACTCTAATTAAATTTTATTTCAATCATAGCCCCTCTTTCATTTCAATTCTAGCCATGTTATTGCAATTGTAGTCATTCCATATTCAATACATCTCATCTCTTAATCTCATCCATCTATTTTATTAATAGAATCCTAGCCCTTCATTTCAAATTAGATCAACGATTATGATTAAATCTCCTATTCTCTCAACACAAAAAAACCCCAAAACCTAAAATTCCCAACTCTTTTCTCCCTCAACTCTTCTTGACAGCCTCCAACCGCCCCTCTCTCTCTCCCTCTCGTCTTCGTCCTCTCCCTCTCTCCAGCGTCTATCTCTCCTCTCCATTCTTTCCGGTGGGAATCGCCACCTCCAAGTGGTGGCAAGCCCTCCCCTCTCTCCTCGCCCTTCACCTTAGTTTCCCCCTCCTCTCTTCGTTTTTCTCTTCTCCTTCCCTTCCCCTTCTTTCTCTCCATTTTCTTTTTGCAGGCGAGAGCAGAGGACGACTCCGAGCAGACCACCGGCAGCAGCAGTCGCCGGGGAGAACCCCTGCGCCAGACAGCAGCGGCCAGCGGACGACCAGCTGTAGCACATAGATGGAGGAACTTCGTTTCTCGCGAGGAGCAGCAGCCAGGCGAGGCGACTAGCGGCTCCAGCATCTCTCCACGCAGCAGCAGCCGCCAACACCGGCAACAACAACTCCAACCAGCAGCGATTCCGGCGAAACCAATGGATACCAGCTCCACCGGAAGCCGCTCCAGCCACGAGTTTTGGCGAATTCAACAACGAAATCAATAAGCTCCAGCCCTACAGTAGCACTGGATGTTGAGTTTATTAAAGACGGATCTTTACAGATCCGTCCAAGTAAGTTTCAATCTAATTTTTGATCTTTCATTGTTGGCTATTGTAAGGTGCTTATTTTTGGAATCTGAGCTTTGCATGATAGGATGATCTCATATTTTGTTATCGATATCCTGTTATTCCTCATCAATGCTTTATTTAGTGTAGTTAGTATATACATGTTTGTTGTTCATATTAATCTTTCTTATATGTCGATTTATTTTGAATTGCTTTGACATTCTGTTACATATAGAATGTACTTGATCATTTTTGCTAAAATAATATGGGCTAATTTGGCTCAATAATAGGAATGCTTGATTTTGAGAATAATTATAATATTACAAGTATGATCGGAGCGGCTTAGTATTTCATTTTTTCTTTTGGTATGTTAAAGCATGACAATTGATTATCATGGTCTTGAAAGGACGATTGATAGTTATTTATGATTATAATTGATCCTCTTTTCTCTCCTTAATTTTATTGTTGATGGTTATATAGATGTAATTTTGATAACTAGATAACTTTCCTGATTATAAGATTATTATTAGTTATTCTAGAGGCAATCTCAATCGATCCATCATTTTCTGTATATGGAGGATTTGTTTGCTAGTTTATACATTTAACTCTAGTAAGCATCAATTTTTTTTAAACAAAATAATATATTTCTCGTTTTCTACATATTATTTAAATAGATTAATGTGGTGGCCTTAATTATTTTTTTACCTTAATTATATTGTACTTGTTTACTTTGATAAAGGCACTTGATTAGGTAAATAATTTTGCTGATTTTGTTTGAGTAGGTAAGGAAATATAATTTCAAGATTGCTCTTAAGTTATTGTGTTCCTATTTCGTGCTCCTATCTAATTTCAAACGGCTAATGCTTTAGTTATGGTAAATTCTGATTTAATTGAATCATTGTGATTGTGGTAAATATTTACTTTTTCTTCCGGAGATGATTCTTTGTCCTTATTTAAGTATGTGCAGATTCTTACTTCTTTATTTTTGGTAATTTAATTGTTGCTTGTTTAATTTTTCTTGTTAAGGAAAATTTTTTCATGATTTGATTATTTATTCTAATCCTTTTATGGCGGTGACTTTTGGAACTAATAAAAAGCACTCTCTTATGCTCTTGATAAAAAAAAAAGAATAGTTGTTCTATATTTTGAGAGACTCTTGTGTTTGAATAGCATTGCTCTAACTCATATTGAATTTAAGTTTGTCGGCTAATACTTAAGTGGTTAGTTCCTTTTATCCCTATAGTCTCCTGTCTTGCATTAGTATCATTTATCTTGCACAAATTCAATGGCTATAACAAATAAAGGAATCATTTGGGTTAGTTCCTCTATCCTTTTTATGTGTATGCTTACTTTGTGTTTAAATTCATGTTTGTTGTTCATCCATGTTATGTGTGTCCGCCTACTTTTGAATCAATTGATATTGCCAATGTAGGAAAATTGATATCATATTCCTTTGTTATTTTATATATTTGTGGTGTGCTACCTCCTTTATGTAGTAGGTTTTTTTTAACTATGAGTCGAAGGTTCCGTAGATTCGGTTCGGAAGAGATAGCTGATGAAGTTTTACTTTTAAATTTTTTTTTTTATCTTGTTCATCTTAAGTGTGGTTTCATTCGATTCGATTTGTGATTCGTATAACTCTCTAACTATTAACTCTCTAATATTATATGAAGCAACTTGGGATTCGTCTAAGGGGGGAGGAGGTTCATGTGCTAATTGTTTCTTATTACTCAGTTATTTCTATTTGTATTTGGATGCTACTTAACCGTAAATTGTGAGTTGGTGGGATATCTCTAACTACGTGGTCAAAAAAAAAAATCACTATTTATTCATAACCTTGGCTCATTAAAATTATTTTTGTCTAATGACAAAACAAATCTCTTTAAGTCGGTGAATTTTCTTCTTTTTTTGTATACTAATGTTACGACTAGACTTGTGAGTTGATCATCCTAACTAACCGGTTGTTATCAAGTTCACTGCACTAATTAATCAAGTCTTATAATTAAAATTTTAATCGATATAAGTTGGCATAAATCTAGTATGTTCATTACCTACAAAACATGCCTATATGATTTAAATATTTTAATGTCACTTGGGTGTAAATACCACGCCTATAGGTTGTGGATGTTGTTCTTTACTTACAATTCATGTCTATATGCATTCTACTAATCTCCAGCATGCTAATAATGTAGCTTAATTCTGCCACTGTTTTCAGCATAATAAATTACTAAATTGGTCACGAACTTTCGGTCACTAATAAAGTGCAATGACATTCTATTTTATTGCTGCTAAAATAAAATTAATAAAATCCACCCTTCATCAAATCATCTACTGTCCTAAGGAAGCTCTTTTATATTTGTTACGTGTTCGTCCTAATTAAGATTGGTTCTAATTATTTGTTGCACTCAAGCATTTTCCAATCACTTAAAATCAATCATTTCTTTTTGCGTTAACAATTTTTTTCTTTGTTTAAAGTAAATAAATGGATTAATTAATCGTCAATAGTGATGTAATATGACCACTCTTTTGCCCTATATAAAATTAATTAATTTTTTTTTTGCGCTTGTAAGAATTTTTATGTTATTTTATTTTATTATATTTTTTTTCTTCTAAACTAATATATGTTTGTACACTCACACACTTAGCATGAAACCTTTCACAATTATGTGTTGTTTGCAAGCATGTCTATTTAAATTTAGAGGCCAAATTGAAACCTACCATGCTAAAATGACCGTGTTATTTGTCTTGCCTGTTTGACTTGGTGTCTAGGAGGGCCTTATATTATATTTTGTCTAAATGCACCCTTTAAGAGTCCAATGCCTCTTGGACAATAAAGTTGGGACGATTAGGCACCTTTTAGGTACGAAATGCATGCGGTGGTTGGGTAGGTGTAGTTGGCCCTACGGAGATGATGACATCGACTCAGGCTTGAAAGACAAACTTTGGTTTTGTCTGTCCCTATACGGCAGCCTATCAAAAACAAAATGAAAAGTCGAGTCCTGATCCAAAATTCTCTTTTGAGTCTCCCTTCCCATTTTACCCTTTTTCTTGTTTAATAATTATGTTTGTTTGGGGTAGCTTAAAAATATAAAATTGTTTGCTTATTTATTCGTCTCTTTTCTATCCTCTCGTTTATCTCTTTATTGGTTGTTTAGTATATCTATTTTATTGTTATTGCTTAGCTCACATATTTAAATTAATATAAGATAGTCTTAATTTTTTTTTTATTTGTCATCACTTAGCAAGCTTAAATAAACTAATAAATGAAGTGACCTTATTTGCTAATTGTAACCTCCATATATTGCATGAAATACGGTCGGGACCCACATTTGTGGACCTCGAGGGCTGCCTAACACCTTCCCCTCGAGGTAATATGAACCCTTACCCTGATCTCTGGCTCGTTGACCTTGGCTAGACTTAGTTAGGTTAGATAGGTGCGCTAACGCGCCTTAATTCGTTAGGTGGCGACTCCAAACTCAAAATCCCAAAAGAGTTGTTAGGTCGTGCACAAAACCCGTATTCTGCGAAAATGGGGCGCGACAAGAATATTATTTTATATACCTGTATGTGTCTTTTGTTGTAATGAAGTATGGGCTATGCACACATGTTGTACTCGATCTAGATGTTTTAAATGTGAAACATTTCCTATTAGAATATCTTTCTATATTATCTATGTTAAATAAAATTCGAAGCCTATGTATTGCTTCATATGTGAGAAGTCTATCTAAACTCCCTATGTATATTTTATGTGTAAGCGAGAGGTCTATGTAAACCTCATATGGTAGATGTATGTAAATTTTTTAAAATTTTATGCAATTTAACCTATGAAATGTAACATAGCGGTTACTTTTAGGGGATGCTCTTCGAAAAAAGCTCAAAGGGTGTTCAAAATAATTTCACATACTCATGGGTAGGCCAGAAAAGAGGTATATGTCAAAGTTGGTTCACACTCCTACGAATCGCCTAAGATCATGTCAAGATGATACCTTTCTAAATCGATTAGACTAACTACGCAACTTCTAGGTTTATTCATGTAAGGCTCCACGTAAGGTCATCAAACAAGCTTATGACATTTAAATCAAACAAGACAACATACTTTCGCTAGTGTAGAATGGTCATTGCAAGAGAATCAATTAGGTAATTGGCTAATCACAATGAGATGCCAAGAGTTCACATATTGCATATATAACTTCATTCATTCTTGGTGTAGCTGCACATTAATGCTTGTTCGATTGAGAGAAGTTTCTAAGTCATCGATATTGGTTGAAACTGAGACTCAAATTTGTACAAGAACCACCACTTTCAACACAAGAGGTCGCGAAATTTTCATAAGTGAATATTTTTTAGAAGGGTCAAAATCATTATTGAAATAGGAACAAAAAGAGAGCCATAAGGTCAACATTTTCGAAAGCAATTTTAAAGCAATATTTAGATAGACAACCCCCGTATAACAATTCTCTCATTATGATTAAAAAACTCTCGACCCTTTGAAACATATATCAAATATAAAAATGTCACAAAACTCTTTGTACAAAATGATTCTGCATTTTATTATATCTCTATAGTCATAAGTCTCAAAGAGTCTAACATCTAATTATTTATACTTACACTAATACATGTGTTATCACATACACTCATAAAAAAATTGGATTGAACAAGTATCAACTCAAAGATGTATCACAGTTGAGACACTTTGTTCGCAAAAGAAGTTGCACCAAGAAAAAAGAATTTCTAACATGATGAAATATGTTTGCTTGATAATCATATCTATATCTCGAGTCTAAATCAGGGACATCGCGAAAATTCTATATGAACATCGGAGAACTCTTAAAGCAGAGAGTTACTTTTTAAAAACTCTAAATTAGATATGAAAATTTTAATAGTACAATAATTTTTTCAACATCAACTTACTTGTAAATAAAGAGAACCTTTAAACATCAAACAGAAGATACAAAATTGTTATTACTAGAACAAAATAGCAACTCTTTTTGGATTCGTGGTGATTCCATCATCTATAGGGACTTCGGAAATTTGAACGCGAGTTTCCGCAGCTAAAAACTTATTAAATTCAATGATGTGATGGCTATTCGGTTTCATTGTTTCCTTAACAAACTCCTCTAACATAACAAATGTTCAAAACCATAGTATAACAACCACTTTCACCATTTTTAACATTCTGTCATGGTAGGTTTTATTGCTAACCTTGTCTGCATCAGTGAGAGAAAATTAAAACTTCCTCTATTGTCATTTTGCAATAGAAATAACTAGTTTCATTCAATCAAGTTTGATATCGAAATAATTTAAAGTAACTTTACTTTTTATTACCTCATTCAAGAGTTCATGAAGGGATGATAATGCTGGAGACTGAATAAAATTGATTTTATGCTCAACATTAGCCTTTTTAATAACTGGCAATCTCATATATATCTCGATCAAGATCTATAGTTTTAATATGAATAATATTTACACAATAGATAAATCATATTCTACAGATCAATTAGAGAAAATATTATAAGCAAATTTTAGTTGTGATGCATTAGCCTTGCCATCATCAGGAATTGTAAGGGTATTAAAAAGTAAGGAATATCCAGTGAACACTGCAATTTCAATTGTCTTCTTAACATTTATTAGTTTCAAGAGAAATGCAATCAATTTTCCATCTTTTGGTGCAGTTTCCATTATGCACCAGGAATACATGTCTTATTTTCCCTTATTACCAATATCCCCTTTTATTTCTGAATATCTCTAATATTCGTTTTATATTTAATGTATCTGAGCTACATATTAATATATCTGAGACAATATTTAATGTATACGAGCTACATATTATGCATTCGATTTACTTCATAATGTATCTGTGATAGTTTTTAATGTATCCGAGCTACATATTATGTATCCGCTTCACATTATAATGTGTCCGAGAGACTCTTTAATGTATTCGAGCTTTATATTATGTGTCTGATTTGTGTTACTTTTTAGAGGAATTAATGTAAATACAAACTAAAGATTGAAATACTGTAATTTAAAAATAAAACTAAGAGATTTATTTAAAATGCACATATTTTATTAAGTCATTTTAACCCGCTCTATCTCCACCCCTACTAAATACTACTCCCTTCGCTTTAAAAAAGACACCTAGTTTGATTTCAAACGAAGATTAAACAAAATAAAGGAGAGTTTATAATGTTGTGGTTAAAAATTAAATTTATGTCAAATGTATTAAAATACTCTTTAATTTTATGGTCTTAAGCATGTCACATGGAAAAAACGAAGTATTAGTGTTGCGAAAAAAGAGAAGGAAATGAACAATTTTTTTTAAAGAAACTAAAAACAAATAAAATAGACCATTCTTTTTAAACGGAGGGAGTAAATATTACTATTTTCCTTAGAAAGAATATTTCAATAAAAATTAGTCTTAAGTAATATGCGGCCCTTTAAAGTTGTTCACATGTCTTAGTTAGACATCTTAACTTATGTTAGTACTGTTGTACACTTTAATCCTTAACAAATTTATACCTATTAAACACAAATGAGAAGCTGGTGCAAGACAGAAGTGTGTGTGTCTCAAACACAAAACCAATAATATGATGACACGTGGCAATTAGATAAAATAGAATTAAAAAACAAATTATTTTCAATCAACCTAAGCCCACTCTACCCCTCCCCGCCCCCACTCCTCTTCTTCTTCTTCTTCTTCGAAATCTGCTGTCATTTCAAAGCTTTTCATCATAATGGATTTATAGTTACTTACTAATATATCAAAAATAAAGAATAACGACTCTGGCTGTTTAAGGTAATCAATTAATATTATTTTTATCTAAAAATGGAACGCTATTGGAATATTTGAGATTCATATCTATATAATAATAACTTTAAAAATGAAAAAGAAGAATAAAAAAAGGGTTAGAGAAAGAGAGATAGATGTACTTAAGAGGATGGTACAACGAAGAAGAAGATAGGGCCTTTAATTTTGTTTTTATTATTTTTTCAAAAAAGGTAAGTATATAAATTGTAAAAGAAAAATAAAAAGAAAAACTATGATTTTATTGCTATACTTTCTAAAGGACTGTGGAACAAACTTTTTTACCACGTAAGCATTTTGTGTCTAATAGGAATGTTTTGTGAATAAATAAGGTGTTCAATAGGTACAATCTCAAGTTAAGATGTCAAAGTGAAATATGTCGATAGTTTTAAGTGGTCATAAATGACTTAAGCCAAAAAATTATGATAAGAAAGTTAACATCATGAGGTATTATGCCGGGTTCGAAAATGAAATTTATTCTTTTAAAGAAGTCACAGGAAAAAGTTTCTGGCCAATCTACTATTTTTTAAGGCTAATGCTAAATGGCAAGAATTTGGCTAGAAATTCAAAAATAAAAACATTTTTATAATTTTTTAGTATTTATGTTTTGTCAAAATGTATTTAAATTAAAAGGGTAATGTTCAAAAAGGTTAAATAACATAAGAAAAATATCATTATGACTAAATTTAGACCAAATTTTCTGGCCAAAAGAATTTTTTCTATTTTTTTTTTAAAAGAGGTTTTGCAATTTAGGTTTTTTATTTAATCAAAAACTACTTGGAGGCTTTATACAAAAAAATGATGGTCATGGGTGAAGGTAATATTTTTTATTGTGATTATTGAAGTTTATGGGTAAAATGACATTAAGAAGATCTTTTTCCGTTTGACCATGTAGCCTTTTCACTCGAGATGTCCACTCGGGAACCTTGTGTCTAGTAACCTAAATAGTATAAATCATAAGATAGAGCATGTTTTGTGCAACATGGGTATCAATTCCTCATTTATGAAGCCCATCTTTGTGTTGACAGGTTTCACGACCGAACGACCAAAGAGCATGTTTTGTGCAACGTGATAATCATAGACGGTTCCAAGACTAATTTAGGCATATTGAGTTTGGAAATTATGTGCTCATACTATTTTTTTTTGTTGGATGAGTTCACTCCCTCAAGTGCCCAAAATTAGGATGTTCCAGGGTTGCCGGTATAAATTAAAGGCCCGGTTGGAAAATTTCATACCAAGTGAAAAAATAATTATTACAAGAAGGTAGGGATGTCTATCTATGCTAATAAAGGTTAACCTAGGCACATGTGATCAGAGAATTGATTCAGTTTTTGGATCAAGACTTTGTTCTGTTTTCTTCAAGGACTTTGAACTGACACGTTTATTTGAGGAAATCTATTATTTCACGAGTTTGAAGTATCGAGGAAACGGTCAAATTATTCCACAGAGTCAATTTGGGAAGATATTGCATTGCTACTTAGGACTAAAAAATGAAAGAAAACTTCAATGCTTCGAACATATTTAGGTTTCACTAGATTACTTATATCTAAGGTATGGACCCTCAAATAGTTAAAAAGTGTTCAGGAAAAAACCCTCTTGCACTCATGTTCATTGGCAAGTTAGACGTCCTATCGCATTTGTTGTGGCATTACTAGGGACTTTAGTGTTTCCACGAGAACATGGTTAGATTATCACCGTCATATGTTTTGTAGCTCGTGTTCTTTTTGAAGGTGTTAATGCAAAGAACTCACATAAGTTCCCATGATTCTAGTAGAAATATTTCGAGCTCTAGGGAATTGTAAAAGAGGAGCAGAAAACATCTTTGAAGGTTCCAATCTTCGTTTAGAAATGTGGGAAATGGAACATTTTCACAAGTATAAAAATAAGTATGACATATGCCTCAGTAACGAAAATCATATTGACAGTTTTTACGACCAGACAGGAAAGTTTGTGTCTCCGGTTGGTACTGGTGACTCGTTTGGATATCTTACCTCCCGTACTAGTAATCAAATTAATTTAAAATATATATCTCTCTCTGCAACGACCTGTTTAGTCGTTTTGAGCAGCAGATTTTAATTCTGGAAAAACTGGCCAAGACCACGGGCACTGCGACGGACCGTCACAGGCACGACGGCCCCTCGAGGGTGCATCGTTTTAGCATACTTAGAATTCTGAAATTGGATACTGAAAATCGACTCTCTATAAATTGTGACGGACCAGCAGGACGTGCCGTCACATCCACGACGAACCGTCGTGAGTTCCCGTTGCGAAACACTTCAACTTTTGAGAATTTGGTACAAGAAACGAGTTTCTGACCGTCAGGACGGAGGTGCAGGACGGACCGTCACTGGTGTGACGGGCCAACACAGTTCACTTGGATTTTGGGAGGCTGCGACGACCATCGTGACGGACCGTCGCAGGCACGACGGCCCGTCACAGGTTGCGCAAATCCCAGGCAGAATAGGATTCCTCTACACGTTTTAAGGGTCGTTTTGGACTATTCTTTCCTTAATTATAAAGATTGAGGGTTAATATTAATAAGTCTAATTACTTGGGGGTTAAAAGAGGTAACCTTAAGTTAATTAGTGGGTTCTATTGTCCTCTTTTAGTCTTAATTATATGATAATTAGGGTAAAGGAAAGAGGGTTTGAATAAAACAAAACAGAAAGAACCAAGAGAAAGAGAGGAATCGATCGAGAGGCTGAGGAGAAAACAAAGCTTTGGGAATTCTTGCTTGATCACTAGTCTTCGGTGGAGGTAGGTTATGGTTATTTTACGATACTCGTAGTGAACTCTTAATAGTGAATGATATGTAGTGGTGGTATTGTAAACCTGTCTATATGCTTAATTGTATGCTTGTATGAATATGATTAAGTGATTTTGATAAAACAAGCATGATGAAAACCATTGAATCCCAAATCTTGAAAGAAACTTTAATCTACTTATTAATGATGATGCCTTGGTATAGAGAAGGCGTGATGAACGGATATAATGAGATTAGTGGATCAGAGTGTCACGTTCTGACACATAGTATTAGTGGGACGGGTGTCACGTTCCGACACATAGTATTAGTGGATCGGAGTGTCACGTTCCGACACATAGTATTAGTGGGACGGGTGTCACGAACCGACACATAGAATTAGGGGATCGGAGTGTCATGTACCGACACATATAGGGGATCGGAGTGTCACGTTCCGACACATATAGGGGATCGGAGTGTCACGTTCCGACACATATAGGGGATCGGAGTGTCACGTACCGACACAAGAGGAAGAAAGATAATGAATCTTGAAAGATGATAAATATACTCAATCTAATGAACTTAATTCCCAAATGAGTATGGTATTGAGGCTTGAGCCCTCATGGATGAACTTGATGGTATTTATTGATGAATTAATATTGTTATTGCTACATGTTGAGTATTGTAGTTGATTTACATTATCATTTATATATACTGTTCCCTATTTTGAGTTGGCCGATGATATCTACTCAGTACTTGTGGTTGTACTGACCCCCTACTTTTACGTTTTCTTCTTTGTTATTTGTGTAATGCAGCAAACGTTCCGTCAACTTCAACTCAACAGTAGATCTAGCCAGTCTTCACTACCTTCGGAAATTCAGGGTGAGCTAATGCGTCTAGCTTGGACTGGGTCTTCTTCTTCAAGTCTTGATGCCTTGAACTTCCGGCATGGACTAGCTTTTTAGTTATTTTTGTTCTTAGACATTCCTAGTTTAGTAACTTGAGATAGATGTTCTTGTGATGATGACTTCCAGATTTTGGGGATAATAATAATAGTTTGAATTCTTTTTATTAATGAGTCTAAGTCTTCCGCATTATTTTCTGTTGATATATCTTGAAATGATAAGGGTTAGATTGGTTGGTTCGCTCACATAGGAGGGTAAATGTGGGTGCCAGTCGCGTCCCCGATTTGGGTCGTGACAAACTTGGTATCAGAGCATTAGGTTCATTGGTCTCATCACACAAGAACGAGTCTAGTAGAGTCTTAAGGAACGGTAGGGGGACGCCTTTACTTTTCTTTGAGAGGCTATAAGACTTTAGGAAAATTCCATTCTTTCATTCTTCTTTCGTGCTACTACTTGAGTCCAATTGGTATCTAGGTGATACAAATTGGTATCTGACCATCTTCATTCTATTTCGCAGATGGTTAGAACTAGAGCAACGACCGCACCAGCAGCAACAACAGAAAGACAAGAAACGACTGAGCCAGCCACTTGGGCTGTGGCTCGAGGAAGAGCAGCGGTAAGAGGCCGTGGGAGAGGTCGTGGGAGGACGTCCTCTAGAGGAAGAGGACGAGCCCCTAGCCCATCTGATACTAGGGCGGTGACTCCTCCACCGACCGAGGATGTGATAAGAGAGGGTGAGGAAAGGGAGAATGAACAAGTGCAACATGAGGAATTGCCACCCCAACCTACCCCAGAGATGATCAACCAAGTGCTTGCTTATCTTAGCGGGTTATCTGATCAGGGTCAGGCACCCCCAGTGGTTTCTGCACCAACCCCTCCGGTTTCAGAGATACGACATGCGGCTACTATGGCTCCCCGCATGGATGCATCATTGGGAATAGGCACATTTCCATGTCTGACGAGTGGGCCTATTATGACAAACGATCAGCATGAACTCTTCAGTAAGTTCTTGAAATTGAAACCTCCAGTCTTTAAGGGTGCAGAATCAGAGGATGCCTACGATTTTCTAGTTTATTGTCATGAGCTACTACACAAGATGGGTAAAGTAGAACGGTTTGGCGTGGAGTTCGTGAGCTATCAGTTTCAAGGGAACGCCAAAATGTGGTGGCGGTCACATGTTGAGTGTCAACCAACAGAGGCACCACCTATGACTTGGGAATCATTCTCCAACTTGTTTATGGAGAAGTATATCCCAAGGACTTTGAGAGATAGAAAAAGGGATGAGTTCTTGAGTCTCGAGCAAGGAAGGATGACAGTTAACGCATATGAGGATAAATTTCGCGCACTATCTAGATATGCCACCCAACTTTGTTTCAGTCCACAAGAACGGATTCGCTGTTTCGTGAAGGGGTTGAGGTCAGAGTTGCGGATTTCAGCCTTACAGGTAGCGGCAACGGCAACATCCTTCCAAGAGGTGGTAGACTTTGTGATAGAGGTGGAAGGAGTGAAACCAGATGACTTCACCACGACATCGACATCAAAAAGGTTTCGAAGGGGAGGTGAGTTTAATGGTTCTTACTCTAGAGGACAGAGCTCCGTAGGTCATTCAGTTCGACCAATTCAGTCTTCACTAAAGACTGTAGTTGGGGGTCCACCTCAGAACGGTCAACACTACTCCGAGAGACCTATGCCTGACTCCACAGAGTGCTATGGATGTGGGGAGATTGGACATATTAGGAGGAATTGTCCAAAACAGAGTTACAGACCCCCAATAGCTAGAGGTAGAGGTGGTCATGGTAGAGGCCGCTTTTCTGGAGGACGTGGTGGTCGAGGTAATGGTGGTCACCAAAACGGCAGAGGTGATGGGCAAAACGGAGCCACTACTACACAATATGGTAGGGGCAACGGACAGACAAACGATAGGGCCCATTGTTACGCTTTCCCTGGGAGATCTGAAGCGGAGGCGTCTGATGCTGGTATCACAGGTAATCTTTCGGTTTGTGATTGCATGGCATCTGTATTATTTGATCCCGGATCCACATTTTCTTATGTATCTTCCTCATTTGCTAATGGTCTAAAATTACATTGTGAATTACTTGACATGCCTATTCGTGTTTCTACTCCGGTGGGTAAGTCTGTGATAGTTGAAAAGGTATATAGGTCTTGTTTGGTGAATTTTGTGGGGAGCAACACTTATGTAGACTTGGTTATTTTAGAAATGGGTGACTTTGATGTAATTCTGGGTATGACTTGGCTTTCTCCAAATTTTGCGATTTTGGATTGTAATGCTAAAACGATGACGTTAGCCAAGCCTGGGGCAGATCCGTTAGTGTGGGAGGGAGACTACACTTCCAGTCCGGTGCGTATTATCTCCTTTATTCGTGCTAAGAAAATGGTTAGTAAAGGGTGTTTAGCTTTCTTGGCACATCTCAAGGATGACACTACCCAAGTACCTTCGATTGAGTCGGTTTCGGTAGTCTGTGAGTTTTTGGATGTGTTCCCTGTAGATCTTCCTGGTATGCCACCAGATAGGGATATTGACTTTTGTATCGATCTTGAACCGGGCACTCGCCCCATTTCTATACCCCCTTATAGAATGGCTCCCGCAGAGTTAAGAGAGTTAAAGGCCCAACTTCAAGAGTTGTTGAGCAATGGTTTCATTAGACCAAGTGCATCTCCTTGGGGTGCTCCGGTTTTGTTTGTGAAGATGAAGGATGGGAGTTTTCGGATGTGCATAGACTACCGGCAGTTGAACAAGGTAACTATTAAGAACAAGTATCCTCTTCCTCGCATTGATGACTTGTTCGATCAGTTACAAGGTGCTTGTGTCTTCTCTAAGATTGACTTGAGATCCGGTTATCATCAATTGAAAATACGGGCAACGGATGTACCAAAGACTGCTTTTCGAACTAGGTATGGACATTATGAATTTGTGGTGATGTCCTTTTGTCTTACGAATGCCCCTGCTGCGTTCATGAGCTTGATGAATGGGATATTTAAGCCGTATTTGGATCTCTTTGTGATCGTATTTATAGACGATATACTGGTATATTCTAAAAGTAAGGAGGAACATGAGGAGCATTTGAGAATTGTATTGGAAATGCTGAGGGAGAGAAAGCTTTATGCCAAGTTCTCTAAGTGTGAGTTTTGGCTAGATGCAGTGTCCTTCTTTGGGCATGTGGTTTCTAAGGAAGGAGTGATGGTAGATCCTTCTAAGATTGAGACAGTGAAGAATTGGGTAAGACCCACTAATGTGTCAGAAATACGGAGCTTTGTTGGGTTAGCTAGCTACTACCGCGGATTTGTCAAGGGATTCTCTTCTATTGCTTCCCAATTGACGAACTTGACTAAGCAGAATGTTCCATTTGTATGGTCGGATGAGTGCGAACAAAGCTTCCAGAAACTCAAGACTTTGTTGACTACCGCACCTATCCTCACCTTACCGGTAGAGGGTAAGAACTTCATTGTTTATTGTGATGCATCCTATTCGGGTTTGGGTGCAGTGCTAATGCAAGAGAAGAACGTGATTGCTTATGCTTCAAGACAATTAAAAGTGCATGAACGTAACTACCCAACTCATGACTTGGAATTGGCCGCGGTAGTATTTGCATTGAAGCAATGGAGGCACTATTTATATGGGGTTAAGTGTGAAGTCTATACGGATCATCGTAGCCTACAGTATGTTTTCACTCAGAAAGATTTGAACTTGAGACAAAGGAGATGGATGGAACTACTGAAGGACTACGACATCACTATTTTGTATCATCCGGGGAAGGCGAATGTTGTGGCAGATGCCTTAAGTAGAAAGGCGGGAAGCATGGGAAGTCTAGCTCATTTACAAGCTTCTAGACGCCCATTGGCTAGAGAAGTGCAGATTTTGGCTAATAACCTTATGAGGTTAGAAGTAAATGAGAAGGGAGGATTGTTAGCTTGTGTGGAGGCAAGATCCTCCTTCCTTGACAAGATTAAGGGGAAGCAATTTGATGATGAGAAATTGATCCGGATTCGAGATAAAGTGTTGCAAGGAGAGGCTAAAGAAGCAACAATTGATGAGGAAGGTGTTTTGAGGATTAAGGGAAGGGTATGTGTACCCCGCGTCGATGAGTTGATCAACACCATTCTGACAGAGGCTCATAGTACAAGGTATTCTATACATCCGGGTGCAACCAAGATGTATCGCGACCTAAAGCAACACTTTTGGTGGAGTAGAATGAAGCGCGATATTGTTGACTTTATTGCCAAATGTCCAAACTGTCAACAAGTAAAGTATGAACACCAAAGGCCTGGAGGAACGCTTCAGAGAATGCCCATTCGTGAATGGAAGTGGGAGAGAATCGCAATGGACTTTGTGGTTGGTCTTCCAAAGACAATGGGTAAGTATGACTCCATTTGGGTGATTGTTGATAGGTTAACCAAGTCTGCTCATTTCATTCCGGTCAAGGTGACTTACAATGCAGAGAAGTTAGCAAAAATCTACATCTCAGAAATCGTTCGATTGCATGGGGTTCCACTATCCATCATATCAGATAGAGGTACGCAGTTTACTTCTAAGTTTTGGAAAACATTGCATGCTGAATTGGGTACTAGGTTGGATCTTAGCACTGCATTTCACCCTCAGACCGATGGTCAGTCCGAGAGAACGATTCAAGTGTTGGAGGATATGCTTCGTGCATGTGTGATAGAATTTGGTGGTCACTGGGATAACTTCTTACCCTTAGCCGAATTTTCATACAACAATAGCTATCACTCAAGCATTGATATGGCCCCATTTGAAGCATTGCATGGGAGGAGATGTAGATCTCCCATTGGTTGGTTTGATGCATTCGAGGTTAGACCTTGGGGTACTGATCTCTTGAGGGATTCGTTAGATAAGGTGAAGGGCATTCAAGAAAAGCTTCTAGCGTCGCAAAGTAGACAAAAGGAGTATGCAGACCGAAAGGTGAGAGACTTGGAGTTCATGGAGGGTGAACAAGTCTTGTTGAAGGTTTCACCTATGAAAGGGGTGATGCGGTTTGGCAAAAGAGGTAAGTTAAGTCCAAGGTATATAGGACCATTTGAGGTACTAAAGCGATTAAGGGAGGTGGCTTATGAATTAGCCTTACCTCCAGGGCTGTCCGGAGTACATCCGGTGTTTCATGTGTCCATGTTGAAAAGATACCATGGAGATGGAAACTATATCATCCGTTGGGATTCAGTTTTGCTTGACGAGAACTTGACTTATGAGGAGGAACCAGTTGCTATTTTATATAGAGAGGTTCGCAAGTTGAGGTCGAGAGAAATTGCATCCATCAAAGTTCAATGGAAGAATCGACCGGTTGAAGAAGCTACTTGGGAGAAGGAGGCAGATATGCAAGAAAAATACCCACATCTGTTTACAGATTCAGGTACTCCTTTTCGCCATTGTTTTTCTTCTTTTGATCGTTCGGGGACGAACGAGGGGTAAATTGGTATCTATTGTAACGACCTATTTAGTCGTTTTGAGCAGCAGATTTTAATTCTGGAAAAACTGGCCAAGACCACGGGCACTGCGACAGACCGTCACAGGCACGCCGCCCTGTCGAGGGTGCATCGTTTCAGCATACTTAGAATTCTAAAATTGGATATTGAAAATCGACTCTCTGTAAATTGTGACAGACCTGCAGGACGTGCCGTCACATCCACGACGAACCGTCGTGAGTTCCCGTTGCAAAACACTTCATCTTTTGAGAATTTGGTACAAGAAACGAGTTTCTGACCGTCAGGACGGAGGTGCAGGACGGACCGTCACTGGTGTGACGGGCCGTCAAAGTTCACCTAGATTTTGGGAGGCTGCGACGACCATCGTGACGGACCGTCGCAGGCACGACGGCCCGTCACAGGCACGACGGCCCGTCACAGGTTGCGCATATCCCAGGCAGAATAGGATTCCTCTACACGTTTTAAGGGTCGTTTTGGACTATTCTTTCCTTAATTATAAAGATTGAGGGTTAATATTAATAAGTCTAATTACTTGGGGGTTAAAAGAGGTAACCTTAAGTTAATTAGTGGGTTCTATTGTCCTCTTTTAGTCTTAATTATATGATAATTAGGGTAAAGGAAAGAGGGTCTGAATAAAACAAAACAGAAAGAACCAAGAGAAAGAGAGGAATCGATCGAGAGGCTGAGGAGAAAACAAAGCTTTGGGAATTCTTGCTTGATCACTATTCTTCGGTGGAGGTAGGTTATGGTTATTTTACGATACTCGTAGTGAACTCTTAATAGTGAATGATATGTAGTGGTGGTATTGTAAACCTGTCTATATGCTTAATTGTATGCTTGTATGAATATGATTAAGTGATTTTGATAAAACAAGCATGATGAAAACCATTGAATCCCAAATCTTGAAAGAAACTTTAATCTACTTATTAATGATGATGCCTTGGTATAGAGAAGGCGTGATGAACGGATATAATGAGATTAGTGGATCGGAGTGTCACGTTCCGACACATAGTATTAGTGGGACGGGTGTCACGTTCCGACACATAGTATTAGTGGATCGGAGTGTCACGTTCCGACACATAGTATTAGTGGGACGGGTGTCACGAACCGACACATAGAATTAGGGGATCGGAGTGTCACGTACCGACACATATAGGGGATCGGAGTGTCACGTTCCAACACATATAGGGGATCGGAGTGTCACGTTCCGACAAATATAGGGGATCAGAGTGTCACGTACCGACACATAGTGGTAGGGGATCGGAGTGTCACGTACAGACACAAGAGGAAGAAAGATAATGAATCTTGATAGATGATAAATATACTCAATCTAATGAACTTAATTCCCAAATGAGTATGGTATTGAGGCTTGAGCCCTCATGGATGAACTTGATGGTATTTATTGATGAATTAATATTGTTATTGCTACATGTTGAGTATTGTAGTTGATTTACATTATCATTGATATATACTGTTCCCTATTTTGAGTTGGCCGATGATATCTACTCAGTACTTGTGGTTGTACTGACCCCCTACTTTTACGTTTTCTTCTTTGTTATTTGTGTAATGCAGCAAACGTTCCGTCAACTTCAACTAAACAGTAGATCTAGCAAGTCTTCACTACATTCGGAAATTCAGGGTGAGCTAATGCGTCTAGCTTGGACTGGGTCTTCTTCTTCAAGTCTTGATGCCTTGAACTTCCGGCATGGACTAGCTTTTTAGTTATTTTTGTTCGTAGACATTCCTAGTTTAGTAACTTGAGATAGATGTTCTTGTGATGATGACTTCCAGATTTTGGGGATAATAATAATAGTTTGAATTGTTTTTATTAATGAGTCTAAGTCTTCCGCATTATTTTCTGTTGATATATCTTCAAATGATAAGGGTTAGATTGGTTGGTTCGCTCACATAGGAGGGTAAATGTGGGTGCCAGTCGCGTCCCCGATTTGGGTCGTGACACTCTCACATTCCCCGACCTCTGACAGTTGCAGGATGTTTTACTATATCAAGCTTCTTGAGTTGAAAGGTCTCCAGCCATATGCTCATATTCATGTGCTTTAACAGTTTGGTCAACTAGGAGTAACTCCTCTTCGAGCAAACATGAGGGTTTTTGAAATTCCCTTCAGAGCAAAGTTCGAAGTCTCTAGAGCTAGAAATATTTATCATGAATGGAACAACATTCTAATGATGGATATAGAAATGGTCCAAAAAGAGAAATTCTAATATATCAGTTTTCGCCTCGTGAAGATCGTAATACCATGTGTCCAGATGGCGAAAAATGTTTAGAGGATGCTAGGACGACGATCTGGATAATGCATTCTCTTCTTGGAACAAAAGTTTTCACTCCTAAAATGTGGGCTCCAATGGAACCTAGAATGCAATAATTGGATAATGTGGGAGCAGAGCCTAGCAATGTAGAAGTGTCATTGTCACTTCCTCCACCTGCGTGATTCATAAGAACATTTAGTCTGAGTCTTAGATTTTTCTCTATTTTGGGTCATTTTTATGTAGTTTTAGTTTATTCTCTTTTTGTTGTACAAATGTTTTGGTATTTAATTAATACTTGGTATTTGTTTCTCAAACTCGAGTTTTCACAAATTAATGGATTGGATCAGTCTATCATAGTCACGTTATATTTGACGTTTAGGCCTAGCTTTGTCATAAAAAGGTCACAAATCTATGGCGCAATATAAATTGTTTGTATGTTGCTTGATAGAATTGCTATTTGTTGTGATATATCATTTTGTCTAAAGAAAAATTATTCCATTCTTGTTTTAAAGCACTCTAAGCATATATTAACATTCTGATCAACAATGTCCCTCCAGATTATTCTTGAAAGTGTCATTGAAGTTTCTCAAAAATTTATTAATCCTTTACTCCAAAAATCTCCTAAATTTATATTCATTCGTCACACGACGGTTGATTTGCTAAATTGTCTTAAAAATACATCAACACACCAATCCCACCCATTTCTTTGATTAGTGATGGGGAAACTAAAGAGTTAATGTTCAAAAATATTTTTGAGACTAAAGAGAGAATAGATGTAGCCAAAAGGAGACTTGAAATACTAAACGAAATTTAATTGACGCTACAAGAGAGAATTATTGACATTGACATGCAAACAACCTAAGTGAAATGAAACATTTCAAAAATCAATCAAGATATAATTAATTTTATTAAAGCGTTTGCAAGGATACCCAAAATTGAACAGGTCATTATGAAGGTAAATTTTGGGAAAGCTTCCTCCATGTGGAGAAAAGGGAAAACAAAAGAAGATTCTTATGTTTAGCAAACCGGATCGTAACCTATGGTTTAAAAGGAAAGAAAGATATTTCTGGGGGTAGATTTAGGTTCATATAACACATCTCTCATGTTCATTATTTGGTTTATAAGTTTATTTGTAATCAAGAACTATACGAGACTTGCTCCATAGAGGGATACATAGGAAGCTCTTTTTGAGCCTAGTCTCTCAAAACTTCCCTAAGAGTATGTTTAGGTTATTCTACATAATTTGAATTATGTTGGACCTACCTAATTTCCTTGATGGATACGTAGCAAGCCTACATAACACTTGGTCACCGTCTTTTAAATTTTTAATCTCCTTTATGAGTGAAATATCTGAAAAATTTCACCCATGAAATTTTATGAGTGGATGAAATTAACAATATTCTATGCATGTCGACCATCCCGATTAAATCACCAAAATATTTATTTCCATTTGAGTCCTCCTATTCACCTAAAAAGTTATCGAGGATTAATATATTTGAAGTATAGTGTCACTTGTGTGTTTATCTTAATGTCAACTTATTTCCATTTCTGTTTAAATACAAAAAATAACATATATGTCTTTTCAGTTGTTGTTCTCCACAGGTAAATACAGATCTTTGTTGAAATCAAATTGACGAACCATCCCTACTTTACAAAATCTGGAGGAAACATGCCATCATTCCCTGATCGTTCTTTGGATAGAGGCAAAAGCAAAATGACTAGTACTTCTGAAGAAATGGAAATAGTGGATGTGACCATCAGAAAAGTTGAACTCACTAATTAAAGTGAGTTAATCTCTCCCCTAATGCACCGAAATCCAGACCTACAGGAAGACCTACAACAAATCAAAGATCTGGACAAACTGGCTATTGCATCGAAAGAATACCCCTCTAAACTAGAATGACTCTTCCTCCTTTTCCATCATTAAGTTATGCCCAATTCTTTCGCTACCACTGCACAAGACCCATCACTTCCATTCCTAGTCCTCATACCATTGATTTAACTGCACCCCATGCTCCCTACGCCAGCACTTCCTACCAAACACCACCACTATTACCAAATCTGAACCAAGCACCTAATACTAACCACTCCCTAAACCTCACAAAAATCTACCAAACCACACCTCAATTTGTAATAACCCACTTGTTTTTCATAGCAAACCTTCATACCATTCCATATTTATTCCAAACTCCACCAGCCTATACAATCTTGAACCGTGTCCTAGGTTTCCCGATCAACTAAAGATGGATAATTATGAAGAAATGGAGAAGGAATGGATATGGAGAGACAAAAAATGAGAACAAGAATTAATGTCATGAAGGAGTTCATCATAGAAGTATCTAAAAGTTTTCAATCTTCAAAGAAAATCACAAGACTTGAATATGAGGACCTTTGCATGCACCATAACTTTGAATTACTTGATGGTTATAAATTCCCAAAATTCGTAACCTTCAATGGTATAGGGAACCCCATGGATCATATACGAGCATACTGTGATAAACTCGTGGGTATCATAAAAATGATACATTGTTTCTAAGGTTGTTCAGTCGAAGCTTCAGAAGGGAGGCATTAAAATGGTTCACATCTCAAGAACTCCATCAATGTCTACATGGGGAGGCTCTGGCCAAATTTTTTTTTGAAAATATTCCAGTTTAATGTTGAAGTTGTCCCTAACAGATATTGTATGGAAAATATCAAACAAAAGACCATGGAGGACAATCATGAATACGTTGGCGATGGAGAAAAGAAGTTGCAAAGGTATGACCTATGATGATTGGAAGCAAAATAACCTCTGCTTTTATTCTAGATTAGGAGCTCGATTATTATGAAAGGATGTTGCCCATGATGGGAAAAAGATTTTTTGAGTTGATCCGAATTGAAGAAGCTATAGAGGATTGCCTCAAATTTTGAAAGATTACAAGTCCTACTACTTTGTTGGTCGCCAACAAATCCTTACCATCCCTAGCCAAAAGATTTGCTAGGAAAATGAAAGAGGATGTCTCTCCTATATCTTTTAGCCCATGTCCAAGGCCTCAAAGGTATTTTGGAACTGGTTCTACAATTGGAAACTGATCTTAGGCGTGTTTATATTCCTAATAACTAATTTACTCCAATTAAATAGCCGACTTTGAGAGAATTTATGGTGTCATAGTTAGGTATTAAGAGTTTTTTTATGTTGCTTTTTCTAACCAATATGATTAGATTTTTCAGGTTGAAAAGCAATTGAAAATGACCAAAAATAGGACACCTGAACTATGGTCGAAAAGTGTAAGACGAAGTGGTGGAGAAAAAGAGCCAAGAAGCTGGGAATTGTATTACACGAGAGAACATCTGCGTCATGGAGCCAGTCTGCCCATGCAGGAAAGAAACTCGTCATAACAGAGGATTCCGCGATAGGGAGCGTGTCGCGGAGTGGTTTTAGCTATGTGCATATATGTGCGAGGGAACAAGTACGCGTAGCAATCATGGATATCAAAATTAGTCCACGCGTTTTAATCAAGAATATAAATAGTTTAAGTGTCATTTCATTACATATTGAATTCCAAAAAGTCGATAGCTCCACATTAAAGATGATTTTTCTCCCATTTCTAGGGTTTTCTTTACTATTCTCCATATTTGTTAAGTCTTATATGATTCTAAACCATTTTATCTTGATATTTTCTGTTATGAGTAGATAAAAATCCTTATTTTGGGGTTATAGCTCTTATTGATGGTTTAATATGAATTTGCTTTCATTCTAGGGTGATTCTAGTTTGTTATGTGTATAGGATGGCATTTTACCTATATACCGTCCTTGGATGTATTGCTAGATAAATGCTTAATGCTCCGTTGTTGGTTCATACTTAATCGCGCTCAATGTTGTAGTTAGGTTGTCAATGCTGGTAGACGATTAGACGTTAGAGGATAGTAATCATAAAATTAACCTTGGTAACCCACAATGAAGTTGATCCCTTGAATAATAGAATAAATCCATATTGTACCATATATAGATATATTCTATAGCCCTATGATACCTTTTCAAATTGTGAATTTTTCATGTTTGAAATTGCGTAGATGAAGTAATTAAGTCCTGTTAGTGTTTCATTATTAGTCTAAACAAATTTCTCAAATTAATTACTGCTTGAGTGAATTTATTTGGACATTAACTATTTGTATATGTTGATTAGAAGTTTCTTGGGTATGAACATGTCTCTGGAAAGAGCAATTTTACTACTTAAGCGACCACGTGCACTTCCGTGTGCTTTTGGACGCAAGATGTTTTTGGCGCTGGTGCCGGGAATTCTTTATCGAAAAATATCAAATTTATAAGTGTCTAAATTATTCCTATAGGTGTTGAAAACTTTATCTTGTCACCTCATTTCCCAGATTGTGTTAGTTTTTAGCACTAGAAGACGATATGGATTTAGTAGAGCCCCTATCTGAACCGGTAAGATTTGTTCATTAATGAAAAGGCAAAGAATATGAAACCATCCTGATACTCGTATGGTGAGGGAACCGGAGACTCTAGAAGTAGGGGGGAACAAGACCCACCAACAGAAATGGTAGAAACGATAGTGAGGGATGGGAAATCCCACAAAGTACCAATGTTACCTCGTGTATTCATCAACATGCACCGAGTGGGAGGTTTGGATTGAAGAATAATATGGTAAATTCATTGGACTATCTCATAAGGATCCACAAGTGTATATATAAAATTTCCTTGAGACAAGTGACGCATACACTCCAGTTAGATTTAACTCTAATTATATGAGACTCACAATATTTTTCTTTTCTCTGTTGGCGGAAGCAATAAGATTGCTATGCTTTGAGCCCACAAATTCCATAACGACTTTGGATAATCTTTCCTGAATATGTTTGATAAATTTTTTTCCATCCGGTAAAATAGCCAAGCTGGGAAGCGATATAACGAGCGTTCACCAGGGAGAACCTCTACAAGGATTAGGATAGGTTTAAGTCGATGCTGCTATGTTTTCCACATCACCATCAAGCTAACAAAGTTTTGATACATACCTTCATTGAATTGGTGCAACAAAAAAATAATTTACTTGATTTCTCTGCAGGTGGACAACCTTCGGAGAAGACATATGATGAGTTTTTTACATTGCTTAAAAGAAATTCACAGGGTAACATAGTGTGGAATGTCAAAGGAGCTAAACATGTTTTTTCCAGAACACTGCAGGAATGTTGGAAATGGATACAGTGACAACTTTGTCCACGGAGATCGCATCAATGTAAAATATGATGACTACTCATTACAGCAAAATGTCACATCGAAAACAACAAATTTAAGTTAATGTGGTACATCAACCCCAAGCTTGGTGTCGATTATGTGGAGGTTGATATTACAGTGCTGAGGTATGTGGAGCAAACCCAGAATCTGTTCATTTTTTAGGTTATACTCAGCGATAAGGAAATCACCAGAGCTATTGAAATACCTACAACCCAAGTTGGCGGAACAATTCAAACTTTTCATATGGTAGTAATAAAAGCTAACATCAAGGATAGAACTAACAAACCACAGTGTAGTGGACAACAATATCATCAACAAAACCATGGAAATCAGCAAAACCATGGTAGTCAAAAGGTTGACTAGCAGAGGGATATGATTGTGGAGGACATACTAAACAAAACATAGAGGATAAAGCTAAATATGCAGAAGATGTTCAAAACAATCAATCACTGATGCAAAAGTTGGTGAAGTAGTTTGGGTAGTTTGCTAGAGCTCAAAATTCCTGATCACAGGGGGATTTACCCGGAAATATCAACCCAAACCCAAAAAAGGTAAATGTTGTGTGTACTCGGAGTGGCAATCCTTTGGAAGAGTTGACGCCAAAGGTAAAAGTCATTGAATAAATATGTAGATGAAGGAGAACCAACTGAACAAATGGTAAATGATGAACATAAAGAAAAACCACCTCCACCATTTCCACATAAATTGATGAAGCAAATCGAGAAGGAATATATTTGTAGTTTTATTGAATTACTTTAACACAGATATGTTAACTTTCCTCTGATTGAGGTGTTGCAGGGTATTCCTAATTATGTTAAATAATTAAAAGATAAGGTGGCCAACAAGAGTTTATTGGCTGAGTATGAAACAATGGCACTCACTGAGGAGTGCAGTTCTATAATTCAAATTAGGTTCCCTACCAAGTTGAGAGATCCGTGGAGTTTCACTGTTTAGATAACAATGGGCAAATGTTTGTAGGCAAAGGATTTGTACGATTTAGGCGCATTTATTGATTTGATGTCGACTTCCATTGTCCTCAAATTGGGTCTAGGAATGCCCAAACTCTCAACCATTATGTTGTAATTAGCAGATCTTTCGGTGTCAAGGACAGATGATGTTATTGAAGATGTCTTTGTTTAGGTTGGTACTCTTATTTCCCCTGTGGAATTTGTCATTTTAGATATAAGCCTGAACCCAAGGTCCATTTATTTTAGGACGATTATTCTTATCGTCGGGAGGTGCATTGACTTATGTAGCGGCTGGAAAAATAACGAAGAGAGCTCATGATAAAGTTGAGGTGTTTGATTTTAGTAAAGCAATGAAGTTTCTCGCAACATATGAGGAGATGTCGGCATTACAGTTATTCACAACAAAATATGTTGATGACAATGACCCTCTAGAGAAAGTGTTGATTCGGCAAGACAATGAGGGAAATGTTGAATCAAAAAAGATGGCCAATATCCTGAAAATCTTGAATATTAGTATGTTTTGCAACATTATCGAGCCATTAAACAGAGTCTTGGGACCCCCCCAAAGCCTTGGATTGAGGAAGAACAAAAATTGGAGCTAAATTATCTCCCTTCGCATTTCAGGTATGCGTTTTTAAGTGCCAATGAATATGTATGTATAATCATGTCCGTTACTTTGTCCGAATTGCAGGTTTAAGCATCTCTAAAACTATTGAGGAGGAGGAAAAATGGCGATAGGCTTGAAGATGGCTGACATACATGGCATAGGTAAATCATTCAGCATACAACTCTAAACCTAGTGATAGAAGATGTGGTGCGCAAGGAGGTGATAAAATGTCTACATGTAGGAATTGTTTTCCCAATTTTAGACAACAAGTAGGTTAGCCCAGCTTAGTGTGTACCTAAGAAGGGAGGCATGAAGGTGATCACCAATTAAAAAGATGAGTTGATTCCAACCCTGATAGTGACAGAATGGCAAATATACATAGGTATAGGAAATTGAATGAAACCACCAGAAAGGATATTTATCCGATTCCTTTTATTCATCAGATGTTGGACAAGTTAGATAGGCAAGTATATTATTTTTTCCAAGATAGATATTAAGGATACAACGAAATTGCAATTGCACCAGAGGAATAGGAGAAAACTACATTCATTTGCCCATACGAGACATATTCTTTCAAGAAAATGTCGTTTTGGCTATGCAATGGTTTAGCCACTTTTGAAATATGCATGATGTCTATATTTAATGACATGGTTGAAGATTTTTTTGCGATATTCATCGATAACTTCTAAGTTTTTTAAAAGTCCTTTGACAAGAGGTTTGAGAGTTTAGACAGGGTGCTCTGTAGATGCGAGGAAACCAATATTGTCCAAAATTGGGAAAAGTTTCATTTTCTACTGAAGGAAGGGATAGTTTTAGGCCATAAGTTTTCAAAGAGAGGGTTGGAAGTTTATCGTGACAAAGTGGAAGTAATTGAGAAGATTCCTCCTTCAACTTCTGTGAAAGTCGTATGATGTTTTCTGTGTCATGCTGGTTTCTACCGGAGATTCATCAAAGATTTCTCTAATATTGCAAGGCTCATGTGCAGTCCCCTATTCAACGAAATTAAATTTGTATTTGATGAGAAATGCATGAAGCTTCGCAATTTTGAAGAAGAATCTCATTGAAGCCCTAATCATAACTTCCTCAATTGAGAGCTTCCTTTTGAGATGATGTGTGATGCAAGTGATGTGGTTGTGGAAGCAGTGTTGGGGAAAGGAAAGAGAAGGTTTTTCACTTGGTATATTATGCAAGCAAAACATTAGATGAAGCCCAAACAAATCACATAGTGACCGATAGAGAAATTCTATTTTTGGTCTATGCTTTTAAAAAGTTTAGATTTTACATGGTACGTACTAATGTTTTTGTTTATATTGATCATGCATCTATCAGGTACATGTTCAAAAAGAAGGATGTAAAGCACCACTTCAAGGATCGAAAAGGTTCTGATAACCTTATTGCAGATCACCTGCCAAGATTGGAGAGTTCAGTCACATATGCGAGAGCAAAGAAAAATTATGGAGGAATTCACCGATGAGAAACTATTGGAAATAAAGGTGACCGAACTACCATGGCATGCAGACATTTTGAACTATTTGGTTAGCGGATTGTTCCACCATGTGCAACTTCACATCAAAGGAAAAAGTTGATTCATGATGCTTGGTTCTATATATGGGATGAAACCTATTTCTACAAGGGCTGGAAAAAATGATTAGGAGGTGTGTGCCTGAGTTTGATATGACACAAGTGATAGACAATTTTCACTCGTCTACATATAGAGGTCATCATGAAGGTGAGAGCATTGCGCATAAGGTGCTTCTATTAGGTTTTGTCTGGCCTATTTTATGTTGAGATGATGCAGGTTATGTGTAAATTTTTTATCAATTTCAAACGATGATGTCTATATCCAGTCAACATGAGATTCCTTTATACAACATTGCAGGTTAAGATATTTGATGTTTGGGGGATCGACTTCATGGGGACATTCCCTCCATCCAATTGAAATCAGTACATACTTGTGGTTTTGGACTATGTGTCGAAATTGATTGAGGCAGCGGTGTTGCGAATGAAGGAGGCTAATGTGGTGTTGAAGTTCCTAAAGAAGCACCTCTTCACTCGGTTTGGAGATCCTAGAGCAATAAAGAGTGATAGAGGGACACACTTCATAAATAAAATGGTAGAGAACATTTTAGCTAAATATAAATTCAGGCACAAGGTTGTTTCATCATACCACCGTCAAACAAGTCATCAAGTAGAAGTTTCAAATCGGGAGGTAAAGAAATTCTACAGATTGGGCAGTGAAGCCTGATGATGCATTATGGGCGTATAGGAGCTTATAAGACACAAATATGATTTCTCCCTATCACTTGGTGTTAGGAAAAACATGTCACCTATACGTTGTACTGGAACATCAGGTGTCTTAGGTAGTGAAGAAGTTTACCGTGGACCCACAAGCTAGCCAACAAGAAAAGGATGGGTCAGTTTCATGAGCTGGAAAAATTTCGGCGCCATGCCTATGAAAATATCAAGTTCTATAAAGAGAAGACAACACGATGGCATGATATTCATATTGTGTTTAACTCTAAATTGAAGTTGTTTCCAGATAAGTTGAAGTAAAAATGGAAAGCACCATTTGAAGTGGAGCGTATGGCTTAGGGGTGGATGAGAATCTCTCCTATGATGAGGTTCTGGTTTATATCCTAGATCGCCAAGTCAAGAAGTAGAGGAACAAAGAGGTTTCCTCCGTAAATGTTCTATGGAGGAACCATCTTGTTATGCATCATGAATTGAGTGCTTTGTGTAATGTTGTGGTATTTGTTGAAAGTTTTGAAGTACTTTGATTTTATGTTGTTGTTGGTTGGGCGGCTAGTATTGAGTCTAGCCTTACCCTCAAAAAAGATTTGATGTCATTCTGGGACAAATATTCCTAAGGGGGGGGGATAATGTAACACTCTGGAACTTCCATGACTTAGACTAGGGCCTAATCTATTGAATAATTAGAAAAGGTTAGATCCAAAAAGACAAAGAAGGACCTTGATGTTCGGAAACTAGGTAAATTAAACTAGTTGACGTCCCTATGTTTTATGAAGGTCTCAAAGTGTTAAATGAAGTACAAAACTTGTAAAAACACTTCAAACAAGTATTATGCAGTACGAAGGGTCCAAACGTCTGGTAACGACACCCCAAGGACCAACCAAAGGATCCTTGGGAGGACCCCAACATGGGTAGGCAGGATGCCAAAGCAGCATGCGCGAGCAAGAACAAAGGGGCTGCTACGTGATGCGCAGCCCACACGAGGTTAACTGACTCAAGAATTAAGAGGCATCCTCGCGACGTGGAGCTGTCATGAGGATCACTTTCTAAACCCAAAAAATCAGAAAAAAATGGGATTTGGCCTTGTGACGCCCAATCACATCATAGATTCGTTTAAGTTGTATTTAAGTGAAAGGTCTTATGAGTATTTTGTAGGAAGACTATATATTAATTATTGGTAAGTTCTAGACCAATTTTTACACACTTTAAATCAGATCAAACGAATTTCTCCCATCTCTCTCAAGAACGCTCTCTTTTACAAAATCCATTGAAGAGCAAGAATAACTTAAGGAAAAAGATGAAAACTTCACATTTCTCAATCCATGATCGTTGAATGTTCGCCAACAAGGTATGGATTCTCAGTCATGGTATTTCTTTCCCCATGAGGTCCTTTCAAAGATAGTTTTCAAGAAATTCAAATGCTAAGGCTTTTACTATACCAAACGGGTTATATTCCTAACTCTAAATTTATAACTGATGATGAAAAATAATGGTTTTCTATGGTTAATTTAGCATATATTGTCGAATATTTGACTTGTAATGCTTGAATTTCATGTGAAACATGTCCGCTATAAAATTGATGGTTTCGAATGGGGTATACCTACTACTTGATAACACGTTATTGTTAGGATTGCGACTATGACTTGAATGAACTCGTAAATTACCCTTTCCCTTATTCTAATTTATGAATTAGTTTTCTGTATGAGTTGAAGAGTTAGTATTGATTATGCTATTGAGTATTTCACTATGTTGTTGGATGGTTGTTGTATATAGAATATAAGTTCTTCAATAAGCATCTTGGTAGAATGAGGTAAGTCTTCTAAAGTCGTGATTACTCTATGATGTTTATGTTAACCTATAAATGATGTTACAATGCTAATGAGGTATGTATGATGATGCTCTACATAATTGTTGGGTTTATGAATATGTTAATTTGTGACATCATGATAAGAATATGATAATGTAAGTTTATGATATTCTCTTGTATGCTTTACACAAGATGATTTATGATATGTTAATCTCAAATAAACGGTTACGATGACAGGAAATTCTTATCTAATTCTAAATAGCTTATGATCATGTTAATACAAGGAGTTAATCTCCTATGACCTACGATAAGATTTATGAATAAATGATGACTTAAAGGTTAATTTGAAATGGACATGGACCCACTCCTACAACACTAAAGCGTACTAAGAGGGATGACATGATCACAACACTAATCTATATCTTGGAAATGATGCATCATAAAAATGGGTGTCAAGCATCCTCTCAAGAACAGTTGGACACGGTGGCAGTAAAGTACCCTTGAATGAACATGCGAAGGAAATGCTAGGACTAGGAGATGAATTGTTTGAGCCGGTATGGAATGATGTCCCGACTTATGAGGATAAAAGGAGGACTACAATGGATGGATAGAAAAATTCTAATGCAGAGTAACAAGATTCTTCGCTTTAGAGGATGCCAACAATGAAGCCGATATGGATGACTGATCAGGGATGTCCACCCACCTTACTTTGCTTTCTTTTTGAATTGTGGCACACTGGGAAAATGTTAAATGATAAGTGTGGGGTGGTGTTTATTTCTGTGTTAGTAGTTGTTTTTTGGTTTTTTACTGTTCTATTTTTGGTTTTTGTTGTGTTTGTTGTTTTATTTGGGTTCCTTGGTAGTTGTTTTCGATTCTTTAGCCAAGGAATGTCCTGATGAACCGTACAGAAGAAGAACAATTTTTTTTCTTAGAATTAAGTAGGTGTAATAGTTTAGTCAAGGGAACCTATGATAGATGGATGATGACCGTCTTAAGGGCTGGCTTCGTCAGTTGAGTCTATAGGGTTTTTTTGCCTGAGGCGATACAATTGCTTTAAATTACACTGACAATTGTGAAAGTTGGATAAGTTTGTGCTGAGGCATCTAGGATCGTTTACATGACTCTTTTGACGCATTTGTGTTAAAATGAATTACTATCAGTAATTGAGAAATAGTATACAATAATCAATTTAAGTGTCGAATGTGTTCCAAGTGTGTAGGATTTGTGCATTCCCTAGTGTTGATTGATGTCCAAAACTTTCCTGATGTGTCTGCATAATGAAAAGCGAGGATAAGTAATTTCGAAAGTGATATACACTATTCTTTGATAGCCCTAAGTATACCTCACCGAACCCACCTTGATGTATATTCCTAATGATACCTTTTGAGACTTGAACTTATTCTTTATTCGCATATTGTGAAGCTTATACCTATTCCTTCTTTGACCTAGAAACTTGATCCAAAAGATCCTAAGCGCTTGGTGTGAACAACAAATAAATTTGAGAAAGGGGCCAAATGGTTCCAAGAAAAGAAGCGTGAGTTGGGTTATTAAAAGAAGGTCCGAAGTTGAGGTGTTTTGCATTAAAGCACTTGGGAATGTAGTCACCGTTTATATCCTAAAATATTTCCTACCCTGTGTGCAACCATCCTTTCAACCCTTTAAAGACCTAAACCTAATTCATCTTGAACTTCTGTATAATCAAAAGTAGTCAAGCAGTACACTAAGAGATAACCTATGGTTCATTGATTGTAGCAAGTGAATTCTTTGAAGGGTGTGAGTGTAACCTGTTTCCCACACCCATTTTGTGTGAAAACGTCTACGTGAGTGATTCTTCGTGTTTAATTGTAGTGAGGGAAAATATTTAATGAGATTTGAGAACTAATTTATCTGTGGTTTCAAAAGTTGTGCATAAGTATACTATATAGAAGATTTTATTCTTGAGGAAAGATTATCTTGCTCGAGCGGTCCTTATAAATGCATAGTAGTGTCATGTTATCGTGAAATTACGACAATTGTTATGGCCAAAGATGAAATTCTATTAGAAGTAGAGTAGTAGATTCGCCGGTTGTTTAAAAGTGTGAAAGTATTTAAGGATGGATAAAGGTATAAATTTGTGGTGGTGATCGTTGGCGTATTCATATGCCTAATAACAAATTTACCCAATATATATACCGAGTTTGAGGTCATTTACGGTGTCATAGTAAGGTTTTTAGAGGATTTTGATGCTTCTTCTAACCATTATGATTAGATGTCTTAGGTTGAAAACCAACGGAAAATGAGCAAAACTAGCACACCTGAACAAAAGTTGAAAAGTAGAAGACAAAATTGTGGAGAAAAAGAATTTCCAGCATCCCAAACCAAAGTATTCTCGTCCCAATTTAGATTTTCAAATTACCGGCCCAAACACGTTCCAATACAACAACAATCAGCAAGTGCATATAATACAAATACGTGACCCCTGCGTCTTTTTCTTATTTAGGCGACATTCCAATCAAATGAGAAAATTACATTGCTACCCCAAAATCACATACAAAGAAACCAATATTCTCATTCAACTACCTTTTAAAGCCCATAAACTTAGCAACCTAATCGATAAAATTTGTTACCTTTCCACTCTTTTTGATCTTCAAATCTCTTTCACTGTGTCCTTGGAAAGGGGGAAAGAAATTCAAAATTTCTCCATTAGATTTCCCCCCTAAATCACCCTTTCTTCCCTATATGTAGCCCTCTGCCCTCAATAATAAAGACAGAAGTTTTGAAATTTGATTTAGACGGCTTTTAACTATAGTTTTGAAGCGATAATTGTTTTACACTTTAAATTTTAAGACGATTCTTTAATCTTACATTCTGAGAAATTCGTCGCTTAGATTCTATCAAGGTATTATTTTTTTTGTTCTTATCTTAATTGAGGTGTGGGAATCGCTACTTTCAAGCTCATCGTTGCTCAAAAAAAGGTTTACTTCTTCATCTTATTTATGTTCTTTACTTTTCTGACCGTAATTTGTTATTTGGTATAACTGATTCGATTTTATACCTCCATTGCTATTTTAAGTTTTATTCTTCTACTTTTAGTACGAGAATATATGTCTGTCTTTGTTCTATTTTTTCTTTACTTTTCTGACCATAATGTGTATATATTGAATTTTGGAAATTTGATATCAAGCTATTTATACTCTTATTGTGTTGATTCTCATAGCCTTTTGGTGATATGTATTTTTTTTATAATGCTTTATTTACTTATCTCCGTCCTTGCTTACCATAACTCCGCTTTAAATGCTTGTAGTATTAAAATCTGATTATGGAGTTATAATATGCATGGTACTAAGGCTCTTTTCTTCGATGGTCTTGTTGTCTTGAGTTTATGATATTGTTTTGGCATGGAATGTTGAATCTCGACTTAGATCCATGGGTTGTATATTGTATTATTGATGCTTGATAATAGGATTTTCTCATTCGAAATAGGCATATGAATATAACCTTTCTGGATGATGCTTTAAATCTAATTCTTTAGTTATCATTTTTGTTCTCACTGTGTTTAAATTTGAAATCAATGTGTAACATTTTCCAAAGCTACAAATATGTTTTATTCCTCAGTTAATTACTACATATTTCTAAAGTGTTTATTGTTGTTTAAATTGTACTTATGTCATGATCAGTCGTCATGAAGATATCCTTCGATTGATTTTCCTTAATCATTATGAGAAGTATATATTGGTCATGAAATTTTATTAATTATTATTGGTTTTAGGTTATAATTTTACTTGCCTTTTGATTAATTCAAAAATGTGAAGAGCGTATCTCTTTGATAGTAATGTGTTTGTTGTTTGAATTGTGGTGAAAGGCAAATTGCTAAATTAATTATCCTTAATTCTGATCACCTAGTTTATTATAGACTTCTCTCATTTACTTATCTCTATCTCCATTGTTTTTATGAATGAATACTCTCCTCGAGTCTCTTGTACTCCTCCTTTCACATTTTCTCCATTGAGTCAACCCCCCCCCCAATATATTTGGAACATGTTACAGGTTCCAGAGATCAAACATGCTGCTGCAAATTTGTTTAAAAGCCCAAGGAATGGCCGGTATACATGTTGTATAAAACTTTTATACACTAATACACATTTCAAGGTGCTGAAATATAGATCCAAACTGCGGATATACATGTCTAAGACAAAAATACAAGTTTTGGGACTTTAAAAACAGAGTTATATACACTGATGAATGGACAATATACGGTCTATATACAAAAACCAAATAGCGCCCAAAAGCCCCAAGAAATTCAGGCAGCTATTTTTGGAAGTTGGGTAAAAGCCCATCTTATTTTTGGACAACTTTTTGTAACGACCTGTTTAGTCGTTTTGAGCAGCAGATTTTATTTCTGGAAAACTGGCTGAGACGACGGACCCTACGACGGACCGTCATGGGCACGACGGACCGTCGCAGGGTCTCGTTTCAAAAGACTTAGAAATTCTGAAATTGGGTACTGAAAATCGACTCTCTGAACTTCGTAACGGAATGGCAGGACGGACCGTCACAGGCGTGACGGACCGTCACAGACCCTTTGGTGGAAATTGGGTCTCTGAACTTTGCGACGACCTGCAGGACGGACCGTCGCAGGCACGACGGGCCGTCACAGGTTGCGTAATCCCATTCTGGGTCGGATTTCTTTATACGTTTTAAGGGACGTTTTTGACTATTCCGGCTTTAATTATAAAGTTAGTGGGTTAATGTTAATAAGTCTAATTACTTGGGGGTTAAAAGAGGTAACCTTAAGTTAATTAGTGGGTTATTATTGCCATCTTTTATTCTTAATTATATGCTAATTAGGGTAAAAGAAAGAGGGTTTGAATAAGAAAAATAGAAAGAACAAGAGAGAGACAGAGAACGATCGAGAGAGAGGGAAACGAAGAGAAAACAAAGCTTGGGAATTTGCTTGCTTGATCACTAATCTTCGGTGGAGGTAGGTTATGGTTATTTCACACTATTCGTAGTAAACTCTTAATAGTGAATGATATATGTTAGTAGTATTGTAAACCCTTCTATATGCTTAATTGTATGCTTGCATGAATATGATTATGTAATTGTGAATAAATAAGCATGATGAAGCTATTGAATCCCAAATCTTGAAAAGAAACCCTAATCTACTTTGTTAATGATGATGCCTTGGTATAAAAGAAGGCTTGATGAACAAAAGTGGTGAGATTAGGGGATCGGGTTCCACGTTCCGGTACCAGGATAGAATGAGGATCGGAGTGTCACAATCCGACACTAGGATAGTATATGGATCGGGTGCCACGTTCCGGTACCAGGATAGAATGAGGATCGGAGTGTCACGTTCCGACACCAGGATAGTATATGGATCGGGTGCCACTTTCCGGTACCAGGATAGAATGAGGATCGGAGTGTCACGTTCAGACACCAGGATAGTATATGGATCGGGTGCCACGTTCCGGTACCAGGATAGTATATGAGGATCGGAGTGCCACGTTTCGGCACCAGGATAGTATATGGAGCGGAGTGTCACGTACCGACACGAGGGGAATAAATATAATGAATCTTTAAAATGTTAATGTACTCAATCTAATGAACCTAATTTCCCAAATGAGTATGATGGGGAGGCGTGAGTCCTCATTGCTGTGCTTGGTGTTATGACCAAGAGTTATGATAATGGTAAATGTTGTGATACATGTTAAGTATTGTAGTTGATTTATGATATTACTTGATATATACTGTTCTCTATTTTGAGTTGGCCGATGATATCTACTCAATACCCGTGTTTTGTAGTGACCCCTACTTTTATGTTTTCTTCCTTGTTATTTGTGGAGTGCAGCAAACGTGCCGTCGTCTTCAACTCAATCGCAATTCTAGCCAGTCTTCGTCACATCGGATCTTCAGGGTGAGCTAATGCTTCTAGCTTGGACTGGATCTTCTTTCTCATTTCTTGATGCCTTGAAGTTCCGGCATGGACTAGCTTTTACTTGTTTAAGCTTCTTAGAATACTCTTAGTTTAGTAATTTGATCATAGATGTTCTTGTGGTGATGACTTCCAGATTTTGGGGAATAATAGATGTTGAATATTAATAGTTATTGAATTGGTTTTTATTAATGAGTTTAAGTCTTCCGCATTACATTCTGTTGATATACATTGAAATGTTAAGGTTTAGATTGGTTGGTTCGCTCACATAGGAGGGTAAGTGTGGGTGCCAGTCGCGGCTCGGTTTTGGGTCGTGACAAACTTGGTATCAGAGCATTAGGTTCGTTGGTCTCATCACACAAGAACGAGTCTAGTAGAGTCTTAAGGAACGGTAGGGGGACGCCTTTACTTTTCTTTGAGAGGCTATAAGACTTTAGGAAAATTCCATTCTTTCTTTCTTTCTTTCGTGCTACTACTTGAATCCAATTGGTATCTAGGTGATACAAATTGGTATCTAACCATCTTCACTCCATTTCGCAGATGGTTAGAACTAGAGCAACTACTGCGCCAACACCAACACCGGCAAGGCAAGATACATCTGAGCCAGCCACTGGGGCTGTGGCTCGAGGAAGAGCAGCGGCAAGAGGCCGTGGTAGAGGTCGTGGGAGGACGTCCTCTAGAGAAAGAGGACAAGTACTTAGCCCATCTGATGCTAGGGCGGTAACTCCTCCACCGACTGAGGAAGTAGTAAGAGAGGGTGAGGAAGGGGAGAATGAACAAGTGCAAAATGAGGGATTGCCACCCCAACCTACCCCAGCGATGATAAATCAGGTTCTTGCTTATCTTAGCGGGTTATCTGATCAGGGTCAGGCACCTCCAGTGTTTTCTGCACCAACACCCCCGGTTTCAGAGGTACGACATGCCGCTGCTGGGGCTCCCCGCATGGATGCCTCATTGGAAATAGGCACCTTTCCTCGGTTGACTACAGGGCCTATCATGACAAATGATCAGCATGAGCTTTTCAGTAAGTTCTTGAAATTGAAACCTCCAGTCTTCAAGGGTGCTGAATCTGAGGATGCCTACGATTTTCTGATTGATTGTCATGAGCTACTACACAAAATGGGTATAGTAGAACGGTTTGGTGTTGAGTTTGTGACTTATCAGTTTCTAGGAAACGCCAAAATGTGGTGGCGGTCACATGTAGAGTGTCAACCAACAGAGGCACCACCTATGCCTTGGGCCTCATTATCTAGCTTGTTTATGGAGAAGTATATCCCCCGGACTTTGAGTGATAGGAAAAGAGATGAGTTCTTGAGCCTAGAGCAAGGTAGGATTTCGGTTACTGCTTATGAGGCTAGGTTTCGCGCACTATCCAGATATGCCACCCAACTTTGTTTCAGTCCACAAGAACGGGTTCGCCGTTTTCTTAAGGGGTTCAGGTCAGAGTTGCGGATTTCAGCCTTACAGGTAGCGGCTACAGCGAAATCCTTTCAGGAAGTGGTAGACTTCGTAATATAGGTGGAAGGAGTAAAGCCAGATGACTTCACCATGGCGTCGACATCAAAAAGGTTTCGAAAGGGAGGTGAGTTTAATGGTTCTTATTCTAGAGGACAGGGTTCCGGAGGTTACTCAGTCCGACCAATTCAGTCTTCACTACAAACTGTAATTGGTCCACCTCAGGCCGGTCAACACTTCTCTGAGAGGACGATGCTTGAATCCAGAGAATGTTATAGATGTGGGGAGACTTGACACATTAAGAGGTATTGTCCAAAACAGAGTTACAGACCTCCAATGGTTAGAGGTAGAGGTGGTTATGGAAGAGGCCGTCATTCTGGAGGACGCAGTGGTCGAGGTAATGGTGGTCACCAAAACAGCCGAGGTGATGGGAAAACTGGAGCCACTACATCACAACATGGTAGGGGCAACATGCAAACAAACGAAAGGGCCCATTGTTATGCTTTCCCTGGGAGATCGGAGGCGGAGACATATGATGCTGTTATCACAGGTAATCTTCTGGTTTGTGATTGCCTGGCTTCTGTATTGTTTGATCCTAGATCCGCATTTTCTTATGTATCTTCCTCATTTGCTAATGGTCTAAAATTTACATTGTGAATTACTTGATATGCCTATTCGTGTTTCTACTCCGGTGGGTGAGTCTGGGTAGTTGAAAAGGTATATAGGTCATGTTTGGTGAATTTTGTGGGGCAACACTTATGTAGATTTGGTTATCTTAGAAATGGTTGACTTTGATGTAATTCTGGGTATGACTTGGCTTTCTCCGAATTTTGCGATCTTGGATTGTAATGCTAAAACTGTGACGTTAGCCAAGCCTGGGACAGATCCGTTAGTGTGGGAGGGCGACTACACTTCCAATCCGGTTCGTATCGTGTCCCTTATTCGTGCTAAGAGAATGGTTAGTAAGGTTTGTTTAGCTTTCTTGGCACATCTCAAGGATGACACTACCCAAGTACCTTCGATTGAGTCGGTTTTTGTAGTCCGTGAGTTTTTGGATGTGTTCCCTGCAGATCTTCCTGGTATGCCACCAGATAGGGATATTGACTTCTGTATTGATCTTGAACCGGGTACTCGCCCCATTTCTATACTCCCTTATAGAATGGCTCCCGCGGAGTTAAGAGAGTTAAAGGCCCAACTTAAAGAGTTGTTGAGCAAAGGCTTCATTAGACCAAGTGCATCTCCCTGGGGTGCTCCGGTTTTGTTTGTGAAGAAGAAGGATGGGAGTTTTCGGATGTGTATAGACTACCGGCAGTTGAACAAGGTAACTATTAAGAACAAGTATCCTCTTCCTCGCATTGATGACTTGTTCGATCAGTTACAAGGTGCGTGTGTCTTCTCTAAGATTGACTTGAGATCCGGTTATTATCAATTGAAAATACGGGCAACGGATGTGCCAAAGACTGCTTTTCGAACCAGGTATGGGCATTACAAATTTGTAATGATGTCTTTTGGTCTGACGAATGCCCCTGCTGCGTTCATGAGCTTGATGAACGGGATTTTTAAGCCATATCTGGATCTCTTTGTAATCGTATTTATTGATGATATACTGATATACTGTAAAAGTAAGAAGGAACATGAGGAGCATTTGAGAATTGTATTGGAAATGTTGAGGGAGAAAAAGCTTTATGCCAAGTTCTCTAAGTGTGAGTTTTGGCTAGATGAGTGTCCTTCTTGGGGCACGTGGTTTCTAAGGATGGAGTGGCGGTGGATCCTTCTAAGATTGAGACAATGAAGAATTGGGTAAGACCTACTAATGTGTCAGAAATAAGGAGCTTTGTTGGGTTAGCTAGCTACTACCGCTGATTCGTCAAGGGATTCTCTTCTATTGCTTCCCAATTGACGAACTTGACTAAGCAGAATGTTCCATTTGTATGGTCGGATGAGTGCGAAGAAAGCTTTCAGAAACTCAAGACTTTGTTGACTACCGCACCTATCCTTACCTTGCCAGTAGAGGTAAGAACTTCATTGGTTTTGTGATGCATCCTATTCTGGTTGGGTGCAGTGCTAATGCAAGAGAAGAGTGTAATTGCTTATGCTTCAAGGCAATTAAAGGTGCATGAACGTAATTATCCGACCCATGATTTGAATTGGCTGCGGTAGTGTTTGCATTAAAGCAATGGAGGCACTATCTATATGGGGTTAAGTGTGAGGTCTATACGGATCATCGTAGCCTACAGTATGTCTTTACTCAGAAAGATTTGAACTTGAGACAGAGGAGATGGATGGAACTACTGAAGGACTACGATATCACTATTTTGTATCACCCGGGGAAGGCGAATGTTGTAGCGGATGCTTTAAGTACAAAGGCGGGAAGCATGGGACGTCTAGCTCACTTGCAAGCTTCTAGACGCCCATTGGCTAGAGAGGTTCAGATTCTGGCTAATGACCTTATGAGATTAGAAGTAAATGAGAAGGGAGGATTGTTAGCTTGTGTGGAGGCAAGATCTTCCTTCCTTGACAAGATTAAGGGAAAGCAGTTTAATGATGAGAAATTGATCCGGATTCAAGATAAAGTGTTGCGAGGAGAGGCTAGGAAGCAACAATCGATGAGGAAGGTGTGTTGAGGATTAAGGGAAGGGTATGTGTACCCCGCGTCGATGATTTGATCAACACTATTCTGACAGAGGCTCATAGTTCAAGGTATTCGACCCTGGTGCAACCAAGATGTATCGTGACCTAAAGCAACACTTTTGGTGGAGTAGAATGAAGCGTGATATTGTTGATTTTATTGCCAAATGTCCAAACTATCAACAAGTAAAGTATGAACACCAGAGGCCCGGAGGAACACTTCAGAGAATGCCCATTCCTGAATGGAAATGGGAGGGAATTGCAATGGATTTCATAGTTGGTCTTCCAAAGACAATGGGTAAGTATGACTCTATTTGGGTGATTGTCGATAGGTTAACTAAGTCTGCTCATTTCATTCCGGTCAAGGTGACTTACAATGCCGAGAAGTTAGCCAAAACCTATATCTCAAAAATTGTTCGGTTGCATGGGGTTCCACTCTCCATCATATCAGATAGAGGTACGCAGTTTACTTCTAAGTTTTGGAAAACATTGCATGCGGAATTGGTTACTAGGTTGGACCTTAGTACCGCATCTCACCCTCAGACCGATGGTGAGTCTGAGCGAACGATTCAAGTGTTGGAGGATATGCTTCGTGCATGTGTGATAGAATTTGGTGGTCATTGGGATAACTTCTTACCCTTAGCGGAGTTTTCATACAATAATAGTTATCACTCAAGTATCGACATGGCCCCATTTGAAACATTGTATGGTAGGAGATGTAGGTCCCCATTGGTGGTTTGATGCATTTGAGGTTAGACCTTGGGGTACTGACCTTTGAGGGATTCGATAGACAAAGTGAAATCTATTCAAGAAAAGCTTCTAGCAGCGCAAAGTAGGCAAAAAGAATATGCAGATCGAAAGGTTAGAGACTTAGAGTTCATGGAGGGTGAACAAGTCTTGTTGAAAGTTTCGCCAATGAAAGGGGCGATGCGGTTTGGTAAAAGAGGTAAGCTAAGACCGAGGTACATTGGACCATTTGAAGTACTTAAGCAAGTAGGGGAGGTGTCTTATGAGCTAGCCTTGCCCCTAGGGCTGTCCGGAGTACATCCGGTATTCCATGTATCTATGTTGAAAAGATACCATGGGGATGGAAACTACATTATCCGTTGGGATTCAGTTTTGCTTGATGAAAATTTGTCTTATGAGGAGGAGCCTGTTGCTATTTAAGATAGAGAAGTTCGCAAGTTCAGGTCAAGGGAGATTGCATCCATCAAGGTGCAATGGAAGAATCGGCCGGTTGAAGAAGCCACTTGGGAGAAGGAGGCCGACATGCAAGAAAGATACCCACATTTGTTTAAAGATTCACGTACTCCTTCTCGCCCTTGTTTTTCTTCTTGTGATCGTTCGAGGACGAACGATGGATAAATTGGTATCTATTGTAACGACCTTTTTAGTCATTTTGAGCAGCAGATTTTATTTCTGGAAAACTGGCTGAGACAACGGACCCCACGATGGACCATCATGGGCACGACGGACCATCGCAGGGTCTCGTTTCAAAACACTTAGAAATTATGAAATTGGGTACTGAAAATCGACTCTCTGAACTTCGTAACAGAATGGCAGGACGGACCGTCACAGGCGTGACGGACCGTCACAGACCCTTTGGTGGAAATTGGGTCTCTGAACTTTGCGACAACCTGCAGGACGGACCGTCGCAGGCACGACGGCCGTCATAGGTTGCGTAATCCCAGTCTGGGTCGGATTCTTTATACGTTTTAAGGGACGTTTTGACTTCCGGCTTTCATTATAAAGTTAGTGGGTTAATGTTAATAAGTCTACTATGGGGTTAAAAGAGGTAACCTTAAGTTAATTAGTGGGTTATTATTACCATATTTTATTCTTAATTATATGCTAATTAGGGTAAAAGAAAGAGGGTTTAAATAAGAAAAATAGAAAGAACAAGAGAGAGATAGAGAATGATCGAGAGAGAGGGAAACGAAGAGAAAACAAAGCTTGGGAATTTGCTTGCTTGATCACTAATCTTCGGTGGAGGTAGGTTTTGGTTATTTCACACTATCCGTAGTAAACTCTTAATAGTGAATGATATGTGTTAGTAGTATTGTAAACCCTTCTATATGCTTAATTGTATGCTTGCATGAATATGATTATGTAATTGTGAATAAATAAGCATGATGAAGCTATTGAATCCCAAATCTTGAAAAGAAACCCTAATCTACTTTGTTAATGATGATGCCTTGGTATAAAAGAAGGCTTGATGAACGAAAGTGGTGATATTAGGGGATCGGGTGCCACGTTCCGGTACCAGGATAGAATGAAGATCGGAGTGTCACGTTCCGACACCGGGATAGTATATGGATCGGGTGCCACATTCCGGTACCAGGATAGAATGAGGATTGGAGTGTCACGTTCCGACACCAGGATAGTATATGGATCGGGTGCCACGTTCCGGTACCAGGATAGAATGAGGATCGGAGTGTCACGTTCCGACACAAGGAAAGTATATGGGTCGGGTGCCACGTTCCAGTACCAGGATAGTATATGAGGATCGGAGTGCCACGTTCTGGCACCAGGATAGTATATGGAGCGGAGTGTCACGTACCGACACGAAGGGAATAAAGATAATGAATCTTGAAAGATGTTAATGTACTCAATCTAATGAACCTAATTTCCCAAATGAGTATGATGGGGAGGCGTGAGTCCTCATTGATGTGCTTGGTGTTATGACCAAGAGTTATGATAATGGTAAATGTTGTGATACATGTTAAGTATTGTAGTTGATTTATGATATTACTTGATATATACTGTTCTCTATTTTGAGTTGGCCGATGATATGTACTCAGTACACGTGTTTTGTACTGACCCCTACTTTTATTTTTTCTTCCTTGTTATTTGTGGAGTGCAGCAAACGTGTCATCGTCTTCAACTCAATCGCAATTCTAGCCAGTCTTCGTCACATCGGATCTTCAGGGTGAGCTAATGCTTCTATCTTGGACTGGATCTTCTTCCTCATGTCTTGATGCCTTGAAGTTCCGGCATGGACTAGCTTTTACTTGTTTTAGCTTCTTAGAATAATCTTAGTTTAGTAATTTGATCATAGATGTTCTTGTGGTGATGACTTCCAGATTTTGGGGAATAATAGATGTTGAATATTAATAGTTATTGAATTGGTTTTTATTAATGAGTTTAAGTCTTCCGCAATACTTTCTGTTGATATACATTAAAATGTTAAGGTTTATATTGGTTGGTTCGCTCACATAGGAGGGTAAGTGTGGGTGCCAGTCGCGGCTCGGTTTTGGGTCGTGACCCTTTTACAATAGTGTAGGACAGGGAAATGGAGCAAAAGCCCAAGATAATAAAGGCCCAAATCTTCCTCCCTCACTCTCTCCATTTGAATTTATTAATTTGTCTTACTCTGACTAGTTTATTTGCTTATTAAATTAAGGGTTATCTTGATTGAATTTCCCAACAGATGAACGATTCTCTTTTATGTTAGTACATTTTAACTGTATTTTGATCAACTCTCAAACTTCTTTTAACATCTTTAGTCAAAACTTTTTTTAATTTATTAGAAATAGTTTCATACTTAAATTAACTAATTTTGTTCAAATTATTATTTAAAATGATTCAAAAAGTAATAATTTTAATTAATCTAGTTTTGTTAAATTCTTAATCATTTGCAATTTAATTCAATTATTTCAATTAATGTCCTCTTTTATTAAAAATTAAAAATTGTTCCTTGTTTATCTATTTTATAAAGTGAAGTCATTTTCCTAAAAATAGTCAAAATATATAGTCTACATCGTAGGAAAATCACAAGTTAGTGGACGCTTTAAATGCCTTAAAACCTATCTTGAAGCATAAATAAGAACCTCTTACCCATTTTCTATATTTATAAGTGTAACGACCTGTTTAGTCGTTTGAGCAGCAGATTGAATTACGGGGAAAAACTGGCTGGGACGACGGATGGAACGACGGACCGTCGTGGTCACGACGGCCCGTCAAGGAGGTGTCGTCCCATGGCACTTAGAATTTTGGAAATTGGGTACTGAAAATCGACTCTCTGTAAATTGTGACGGACCTGCAGGACGTGCCGTCACATCCACGACGAACCGTCGTGAGTTCCGTTGCAAAACACTTCAACTTTTGAGAATTTGGTACGAGAAACGAGTTTCTGACCGTCAGGACGGAGGTGCAGGACGGACCGTCACAGGTGTGACGGGCCGTCACAGCCACCTGGAACCTGGGAGGTGCGACGACCACCGTGACGGACCGTCGCAGGCATGACGGCCAGTCACAGGTCACGCAATCCCAGGCAGTTTAGGATTTCTCCACACGTTGTAAGGGTCGTTTTTCACTATTCTTTCCTTAATTATAAAGATTGAGGGGTAACATTAATAAGTCTAATTACTTAGGGGTTAAAAGGGGTAACCTTAAGTTAATTAGAGGGGTTTATTGTCCTTTTTCACACTTAATTATATGATTAATTAGGGTAAAAGAAAGAGGGTTTGAACATAAGAAAACAAAAGAGAAAGAAACGAAGAGGATAGCAAGGATTTTGAGAAGATAGCTTGTTGATTCAATTCTTCGGTGGAGGTAGGTTATGGTTATATTACGATACTCGTAGTGAACTCTTAATAGTGAATAATATGTGTTGATGATATTGTAAACCTGTCTATATGCTTAATTGTATGCTTGCATGAACATGATTATGTGATTTTGATAAAACAAGCATGATGAAAACCATTGAATCCCAAATCTCGAAAGAAACTTTAATCTATGATATTAATGATAATGCCTTGGTATAAAAGAAGGCTTGATGAATTAAAGTGATTGGGATTGATGATGCCTTGGTTTAGAGAAGGCTTGATGAACGGATAGAATGAATTTAGTGGATCGGAGTGTCACGTTCCGACACATAGTATTAGTGGATCGGAGTGTCACGTTCCGACACATAGTATTAGTGGATCGGAGTGTCACGTTCCGACACATAGTATTAGTGGGACGGGGTCACGAACCGACACGTAGATATAGGGGATCGGAGTGTCACGTACCGACACATATAGGGGATCGGAGTGTCACGTTCCGACACATATAGGGGATCGGAGTGTCACGTTCCGACACATATAGGGGATCGGAGTGTCACGTTCCGACACATATAGGGGATCGGAGTGTCACGTTCCGACACATATAGGGGATCGGAGTGTCACGTACCGACACAAGAGGAAGAAAGAAAATGAATCTTGAAAGATGTTAATATACTCAACATAATGAACTTAATTCCCAAATGAGTATGGTATTGAGGCTGTCCTCATGGATGAACTTGATGGTATTATTGACGATTATAATACTTGTTGTTGCTACATGTTGAGTTTATAGTTGATTTATAATATTACTTGATATGTATTATCGCCTATTTTGAGTTAACGATGATATCTACTCAGTACGTGTGGTTGTACTGACCCCTACTTTTATGTTTTCCTCTTGTTATTTGTGTTATGCAGCAAACGTTCCGTCAATTTCGACTCAGCAGTAGATCAAGCCGTCTTCACTCCATCGGAAATTCAGGGTGAGCTAATGCGTCTATCTTGGACTGGGTCTCCTTCTTCAAGTATTGATGCCTTGAACTTCCGGCATGGACTAGCTTTTAGTATTTTGTTCTTAGATAGTTTAGTTTAGAAATTTGAGATAGATGTCTTGTGATGATGACTTCCAGATTTTGGGAATATTAATAATAGTTGAGTTGTTTATTTTTAGTTTAAGTCTTCGCATTATTTCTGTTGATATTATATTGAAATGTTAAGATTTAGATGGGTTGGTTCGCTCACATAGGAGGGCAAATGTGGGTGCCAGTCGCGTCCCCGATTTGGGTCGTGACAGACTTGGTATCAGAGCATTAGGTTCATTGGTCTCATCACACTAGAACAGGTCTAGTAGAGTCTTAAAGAACGGTAGGGGGACGCCTTTACTTTTCTTTGAGAGGCTATAAGACTTTAGGAAAATTCCATTCTTTTATTCTTTCTTTCGTGCTACTACTTGAGTCCAATTGTTATCTAGGTGATACAAATTGGTATCTGACCATCTTCACTCTATTTCGCAGATGGTTAGAACTAGAGCAACGACCGCACCAGCAGCGACAACGGAAGGACATGAAACTACTGAGCCAGCCACTGGGGCTGTGGCTCGAGGAGGAACAGCGGCAAGAGGCCGTGGAAGAGGTCGTGGGAGGACGTCCTCTAGAGGAAGAGGACGATCCCCTAGCCCATCTGATACTAGGGCGGTAACTCCTCCACCGACTGAGGATGCAGTAAGAGAGGGTGAGGAAGGGGAAACCGAACAAGGGCAGAATGAGGAAATGCCACCCCAACCTACCCCAGAGATGATCAACCAAGTACTTGCTTATCTTAGCGGGTTGTCTGATCAGGGTCAAGCACCTCCAGTGGTTTCTGCACCAACACCTCCGGTTTCAGAGATACGACATGCGGCTACTATGGCTCCTCGCATGGATGCACCATTGGGAATAGGCACATTTCCACGTCTAACTACTGGGCACTACTGGGCCTATTATGACAACGATCAACATGAACTTTTCAGTAAGTTCTTGAAATTGAAACCTCCAGTCTTCAAGGGTGCAGAATCTGAAGATGCTTATGATTTTCTGGTTGATTTTCATGAGCTACTACACAAGATGGGTATAGTAGAGAGGTTTGGTGTCGAGTTCGTGAGCTATCAGTTCCAAGGGAACGCCAAAATGTGGTGGCGTTCACATGTTGAGTGTCAACCAACAGAGGCACCACCTATGAGTTGGGAATCATTCTCTAGTTTGTTCATGGAGAAGTATATCCCAAGGACTTTGAGGGATAGGAAGAGGGATGAGTTCTTGAGTCTTGAACAGGGAAGGATGACAGTAAACGCGTATGAGGCTAAATTTCGCGCACTATCCAGATATGCCACCCAACTTTGTTTCAGTCCACAAGAACGGATCCGCCGTTTTGTGAAGGGGTTGAGGTCAGAATTGCGGATTTCAGCCTTACAGATAGCGGCAACGGCAACATCCTTCCAAGAGGTGGTAGACTTTGTGATTGAGGTGGAAGGAGTGAAACCAGATGACTTCACCACGACATCGACATCAAAGAGGTTTCGAAGGGGAGGTGAGTATAATGGTTCTTATTCTAGAGGACAGAACTCCGGAGGTCACTCAGTTCGACCAATACAGTCTTCACTACAGACTGTAGTTGGGGGTCCACCTCAGAACGGTCAACACTACTCCGAGAGACCTATGCCCGATTCCAGAGAGTGCTATGGATGTGGGGAGATTGGACATATTAGGAGGAATTGTCCAAAACAGAGTTACAGAGCCCCCCTAGCTAGAGGTAGGGTTGTCATGGTAGAGGTCGTTTTTCTGGAGGACGTGGTGGTCGAGGTAATGGCGGTCACCAAAACGGCAGAGGTGATGGGCAAAACGGAGCCACTACTACACAACATGGTAGGGGCAACGGACAGACAAATAATGGGGCCACTGTTATGCTTTCCCTGGGAGGTCTGAAGCGGAGGCGTCTGATGCTGTTATCACAGGTAATCTCTTGGTTTGTGATTGCATGGCATCTGTATTATTTGACCCTGGCTCCACGTTTTCATATGTATCTTCCTCATTTGCTAACGGTCTAAATTTACATTGTGAATTACTTGACATGCCTATTCGTGTTTTCTACTCCGGTGGGTGAGTCTGTGATAGTCGAAAAAGTGTATAGGTCTTGTTTGGTGAATTTTATGGGGAGCAACACTTATGTAGATTTGGTTATTTTAGAAATGGGTGACTTTGATGTAATTCTGGGTATGACTTGGCTTTCTCCAAACTTTGCGATTTTGGATTGTAATGCTAAAACGGTAACGTTAGCCAAGCCTGGGGCAGATCCGTTAGTGTGGGAGGGTGACTACACACCCCAATCCGGTGCGTATCATCTCCTTATTCGTGCTCAGAAGATGGTTAGTAAGGGTTGTCTAGCTTTCTTGGCACATCTCAAGGATGACACTACCCAAGTACCTTCGATCGAGTCGGTTTCAGTGGTCTGTGAGTTTTTGGATGTGTTCCCTGCAGATCTTCCCGGTATGCCACCAGATAGGGATATAGACTTCTGCATTGAATTGGAACCCGGTACTCGCCCCATTTCTATACCCCCGTATAGAATGGCTCCCGCCGAATTAAGAGAGCTAAAGGCACAACTTCAAGAGTTGTTGAGCAAAGGCTTCATTAGACCGAGTGCCTCTCCTTGGGGTGCTCCGGTGCTATTTGTGAAGAAGAAGGATGGGAGTTTCCGAATGTGCATAGATTACCGACAGTTGAACAAAGTAACTATTAAGAACAAGTACCCCCCATTCCTCGCATTGATGACTTGTTCGATCAGTTACAAGGTGCTTGTGTCTTCTCAAAAATTGACTTGAGGTCCGGTTATCACCAATTGAAAATACGAGCAACGGACGTGCCAAAGACTGCTTTTTCGAACTAGGTATGGGCATTATGAATTTGTGGTAATGTCTTTTGGTCTTACGAATGCCCCTGCTGCCTTCATGAGCTTGATGAACGAGATTTTCAAGCCATACTTGGACCTCTTTGTGATTGTGTTTATTGATGATATACTGATATACTCCAAGAGTAAGAAGGAACATGAAGAGCATTTGAGAATGGTGTTAGAGTTGTTGAGAAGAAGAAGCTCTATGCGAAATTCTCCAAGTGTGAGTTTTGGTTAGATTCAGTGTCCTTCTTGGGGCACGTGGTTTCTAAGGATGGGGTGATGGTGGATCCATCCAAGATTGAGACAGTGAAGAATTGGGTAAGACCTACAAACGTGTCAGAAATAAGGAGTTTTGTGGGTTTAGCTAGCTACTACCGCCGATTCGTCAAGGGATTCTCTTCTATTGCTTCCCAACTGACGAACTTGACTAAGCAGAATGTTCCATTTGTATGGTCAGATGAATGTGAGGAAAGCTTTCAGAAGCTTAAGACTTTGTTGACTACCGCACCTATCCTTACCTTGCCAATAGAGGGTAAAAACTTCATTGTTTATTGTGACGCATCCTATTCTGGGTTGGTGCAGTACTAATGCAAGAGAAGAATGTAATTGCTTATGCTTCGAGGCAATTAAAGGTGCATGAACGTAACTACCCAACTCATGACTTGGAATTGGCCGCGGTAGTATTTGCACTAAAGCAATGGAGACACTACTTGTATGGGGTTAAGTGTGAGGTCTATACGGACCATCGTAGCCTACAGTATGTCTTTACTCAGAAAGATTGAATTTGAGACAAAGGAGATGGATGGAACTACTGAAGGACTACGACATCACTATCTTGTATCATCCGGGAAAAGCAAATGTTGTGGCAGATGCTTTGAGTAGGAAGGCCGGAAGCATGGAAGTCTAGCTCATTTGCAAGCCTCTAGACGCCCATTGGCTAGAGAAGTGCAGATTTTGGCTAATGACCTTATGAGGCTAGAAATAAACGAGAAGGGAGGATTGTTAGCTTGTGTAGAGGCAAAATCTTCTTTTCTCGATCAGATTAAGAGGAAACAGTTTGATGATGAGAAACTAAGGCGAATTCGAGATAAAGTGTTGCAAGGAGAGGCCAAGGAAGCAATAATCGATGTGGAAGGTATTTTGAGGATTAAGGGAAGAGTATGTGTACCCCGCATCGATGATTTGATCACCACTATCCTTGCAGAAGCTCATAGTTCCGGATATTCTATACATCCTGGTGCAACCAAGATGTACCGCGACCTAAAGCAACACTTCTGGTGGAGTAGAATGAAGCGAGATATTGTTGAGTTTGTGGCCAAATGTCCAAATTGTCAACAAGTAAAGTATGAACACCAGAGGCCCGGAGGAACACTTCAGAGAATGCCCATTCCTGAATGGAAGTGGGAGAGAATCGCGATGGACTTCGTGGTTGGTCTTCCAAAGACATTGGGTAAGTATGACTCTATTTGGGTGATTGTTGATAGGTTAACTAAGTCTGCTCACTTCATTCCTGTCAAGGTGACCTACAATGCAGAGAAGTTAGCCAAAATCTACATCTCAGAAATCGTTCGGTTGCATGGAGTTCCACTCTCAATCATATCAGATAGAGGTACGCAGTTTATTCTTCTAAGTTTTGGAGAACATTGCATGCTGAATTAGGTACTAGATTGGACCTTAGTACTGCATTTCATCCTCAGACCGATGGTCAGTCTGAGCGAACGATTCAAGTTTTGGAGGATATGCTTCGCGCATGTGTGATAGAGTTTGGTGGCCATTGGGATAGCTTCTTACCGTTGGCAGAGTTTTCATACAATAATAGCTATCACTCCAGTATCGACATGGCTCCCTTTGAAGCATTGTATGGGAGGAGGTGTAGATCTCCCATTGGGTGGTTTGATGCATTTGAAGTTAGACCTTGGGGGACTGATCTGTTAAGAGATTCTATGGAGAAGGTGAAAGCTATTCAAGAAAAGCTTTTAGCGGCTCAAAGTAGACAAAAGGAGTATGCAGACCGAAAGGTTAGAGACTTGGAGTTCATGAAGGTGAACAAGTCTTGTTGAAGGTTTCGCCCATGAAAGGGGTGATGCGGTTTGGAAAAAGAGGTAAGCTAAGTCCGAGGTACATCGGACCATTTGAGGTACTTAAGCGAATAGGGGAGGTGGCTTATGAATTAGCCTTGCCCCCAGGGCTGTCCGGAGTGCATCCGGTGTTTCCATGTGTCCATGTTGAAGAGATACCACGGAGATGGAAACTACATTATCCGTTGGGATTCAGTTTGCTTCATGAGAACTTGACTTATGAAGAGGAACCGATTGCTATATTAGATAGAAAGTTCGCAAGCTGAGGTCGAGAGAGATTGCATCCATCAAGGTTCAATGGAAGAATCGACGGTTGAAGAAGCTACTTGGGAGAAGGAGGCAGATATGCAAGAAAAAATACCCACATCTGTTTACGGATTCAGGTACTCCTTTTCGCCATTGTTTTTCCTCTTTGATCGTTCAGGGACGAACGATGGGTAAATTGGTATCTATTGTAACGACCTGTTTAGTCGTTTGAGCAGCAGATTGAATTACGGGAAAAACTGGCTGGGACGACGGATGGAACGACGGACCGTCGTGGTCACGACGGCCGTCGAGGAGGTGTCGTCCCATGGCACTTAGAATTTTGGAAATTGGGTACTGAAAATCGACTCTCTGTAAATTGTGACGGACCTGCAGGACGTGCCGTCACATCCACGACGAACCGTCGTGAGTTCCGTTGCAAAACACTTCAACTTTTGAGAATTTGGTACGAGAAACGAGTTTTTGACCGTCAGGACGGAGGTGCAGGACGGACCGTCACAGGTGTGACGGGCCGTCACAGCCACCTGGAACCTGGGGAGGTGCGACGACCACCGTGACGGACCGTCGCAGGCATGACGGCCCGTCACAGGTCACGCAATCCCAGGCAGTTTAGGATTTCTCCACACGTTGTAAGGGTCGTTTATGACTATTCTTTCCTTAATTATAAAGATTGAGGGGTAAACATAATAAGTCTAATTACTTAGGGGTTAAAGGGGTACCTTAAGTTAATTAGAGGGGTTTATTGTCCTTTTTCACACTTAATTATATGATTAATTAGGGTAAAAGAAAGAGGGTTTGAACATAAAAAACAAAAGAGAAAGAAACGAAGAGGATAGCAAGGATTTTGAGAAGATAGCTTGTTGATTCAATTCTTCGGTGGAGGTAGGTTATGGTTATATTACGATACTCGTAGTGAACTCTTAATAGTGAATAATATGTGTTGATGATATTGTAAACCTGTCTATATGCTTAATTGTATGCTTGCATGAACATGATTATGTGATTTTGATAAAACAAGCATGATGAAAACCATTGAATCCCAAATCTCGAAAGAAACTTTAATCTATGATATTAATGATATGCCTTGGTATAAAAGAAGCTTGATGAATTAAAGTGATTGGGATTGATGATGCCTTGGTTTAGAGAAGGCTTGATGAACGGATAGAATGAATTTAGTGGATCGGAGTGTCACGTTCCGACACATAGTATTAGTTGATCGGAGTGTCACGTTCCGACACATAGTATTAGTGGATCGGAGTGTCACGTTCCGACACAGTATTAGTGGGACGGGTGTCACGAACCGACACGTAGATATAGGGGATCGGAGTGTCACGTACCGACACATATAGGGGATCGGAGTGTCACGTTCCGACACATATAGGGGATCGGAGTGTCACGTTCCGACACATATAGGGGATCGGAGTGTCACGTTCCGACACATATAGGGGATCGGAGTGTCACGTTCCGACACATAGTGGTAGGGGATCGGAGTGTCACGTACCGACACAAGAGGAAGAAAGAAAATGAATCTTGAAAGATGTTAATATACTCAACATAATGAACTTAATTCCCAAATGAGTATGGTATTGAGGCTTGTCCTCATGGATGAACTTGATGGTATTTATTGACGATTATAATACTTGTTGTTGCTACATGTTGAGTTTATAGTTGATTTATAATATTACTTGATATGTATTATCGCCTATTTTGAGTTAACCGATGATATCTACTCAGTACGTGTGGTTGTACTGACCCCCTACTTTTATGTTTTCCTCTTGTTATTTGTGTTATGCAGCAAACGTTCCGTCAATTTCGACTCAGCAGTAGATCAAGCCCGTCTTCACTCATCGGAAATTCAGGGTGAGCTAATGCGTCTAGCTTGGACTGGGTCTCCTTCTTCAAGTCTTGATGCCTTGAACTTCCGGCATGGACTAGCTTTTAGTATTTTGTTCTTAGATAGTTTAGTTTAGAAATTTGAGATAGATGTTCTTGTGATGATGACTTCCAGATTTTGGGAATATTAATAATAGTTGAGTTGTTTATTTTGAGTTTAAGTCTTCCGCATTATTTCTGTTGATATTATATTGAGATGTTAAGATTTAGATGGGTTGGTTCTCTCACATAGGAGGGCAAATGTGGGTGCCAGTCGCGTCCCCGATTTGGGTCGTGACAATAAGACTTAATATGTTAGGGTCTTTTTAAAAGAAGTTTTCTTAATTTCTTTAAAAAAAATAGAGTGGTGACTCTTTTCTAAAGTATTATGGTGAAATTGTATTAAACTTGGAACATTTCAAAAAGAATTTTTTCTAAAGATAGTAAAATTAGAACATAACATATATACATGATTTTCCCAAAGTTACTAGGTGTGCATGCCCACACATGAGCATGTGGGCCGCCTCTCAGTGACTATTGTTCTTATTCCTTTTTAGAAAAAACTAAAAAATTGTAACAACTTTTAGCTCATCAACAAAAATTAAAATTATAATTTTTAAAAGTTTATTTAATAAATTCGTCCTTAAAGACTTGGTAATTATAAAAAAATATTATGTAAAGTGGTCAATTATAAAATACAAATAGAATTTTTATCATAATATCACTAATTACTAATCTAGTCTTGTCAACAATCACATTTCTCAGGTCAAAATTTTTTAAATTATCCAAATATTCCCCCACACTAAAAACAAACTTTTACAATTGAAGTGAAGTGAAACAAAGGTTCAGATGGTCATTTACTTATATTTGTCTTCTCCAAAATCACTTGATTTTTGGTTTTCTTACTATTAGAGAACTTGTTTGTATCGTTTGCGTTCCTTTTCTTCTTTATCTCCTTTGTATAAACTTTTGATTCTTATTTCTAAGTTTCTTCTCATCCTCTAGTTTGTATCACTCAATGTAATTTGAAGAAATGTCGATAGCTTCGATAGATTTGTGTCCTCCGATTATAGTCGACGATGAAGTTGTTCGGTTTCAGTTGTTTTCAATGGTAACAAGGTGGAGATACTTGTTCCTTTCTTGAAGATAGCAGGTGTATGCGACGACAACGGTGTCTATGAAATGAAAGTGAGGGTTGAGGTTCCTATTCCAAGTAATTGGTTGATTCCATGACTAGATCGATTAATCATACTCAGTTGTTGTTCAAAAGCACTGGAATTTCAAGGAGAGTGGGATGCGGGTGTGTTTTATGGTGTTTAATGATGGTTCCTGGGTTGATTTTTAAGAAAAATTTCATGGATGTGCTGGTTTCAAATTTTGTGAGAGGCGAGACTATAATTGAAATGGACATGTAAGGGTGTAAATAGATTTTTGATTTTTATCAAATGATAGGAATTAATTTGGAAAATGGTAATGAAGCTGCCCATCATTTAAATTGATGTTGATGGTGTTGATTTTTAACCTAAAGTCTTGATTGAGGGTTCATAAAATCGCCATAAAAATGAGGTAAATGTTGATGATAAGTTAGTATTGAACTTGATATAAGAATAATTGAGAGGAATATTGTGTCAGAAAAAATTATTTTCCTACTTTGCCTTCTACAAACAATTTATATTAGGAGTTAACATTAAAATAATGATTTTGAGACCAGATTCACCACTTGAATATAGTAAATCCTTGAGCAACAAAAGTTAAAAAGGGGAAACCCAACAAACTTTATAGGAGCTATACAATCATTGGAACTCAATTTTTTTTGGCTAGGGGGTGGGTGGAGTGAACTATGGAGATTTATTAGAATCAATGCGCTATGAGCATGAACACCACCATTCAATTGACCTGCATTTACATTTGAAAGTTCCGTTTATCTCGTTACATTTACATGTAATTAAAGGACTAAATAATGAAAATGAGAAATACTTACCAGACATATGAAAATCAGATTTACAACCAACTATAAACAATAGTAGAATATGGGTGTTTATATTGCTACACCATACCACATGAACCATTGAATTGATTAAGTCAACAACTCTGGTGCCAAAAATCGCACTTGACGGAAATAGATGTTGATATTTCTAACTAAGCCTTCTCGAGCTTTCCCAGTATAACTCGACATAACATAATATGCATTTTTATTTTATCATTTCTCATTTATCTCTCACATCTTTTAACTAAACACACAACCAATAACAAGTACCAAAAGGAGAAAGACGAGATAGGAAAGAGAAAGAGGGAAAGTGAGGAAATTTAAGTGGTGAGGGAAGTAGACAGTTCATGTAGGAATATGATTGATCAGTATGTTGTCTCTGCGCCTACTGAATTGCTTCCACAACACTTCTGTAGGATATGGTCATTGGGGAACAAGGAGGAACACTATCAAAGCTTTCCTAGGCCAGTTTGGTGGAACCAACTTAGTAGGTGCAGAGACAACACAGTAATTTATCACATTCCTAGATGAACTGCCTACTTCCCACACCACTTTGTTCTCCTAACCTCCCCTCTTCCACTTTCCTAACTCGTCTGTCCCCTTTTGGTACTTGTTATTGGTTGTGTGTTTTGTTAAATAATGTGCGAGATAGATGAAAATGATGAAAAACATATCATGTTATGTCGGGTTATATTGGGAAAGCTGGAGAAGATTGAGTTAGGATCTCAACAATTGTTTCCTTCAAGTGTGAATTTTGATACTAGAGTTGATGACGTAATCAATCCAATGTTGCATGTAATATGGTTTACCAGAATGAACACCCATATTCTAACCTTGTTTATAGTATATATGAATCTGATTTTCATATGTGAGGTAAGTATTGCTCTTTTTCGTTATTTATTCCGTTCTATTACTTCTAAATTTCATATGAGAAAAGAAATAGTCAAGTACGAATACATGTCGACTGAGTGGTGGTGCTCATGATCATAGTGCATTGATTCTAATAAGGCTATAGAGTTCAATCCCCCCACCAGAAGAGCTAGAGTTCCAAAGTTTGTATAGCTTCAATCAGGTAAGTTTTGATTTCCCTTTTCAACTTTTGTTATTCAAAAATTTACTATATATAGGTGGTGAATTTGATTCAAGACAATTATTTTGATCTTGACTTCTAATGCAAAATTTTCACATGAAGTCAAAGTAGGGGAAAAAAAATTCATGACAGAGTTACAATCTGTTGTTGGTGATGACTTGTTGCATTTAATTATTTAGGAAGTCCAAGGCTGATATGAGGTTCTTTTAGTGTCTAATTTTGTTGGGGTGAAATGGGATATTTTCTCATTGATATGTTCAGCTTGTATAAAATAAGTTGTTATAGTGATGTTGAAAGAACTACTTGTTTAGCATGTGAATTTTTTTTTGGGAATCGTCTAGATAAAATGTGCATATACCGATCTCTTTAAGTAAGGAGGATTGAGCATAGCTTCACAGAAACATGATTTGATATGGTTTATCTTACAACTTTTTTCCTATCTCCGTTCTTTATCTTCATTGGATATTATGTTTCTTTTATCTACATCACTCTATGTAATTTGGGAAACTTCAACATATATCTCTTCTTTTCAGAAAGAGAATCACAATCCTTGTCAAAATTAGCAATTTAAGTTGATCGTTGATATTTCATGCTCTTCGAATGGTTATTTAATCAGGGTTTTTTTTCTTATACATGATGAATATACACAATGTTGCATGTGAGTAGTTTCTTTTTTGTTGTTTAAAACACTCTATGTTACTCAAGCTTCAAGCATGAATTCTAGGAATGTGCCTGCTTTTAAATTGTGACTAGGATGCTAGACTATGTTAACAAACACACCCTTCAATTATGTGACCTATTTTTTAGCTTTTAAGAAGGACCTCATTCGAGGATCAGTGTTAACAAGGGGTAGATATTCTAACATCTCGCAAATAAAAAGAACTAGAAGGAAGTGTAAAATTTGGAAATAGTTAATTTTGGGAAGTGCAATGAAATTTCCAATTTTCTAGGTAAGTTAAAAGTGAGTTTTTAGTCATTCTAAAAGGACAATAACTTCTAGCTCAGTTTTTAAAATTTTGAGTTCGTATGAGTTAGTTACACCCTCTGAAATTTGGGTTGTTTGATTAAAAAAATGTCCAAATCCTAGATTTTAAAGGGTATTTTAGTCTTTCAACTACCAATTATTTTAATCTGTATTTAGGAGTTTAATGGGGGTCAAGACTGAACTTAGTCAGTTTTAGAATTTGGACTTTCATGCTACGACTAAGGAGAAAGGATGAGTGAAAAGAACAAAGGATAAAAAGGGTAAATTAATCAAGATTGATCAACATAATTGGGATTTTCGCAAAGGAATAATTCCTATGAGGTATGTGAGGATCTCATAACATTGGGATCGTTCTCCAAAATACCAAGCATGTTAATTTCAATTAGGATTCATCCTAAAAGCATTATAATATTGATATCTTGAAAGCTATTCTTGAATTCATGTGTTGTTATTGAATAAGCCTTAATAAGGAAGTTTTGGATCCCTTACGTCGCGTTTGAAGGTAGTTTTCGGTTAAGTTCTTAGGTAAACTTGTTGGGTATCTGTATCTAAAAGTAATTTACTAGAAAGAATTGAGCTTTGATGTATTGGGGAAGAAAACGAAGAAGAAATTTTGACAGGAAAAATTTGGACATAGGAGTGCATCGCGCTACCTTTTCCCATAATTGAAATTTCCGATCCGCGTCATGTAGCTGACACTAGGTGTTCTGCCTCAAAAGACATTGTCGGAACAAAAATTCAAATACACCTCTGCATCTGGGACCTACCTCCAAATCTTCATCTTTGGTCTTTTCTCATGTTTAGCTATCTATGTTCATTCCGAAATGATATATGATCTTTCCAAACACAAATGTTTATCCTTGAATCTATACGTCAAATTCAACGAAAGTTAAGAGCCAAATCTAGAAAGTTCTTACATTCTTTTCAAAAGGTCTTTTACAAATGCATTCACTTTGTTTTAAGACTTAAATATCTAGTTAATTAAAGTGTAAAGATAAGGAGAAGAAGTTTATTTCAAGTTTCATAATTCTTTTACAAAGATTTTGGCTTCGGTTTTAAAACTTACTTAGAGTTTTGTTCTGATTAAACTGAAGTCTTTTGTTCAAATCTGTGTACGGGGACTAAGTATTCCCAAAGAAGTATAAAAAAATTTCACATTTTATAAAAATGGAAATGAGATTTCCAAAGAGCCTTCTAGATAGTTTTCATAAAACAGTAATAGATATCTAAATGAAGCAAACTGAAAATTTCCAAGGTAGACTTTGAGCTACGTTTTGAGGACTAATCTCAAACCACAGAAGTAAGCATATTTGAAAACATAATATCTAATATAATAATATTATTTTAGAGTTGTATTGAGCATCGATATGGGAGAGACTTCAGATAACTTCAAACACCCATATACCATGTAGCCACCATGGTTAGAAAAGGCTCATACTTTTTAGATGATTCCTTTAGTCCTTTTTAGCATAGACTAGTGGATCCACTTAGTAGTTCACGTTGTATACCAATGGCAAGGTATATGACGGACCTAGAGCGTGAGGAAAAATTTTGTATCATCACTATATCTCTTAAGTGATGGTTGTTGGTTAGAGAAACTCCCACAGAAGTTAAATGTTTTCTATATACCCAGTGAATTGTATTTTTACATACATCTCAAATTTATATTATATCTTTGCATACATATAGAGTTGCCATCATGTTTTAAACTACTTTTGTTTATATTGCAATTGTTTTAAATTGGCTTATATTGAAATAGTTCAGTCTGTTAGAGTTGAGTTGACCCAGGTAAGTTCCTCAGAATCTACTATCAAGCCTATGTTTTGTTTCTTAGAATTTCAATTCACACACTCGTACATACAATGTATTGATGCCAGTTGGCCTGTATTATACTATGATGCAGACACATGTAACGAGGATTGGCATCCAGCACACTGTTGATCGAGTTGAGCACTCCAGTGTCAGTTGGTGAGACATCCACCTAAGTCATGTAAAAGTCTTCATACTCAATTAGTAGTTCAGTAGTCTCTACATTATCATTATTATGTTAAAGACTTGGGTTTCATTTCACCAAGTTGAACTTTTGAATCTCTAAAACATTTATTTTATTATTCAGTTCAATGAAATTCTTTGATCATTATAAGTGTAATTTTTGTCTACCAAAAATTTAAGCAATCCAGAACAAGAGTCCGCTCGAGGCCAACAATGGTCATCGAGTGTCTGTCCCTCAAGGGTGTAAGCTCGAGGAATGAAAAATTTTGTATCAGATCTATGTTTAAAAAGTCCTTGGGAGTCTGTGAAATTGTGTCTGTAGAGTCTTAGTTATCGGTGTAAAGTGCGCCATATCTATAATTAGGAGGGTACAACATTTAGGAAATTCCTCACTTATTTCATACTCACATCGTGCGATAGATTTTATTACTAAAATGTTTCTTTCTAACTCTTTCTTACGCATAACTAATTTTGAGTTGGTCTTTGTTTGCGAAGGGTTTTTTGTTGCATTTCATTCCCTCGTGATCTAAGAGAAGCTAAGAGATGGTTGTTAACATGGGGAGTAGAACGACCTAGTTTGTAGTTGGGTTGTCTCGTTTGTCTAGTAAGGAATGTAATGTTTTGATGTTAATAGATGACATGGGCATAGCAAGGTTGATGATCCCTGTGCAATAAGTTTAGGAGGAGAAGTTGTGGGATAGCGAAGATTTCAAGAATAAGAGGGCTAAGAGATAAAGAACGATTCTGGTCAACAAAGGAATAATGTGAACTGGTCTTCTTTCAAACAGAATTATAACAGACATGTTTCATCATTTGCTAGTGCACCTGCATCAAGGTACCAATGTGTGTACAATAGTCAAAATTCTAAGAATTTCAGTGCTAGACATGCGCATTTGCAAGGTAGTAAGGCACAAAACGAGAACTAAGACTCCAACGTGTGCTAAGTATTGTAGGAGCCACATAGGGTGTGTCGTGATGACTCCACTAGTCCCTTCAAGTGTGGTAAGAATGATCATTTAATAAAAGAGTGTCATAAGAACAGGTGGAGTAATGGTAAAGATGGAAATAGAGCTCAGTCTTCACCAGTTGCTCCACTAGATAGGGATTCACGTAAAGGAGTTACTTCCGGTACTAACGAAGCAACAAATCGTTTGTATGCTCAAAACAATCGTCAAGAGGAAAAGGATTCGCCAGATGTTGTTACTGGTATGATTAAAATCTTTGACTTTACTCTTTATGCATTGCTACACCCAGGAGTGAGTTTATCTATTGTTACTCCATATGTTGCTATGAACTTTGATATTTTTCTTAAGCAACCTGGTGAAGAACTTAGTGTTTCTACTCCTGTTGATTAATTCATTCTAGCTGAGAGAGTCTATCATGATTGTCCTTTTTTCCATCAATCACAAGAGTACAATGGTTGATTTAATCGAGTTAGACATGGTAGATTGCGATGTCATTCTTCATATGGATTTACTCTATGCTTGTTATGCCTCAGTTGATTGTCGAGTAGTAAAGTATCAATTTCCAAGTAATGTAGTCTTAGAGTGGAAAAAAGGTCAACAATACCTAAGGGTCATTGCATTTCATACTTTAAGGCAATGAAGTTAGTTTCTAAGGGGTTTTTTATGCTTCAATATGTGTATCTATGTGTGTTTCTTTTATATTTCTTGATCAATAACACTAATTTAGAGTTTGAGTGTCTACGAATCGTAGCTAGTAAAGTAACTCAAGCAAGGCTTGGGGTCAGGTCCCTAATGAGTGGTAGTAAAATTTGTTTCTACTTAGAATTTTATTCTAAATAGTGATAGCTGAAGACATTTTCGAGTATTAGAATAAAAAAGATTAATTTGTGACACCAAACATTCAAATATCAAGAAAGAGTGTTTTTTCACAAGTAGTAAAATTAGTAAAAATAAAGGAGAAAACAAGTATGGAAAAGAGTTCTTGAGGTGTGACCGCAATGTATGTTGACACAAACCAATGGGTACGTGCTTTTAAAAGGAAAATTCTCAAGACAATAGTGACTAGGATAAGCTTTAGGTGAAAGTAAGTTCCCTAACAAGTCTACTCTTTACCCACACCCTGACCATTTAATAGATATTGCTTAGATATAGGAATATGGCTAACCCTCCCAGGCTGAACCTCATGTCGACCCACTCCTCAGGTTATCAATCTAGTGGTCTTTGTTTTGGGACCTACCTCTCGGGCAAGCCGAAAACACATGGGTGGTAGTATATTTTAAACAACAAACCCATAAAATTAAACCACAACCACCGGGTGAAATCACCATTAAAATGCATCTAAGTTTATCAGCAGGAAACACCCAACAATAATATAAACACATATTTACTAAATCATGCCCCAAGAAAGGGGGTTTAAGCCTCACATAAAACAATAATCAAATATACTTAAAATGTTAAAGTAATCAAGTGGGTATAATATATTAAACCTTAAAAGATTTATTCATATTAAAACTACCGAGAGGGCCATTCATATTTAAATTTACAAAGGGGACATTGCATAATAAAATTCCAAGAGGGGCATTTATATTCAACTCTGCCGAGAAAGCAATCATATTCATACCGCCAAAAGGTTCATCATATTGAAACCGCAAAGAGGGTCATTCCATATTCAAACAATCAAAAGTATTGCATATCCAACTGCCGAGATGGACATCATATTGAAAACCTCAAGAGAACCATCAAAATATTACATTAGTCTATTTTACCACTTCGATATTAAAAGATGAGTAAAGTGAAGATTGATGTCATAAACATGTGCTTTATTTTCTTTCTGTCAAGCTGAGAGAAGTTGACATAATATATTTAGGGAGAACAATTAAGTTCCAACATGGTAAATGATGATCTCTCTCCTTTTGAAATATATTTTACACTAGTGAGTTTTATCTCACATGTTTTCAAGATCATCCGAGAGGATGATTACTCAAGTTAAAACACAGGTGCGAACGACATCAAAAAGGACGCAATATAATGTGGAGCTTTTTCTTAGCAAAGAACTGGGACATAGTCCAAGGAGGAGTATCCAAACTCTTAGGACTCGAGCTAAGGAGCGACTTTTACCACAATCATACTACACCCTTATCAGAAGGCATGTTGATTTTTCTTTAGGTTTATCAGTTTCAGTTTCGCATCTAGAAATATTCGGTGCTCACCAAAAGAAACTTTTCAATCTGACTGACAATACACCAAGAGCTTTGGAAATTATGTCCGTGTAAGTTCTTACTTATAGTGTGAAGCGCGCCACATTCATGGATAAGATATTTGAAGCCTCTTTTTCATACTTGACTAACTTGTCACTCATCAAGAATCGAAGGTTATCTAGTATAATAAATTTCCTTTTCAATGATCGAGTATAACTACCAAAAGCTTGATTTTTAATTCTAAGAATAAGTATATGTAGGCGGGCTCAATATTGAAAACTCATTTATATTACAACACTCTCTCTTAAATATTATTTTCGAGTAATCTGATCTCTTCACAATGTTATATTGAGATTACTTTTGAACCCTTCAATAACCATGTTTTAAATAAAGCGTGTCAAACTACAAGTGATCTGAATTCTCATATAACCCGAGATATGTAGGACACGTGATATCGAGGTTCGACCATAATTCCAAAAGATCGTAACAAAATCCCTTTTCTAAAGATGAAAATGTTGTCAATAAAAATCGGATTCTACAAATTTGATTTGCCTCAAATTTATTTCATCAATCCATGTCAAATGAAGGAAAACTATTGACACCCAATTTTGGAACACCACATTATAAATTAACCATCGATCTACTTCAATTTCAAACTATTTAAAATAATTAGTTTTTTTAAATTTAAAAAAAAATACAAAATAAATATAATATGCAAATTTTGACACTTTTTATGATTTTTAAATAAAAAAATGTTTAGTACAATTATGTAGATAGTTAATCTATTTTATGCATATATCAGAAATCATCTCAAAATATTTTATATTTTAAATATTTTATTAGTGGTGGTTGTTTTGAATTAACAGGTTTATGAAATTCAAAATACTTTCAAGTTATTTTCAAAGTAATTTTTGCATTTTAAATAATAAATATATTTTTATGATGACGTAATATTATAAATATTTGAAAATCATCAAAAAAGATTTTACACTTTTATTAAATATTTTATTAATTTATTGTAAGCTGTAGTTATAATTTAGAGATTAGTTTATGATCGAGTTATTTATATTATTTTTGTTAAGATTAAAAGCTCGTTAGTTTATTATATTAATTCATTTTTATTTATGTTTTATTCAATTTTGTTACTAAAATTCATATTGGCTATAATTGAAATTGAAATGGTCATTTTTCTTTTATAATTCTAGCCCATTTCCGCCCCCACCAAACTCAATTATGAGACCAAAATTTTGGGACTTTTCAAAAATTTCCAGCAGCCCAAACCAACATATTCTCATTCCAATTCCAATTTGCAGATTACCCAGCCCAAACCCATTCCAATACAACAACACTCAGCAGTTGCGTATAATATCAGTACGCGACCCCTGCATTTTCTATTTCTTTAAGCGATTGTCAAATCCAACGTGCAAATTGCGGTGCAAACCCAGAATCACACGCGATGAAACCAGTAACCTTTTTCAACTACCCTGCAGAACCCATAACCTTAGCAACCCAATCTATCAAATCTTTGTTCCCTTTCCCCTTTTTCAGAGATCGTCAAATCTCATTCAATATTGGCCTTGTAATGGGGGAAATCAATTCAAAATTTCTCCAATGGATTCCCTCCCTAAATCACCCCTTCTTCCCTATAAATAGCATTAAAGTTTCAGTGATAAAGACGATGCTTTTGAAATTCGATTTTGACGAATTTTCAGTTTTGTCTTGAAGCGATAATCGTTTTACACTTGAAATTTTAAAATGATTCTTTCATCTTAAATTTTGAGAATTTCGTCGTTTAGATTCTGCGTGGGGATTCTTTGTTTGTTATTCCTATTTCAATTGAGGTGTGAAAATCACCATTTTAAAGCTCGTAGACTTGTTGTTTCTCTGAAAAAGGTATATTTCTTCATCTAATTTATGTTCGCTCCTCCGAAAAAGGTATATATCTTCATCTACTTTTTGTTACTTACTACTCTAACTGTAATTTGTTGTTTGGTATAGCTGATTTGATTTTATACATCTTTTTATGGTTAAAACCTTAATCTTCTACTTTTCACACGAGAATATTTGCCTATCCTTGTTCTGTTTTCTCATTAGTTCCGAGTAGGAAATGTATTTCTCATTCTTATTGATCTATCAGCCTTTTGGTTCCGAGCATGACTAGAATGTGTGTATATTGAATTTTTGAAATTTGGTATCAAGCTATTCCTACTCTTATTGTTTTGATACTCATAGCCTTGCGGTGATATGTTATTTTCTTCAAAATTCTTTATTTAATATAGTATGTCCTGTCTTATAATGACTATGTTATAGCCTTGGTTTAAATGCTTTTAGTAATAATATCTGATTAGAGAGTTGTAATTTTCTATGGCACTAAGGTTCTTTTCTTCGATTGTCTAGTTTTCTTAAGTTTATGATATTGTTTAGGCATGGAATGCCGAATCTCAACTTAGATACATGGATTGTATATTGTATTATTGATACTTAATAATATGATTTTCTCATTCGGGATAGGCATGTATATGTAACCTCTACTTTAAATCTAATTCTTTAGTTGTCATTGTGGTGTTCAATATGTTTAAATATTGAAATCAATGTGTGACAGTTTCAAAAGCTACTAATGTGTTTTATTCCTCTTTTAATTACTACATATTTCTAAAGTGTTGATTGTTTTTTAAATAGTCTTTATTTCATGATCGGTCATCATGAAGATATCCTTTGATTGACTTTCTTTATTTATTATGAGAAGAATATATTGCTAATGAAATATTTTTAATTCTTATTGACTTTAAATATATATTATTTGTATTATGATTAATTCCAAAATATCAAGACAATATATCTTTGATAGTAATGTGTTTTTTTGTGAACTTGTTGTGAAAGGCAAATTAATGAAACGATTATCCTTAAACCTTATCACATAGTTTATTAAAGAAATTTGTCATATATTTATCTTCATCTCCTTTGTTCTTTTATGCATGAATGCTCTCCTCGAGTCTCTTGGACTCCTCCTTTCGCATTCTCTATTGAGTCAACCCCCTATATATTCGGAACCTATTGAAGGTTTCGGAGTTCCAATATGCTGCTGGAAATTAGTTCAAAAGCCCAAGGAATGGGCTGTATACATGTTGTATACAATGTTTATACATTGATATAACTGGTCGAGGCACTCAAAGATAGATCCAAATTGCGATATACAGAACAAAGACAAAGGAACATGTCTTTGGAGTGAAAAATAAAGTTATATACACTGATATACAAAATATATACGGTTTGTATATAAAATAATAATGGGCCAAAAAGTCCTAAGAAATTCAGGCAAATTTTTTCGAAGCATGATAAAAACCCATGTGATTTTTGCGTTGCCTTTACAATAGTGCAGGACAGGGGAATGGGGTAAAAGCACAAGATCAGAAAGGTCCAAATTTTCCTCCTTCATTCTCTCTGTTGAAATTTATTAATTTTCCTTAACCTTACTAGTTTATATGCTTATTAATTTTAGGGTTAGCTTAATTAAATTTCCCAATAGATGAACGATGTACTTTTATGTTAGTACATTTTAAATCTTTTTTATTAAATCTTATACTTTTATTTACAATCTTTAGTCAATTTTTTTTAAAATTAATTAGAATAGTTTCATGCTTGATACACTCAAATTACACCTTCCTAAAGAAGCATAAGCGGTCATTATCAAGTGAAGAACCCAAAAAGTAGGTTGGGGTCGATCCAAAGAGGAAAATGGTTTGGACTTAACTTTAATTCACGATTATATCTATTTAATTCATGTCTTTCCGAAACAAGAAAGTAAAGGGGGGAGGGTGAAACAAATTCCTTACTAGTGGCTTATTAAGTGGACGAGAGTAGACTTTGGTTTTTCTAAAGACGAGAGAGAAACTAGGTATATGTGTTCCCCACACCTTCATAACACAGTATTCCTAGCAATAGCAATTTGTTTCTAGTGTATTACATGCAAAATGATAAGTTAGGTATCTCTAAATCCTTTGTCCGGCATCTAGAGAATTTCACCCCATACCTTGGTCCAGCCACGTGTGTATAATTTACTAACCATTACCATTACCTCATATTAGACATTATAACTGATGAATAGCTTAGTTATTACTTCGCACCAATTGACACTAGCCTAATAATAGCACACAAAATTGATGTTGATAATTCCTTTCCTGTTACTACCTCCTTGGTCCTACAGGTAGCAACAAGGCGAGTTCTAAAATTGTCTATCATTAAAAAGACTTCTAAGAATTATCAATGCATGCAACTAAACTATTCAATGATTGCTTAATTACTAGGATTAGTTTGTTAATTACCCATGGTTCCCACAACCCTAATTGTGGATTTAGTTACCCATTCGAAGTTTTAGATGAAGAAATCATGAACATACTTAACAAGAATAAAATACCAGAAATCCCACTTGAAATTGCAAGCAAAATCTTTCAAACCAAATTTGAAAATCAGTTAATTGCTAAAATTGCAAAAACCAATTTCAAAACAATGTAGAACAAAAGTAATAGTATCCAACCCCACAAATGAGGTTTTAATACCCTATATATAGAAAGTCATAATGAAAAAGGAATTCAAATGAGGAATGTTTTATTCAGTTACGCGGCATAAATCTACGCACCAATTAACGGATCGTTAACCAACGGTCCGAAGACTGCTTCCGTCAGTTAGGATAGAGAAATTTTTCCCCCCATATTCCACCCTCTATGAATTAGACGACGTTCGAACAGCAGGGTCTGTTTATCCATTTACGAGTCGTCGATGCTCCTCCGTAGCTCCATACTTAGAATCTTCAAAAATGAGGTAGTGGAACCTTCCCTAGAACCAAACGGTGGTTCACCAGTACGGTCCGGCAATCAATCAATGGACCGTCATTGCATTTCATGGTTCCAAACTTAGTCAGACATCCCTGATTTTCCTTCAATTTCTTAAGCTGCTCATCTACGACCACCACCTACAATTCGTCGATGGAATGATTGACCGTCGATTCCATCTGTAGTTCTGGTTCTGCATTATTTTTAGTTGTTTTCTTCTCTTGCCACTGAACGTCTATCCTGCAAAATACGACACAAAACTTGTTAAAATCACTACAAAAAGGTTGTATACAAACACAACTCTTAAGTGAAATGCTTTAGAAATGTCGTGAAATCACGACACATCAATGCTTAAATTAACTAATTTAGCTCAGATTGTTAAAGTAAAAATCATTTTCAGTTTAATTCAATTACTTCAATTAATTTAATCTTTTATTAAAAATTAAAAAATCGTTCCTTGTTTATCTATTTTCTCAAGTTAAGTCATTTTCCTAAATTAAGTCAAAATATTTAATCGAAGTCGTAGGACAACTGCAAGTTAGCGGACACTTTAACTGCCTTAAAAACCTTCATAAAGTGTAAATAACAACCTCTTACACATTTTCTATATTTATAATACTTAATCTTTCGTAGTCTTTTTAAATAATGTTTTCTTAGTTTCTTTAAAAAATTAAATGCCGACTCTTTTTTAAGTATTTTTCACCAATTGTATTATACTTGGAGCATGTCAAAAAGTTATTTTTCTAAAGATAGTGAAGTTATCACATAACATATATGCATAATTTTCTCAAAAGTTAATCGGGGTTCATGCCCTTGCGTATGCATGTGGGTCCGCCTCTAAATGACTCTTATTCTTATTCCTTTTTATAAAAAAATAGAAACAACTTTTGGCTCATTAACATAAAATAAAATATAAATATTCAAAAATTTCTTCAATAAAATCTTTCTTAAAGAGTTGATAATTATTAAAAAAATATTACGTGAAAAAATGGTCAAATATAAAATACAATTAGAATTTTAGTGTAAAATCATTTTGTTACTATTCTAGTCTTGTCAACAATCACATATTTTAGGTCAATAATTTATGAATTATCCACATATTCTCTTACCCTAAAAACAAACGGTTACAATTGAAGTAAAGTTAAATTAAGATCAACATGGTCATTTCCTTTTATTCGTCTTCTCCAAAATCACTTAATTTTTTGTTTTTTTCTTACTATTATAGAACTTGTTTGTATCATGTGCCTTCTTTTTCTTCTTTATCCCGTTTGTATCAACTTCTGATTCTTCCTTCTAAGTTCATTCTACTACTCTAGTTTTTATCGGTCAATGAAATTTGAAGGGATGTCAATAGATTCGATCCGTTCGTGTACTCCGATGATCGCTGAGGATGAAGCCAATTCAGTTTCAGATGTTTTCAATGGTAACAAGGTGGAGATAGTTGTTCCTCTAGAAGACAGTAGGTGGAAGCGGTGGCAACTATGTCTATGAGATGAAAGTGAGGGTCGAGGTTCTTATTCCAAAGAACTCGTTGATTCTGTTGCTAGATCGATTGATCATGCTCAGTTGTTGGTTCAAAAACCACCAAAATTTTAAGGAGATTTATATGTGGGTAAGGTTCATGATATTTAAGGATGGTTGGGGGGTGGAGTTTGAGAAAAATATCATGGATGTGCTGGTTTCAAATTTTTTGTGTAGAGAGGCTATAATTGAATTTGAAATGGAAGGGTGCCAATTGATTTTTTTTTTTTTATCAAATGATTGGAATCAATTCGGAAAGTTGGAATGAAGTTACCCATCGCTTTGATTGATATTGATGCTAAGGATTTTTACCCAAAGGTCTTCAATGAGGGTACATAAAATCTTGATAAAATGAGGTAAATGCTGATTAAAAGTTGATATTGAAGTTGAGATAAGAATAATTGAGACGAACTCTGTCATAAAAATTTATTTTCCTACATTGCCTTCCGTTGAACAATTTGTATTAGAAGTTAACATCAAAATATTTATCTTGAAACTAGATTAACTATATATGTATAGTAAACCCTTGAATATCCAAAGTTACACAGGGGAAATCCAAACATACATGATAGGAGCTATACAAGATTTGGACCCAATCTTTGGCCAAGAGGCTGCCAAGGTAGCGTGGAGGCAGCCCCATATTTAGAAGCTAAAGCTCAACGTGCACCTGAAAATTCAAGAAAAAAAGTTGTATTTGTGTCGTGATCTTGTCACGAACCTTTCTTCCTAAAATAGATTTTCAAAAATAAGATTGGGAAATGCCTCTGATGCGCATCAATGTCCCAAATTTGGTTGCGTCGTTTAAAAGTCAAGTTAGACTTGACTAAGAAGGTCCAACTAGTGTAGGGGTTTTTTGGGTACTTTAGGGATTTTTATTAACGGATTTTGAGCAACTTTTACCCCAACTTCACCAATCAAAAACAAAACCCCTCAAGTTGAAAATCAAAAGCTCTCCATTCTCTCTCCCTAAATCCTCTATTGATGAACTTTTAAAATCCAAGGAAGAAGACCAATTCACAAAGTTTCCAACCCAAATTCCTGAAGTTTCTAAATACTAAGGTATGGTGTCTTTTTATCTAGAGTTAGATTCCTCTCTAGAGCCAATCTCAAATAATTTTAAAATTTCCAAAAGATGACTGAAACCCCAATTCATCCTAAAACTCATGGATTCTTGCATAAAATGATTTCAAATGAATTTTTATGATTATATTATAGTTTAATTGATGATTTCAAGTGAAAAAATCCATGTACCCATGATCCCTCTAACTCCTTTATTTTTGCTTTTAAAGTGGGTTTGATAGTTGTGATTATGGATGGAATTCTATTTAGATTTCTTTAAATAATTGATTCTTTTTTTATGCATATCTATATATGGTGAATTGTGGATATAAAAATGAGTTGGTGGTCTAGCCTTATGGACATGGTAATGGGTAAGTTCTATTATTGTGTGGAAATTGTTGGAGATGTTAAGGAATTGTTATTGTGGCTATTGGAAGGTCGTAAGTTGACTTAATTACTTTATTTAATGTAGAATTGATATAGAATTTCTATTCATTCGTATGGTCCACTTATGACGGCAGTGCTTAATTATTATAATTGTTATGAACATGACTTTGTCGGCTTTATTATGTGAATCGTAGTGTCATCATGTTATGGCTTAGATAGGCGTACAATGTGAAGGATGATGTTGTATATGTGAATGTATAAGGTGAAGGTGCTCATGTTATGTCTATATGATCTTGAATGGGTTCTATAATGAGATGATTGAAAGTGTTTCTTCTTTTCATGTTGATATATGATCATGAAGGACTAAGAAGAATTTTTATAGAATGATGTTGTATCTTGTGATGGTAGACTCAGTTGTCCCTACTTGAAACTTGATTAATGTTGAACGAGTGAATGAATGAAAATGTAGCATCGATAGACCTAAAGTAGGTACCATTCTATGAACAATTAATATGGAACTTTGAATAATAAAAGAAGGTCAATAATGAAGACTTGAAGTGGTAGACCATAATGGTGCCCCCTTCTTGAGTGGAATGATGGACTTAGATGTAGACTGGCTGGAATGGCATGAAACCATCTCTAAGAAAGTCATAAGAGCTATCCTAATGAACCTTCATTGGCATCCCATGTAGACCCCTTCTTGATAGTGGTATTATAAGTTTGAAGGACTTACAGATGTTACCTTCTCAAATACAATTATGTGGATGAACTTAATCTATCAAAACAAACACAATGCACTGAGTAGATATGTTTGTGGTAGTATCTCTACTTGAAGTATGAGACCAGAGTACCAAAAATCCCTTGATATCCCTTAAACCATGTGCCTACATGGGATTTATTGTAGTTTACCTTTGTCAAGTAGAACACCTTCCACGTTGTGGGGCTTTATGGCACCGAATTCCATACCTAGCTAATATGGTCTATGTCGATTAATTCCTATTCTCATCTTGTGGGATGCACAATTTTGGTATTGGATAGGTTCTATAATGTGTAGGTAGCAGTATGAGATTCTATCTACACATGTCACGAATAGGCTTTGACAATACAAGAGTTGGTTCCCTAGGTCTTCCAAGACAATTATGTGAAGTCCCTTAAGTGCATGAATGTCTCATTTAGTATCTCTAGTAAGGATTGTTGACTTTTATGGTTATGTTGGAAAGGAAATATCCTTGTTTAGGGTAGTCTTGAGGATCATCTAGAGGTGCATAAATAGGTAGTATAGGCGATATCTTCAAATCTCACCTAGGTCTTGGGATAACCTTTGATGGAGGGTCTAAATAGCTGATTGGGTTACTTACTGAACATGGTCATATCTTGTGGATTATGGGAGTATTATCTTTTATGTTGATGATTGACTTGCATGATAAATTTTATACTTGGTTTATGAGATTTTATCAAAATAGCATGAAAAACATGATTCAACTAAAGTGTCCCTTTTTACATGACTTCTTGTATGTTCATCATATTTAGTGCTTAATTGTACTATCCCCATATTTTCTCCCTTTTCCCGAACAATGTAGGTCGGGACATTGATGTGATTCAAGGTCATTTCTCAAGACACTTGGATTTTTTTCTCCAAGATGGCGAGTCCTCAAGTCCAAGGACACTACACCTATGATTTTGGCTTTAGTTATTTTTTCTATTGACATAATAGGTTGTAGTTCATATTCTAGACATTGTATTTGATGTAAGGGATGCGACCCTGTGATATCGAGATGCGTCTAAGTGTCTTGTGATGAGACTTAGTTCTTCTTATGTTTTATAAATAATTTCCTTATTGACTTTATTGTGAAAACTTTTGAAATCCACATTGTTTTTATACTTATGTGATGAATGAATGCTAAGAGGATTGTATAAGACCTTTGAGAGGTCGAGTCCTCCATGGGACATCTAGGAGGTGCTCCCGGGTCGTTAATAGTTCACACCCCACATCAAAAAATCCTGATTTCCAAAGCTTATAGCTCCAATAAGGTAAGTTTAGATTTCCCTTTCTAACTTTGCTTATTCAAGGATTTATTATAGATAGGTGAAGAATCTGATTTGAAGACCATTATTTTTATCTTGATTTCTAATGAAAAATTTTCATAAGAAGGTAAAGTAGAAAGAAAAATTCATGACACAGTTACGGTCTATTACTGGTGATGACTTTTGCATTCGATTATTTAGGTAGGTCTATGGCTGAGATGAAGTTCATTAAGTGTCATATTTTGTTGGGGTGAAATGGGATATTATCTCATCGATAAGTTTAACTTGTATAAAATAAGTTGTTCTAGTGATATTATTAAAAGGCTCAGGATATTTTGTGCCTATTAATGAAGTAAAACATGCTCAAACAACTAGTTGTTTACATGTGAAATTTTGTTTAGGAATCGTCTAACTATAATGTGCATATACAACCTTCTTTAAGTGAGGAGACCTGAGTATAACTTCACAGAAATATGATTTGATGTTGTTTATCTTATAGTTTTTTTCTTGTCTCCATTCTTCAAGTTCATTGGATATTAAGATGACCTTCCCATGTTTGGATTTTGACCTTTTTCTTTTTGTTTTATCTATATTACTCTATGTAACTTGGTAAACTCCAACATATATTTGTACTTGTCAGAAAGAGAATCATAATCCTTGCCAGAATTAGTAATTTAAGTTGGTCATTGATATTTCATGTTCTTCGAATGATTATTTAATTAGGGTCTTGCTTTACTCGTGCATGATACATATACCAAGTGTTTCATGTGAGTAATTTTTTTTGTTGTTTCAAACACTCTATGTTAGTGAAGCTTGAAGCATGAATTCTAGGGACATGCCTTTTTTTGGATTGTGACTAGGATGCTAGACTATGTGGACAAACACACACTTCAATTATTTGACTTATTTTTTAGATTTTTCCAAATGAATGCTCCCTGTTTAAATTTGAGAACACTTTGTGTAACTTCTCATTTTTTCCTTGATGACAAGTTTTACTACCATACATACTTTTACTATTTTTAAAAAAGAATGTTATGGCATGTCTACTAACACAAGTTTCAAAAGTTATCTTATTTTTAACTTTTTTTCTCTATTTTGATTATTTACTTTGTATCTTTCCACTCTTTTGGCGAGAAAAATGATGTTCGCGCTTTTGTATGCAATAATACCTTCCTTCTTCTTCGACTCGAACAAATTATTGAACTCTCGACCCCAAGAGACAATAGCTTACAAAATGACATATACATCCTTCAAATATAAACATACAAGTTTGATCGTCCATTTAGGTTGTGGACCATTTTTGGACTCGAGGTGCTATTTTTTTAATGTGCCCAACACGCCTTATTTGTTGGGTCATCTTAGGAAAATTTACTAAATTGAGGGATTTAATTTCACTCTTCGCTAGTTCACTAAAAGTGGGGTTTATCTTAAGTGGACCGGTGACAAAAGTGGACAACTTGGGTTGAAGCAGTTAGATATTGTTACTATCTAGTGAGCACTACATTCATCAGGTACCAAGAGAAACAGTTTGGTTAATGAACGACTGCAGTCCATATAATCGGCGTCTAAGTGAAATATAAAAAAATTCGTTTGACACAGTAAATGATATTTATGCAATGACAATTAATATAATAATTTAAACAAATAAGACATATAAGACAAAAAATTTAACAATATTATCAAATAGTCAAAAAGAGTTGAGTCATTATGGTTAGAACCTAATTGAATCCCCGGCACAGTTTCATTTCTAATATGTTTTTAAAAAAGAAAGAACAACTTATTTTCAAAAATCAATTTAAATTTTTAAAGAAAAATCAATTTTGAAAGATCCAGTCGCCACTTAATTGTATTTGAATAAATTAAGAAAACTTATTAATCTTAAAAAGATTCAAAGAGACAAAATCATTTGAAAATACCAAAGGGGTTCAACATTCAATTTACACTTCAATTAAGTGTTAGACACTTGAAGTGTCCGCTTACGCGTGGTTGACCTAAGACTTGACCAAAACATATTGACTAATAATTAAAGTATATACAGACAAATAAAAATCACTTGGAAATACATCAACTTAAAGTACTTAAAATAATTTAACATTTATAAGTAATGTAAATCTATTACAAAATGATTGGGTAAAGAGATAATTAGATCATTTAATTATAACAAAGATGGGTAGTCTTAAAGGAATTTAGTGAAGTTAATTAACATAAGAGTTAGAGTACAATAAAACCAAAAATAATTACGATCAAATAATAAAGAGAGGGAAGAAGAGTTTATGTAATGCAAGGATTAGAGACCATTGAACACTACTATTTTTAGGCCTTCGGCCCAATTTTGATTTATGTATACTGAATGTATACTATTTGTATAACAGTGTATATAAGTTAGTTTTTAACCATTCAAACCTCTAAATTAGCTTTAGCCTGGAATGATGAAGTTGACTTGATAATGGATTTTAAATCAATGAAATGCAAGGATTAGAGACCATTGGACACAATCAATATTACATGTAACCAAAGTAAAGGAAAAAAATTAATAAAATAAAAGGGATATGACAATCAAATTTATTATCAAGCAATTTATTACTACCAGTAAATAAAGTAAATAAGGGAAGATGATAATAGAAGTTTAAATTACTCTTAAAAAGGATAGCAACACATGTAAATAATATATCAATTAATCTAACCACTACCAAGACAAAAGGAATCTATTTTCTTGTGATGCAATAAAACACTACCCATTAGATGTAACACGAGATGTGCATCAACCTTAACTACAATCATTTGAAACAGGATAAAATAAGGACAATTAATGGAGAAGATTCACCCTCACATATTACATTGAAATAGTGTTTAAGTAGTATACTACATAGGCTAAAGAAATATTTTCAATTTAAATTTAAACCGTTAACTCAAACATCAAAGTCAAACGAAAAAGAAGAAAACTTGAGCACAAGAAACTAAACTTACACTTGAACAGAACAAATGTTCACCAAACCAGACAAGTTAGATGTATAAAAAAGAATTTGAACTAAACTTGAACTTAAGTAAAGTGATACATAAATATATAAATTAAGACTCAAATGACTACATGCAGATATGGAAACAGAATAAAAAAAACTTAGCGTAAAAGAATGATATACGTAGGACGCCTTTCTCGGCCTTGGTTTGTTCTTTATCAAAATTTTCTATTTTGTCAATCCCCGAGAGAGGAACTACATTTTACTTTATCCTTGCCTCAGTAGAATACGTAGGCGCCACAACATTTAGATATTATTCCCAATAATATTTACCTTCATAATGGAAACTGAGACAAAATTTTTGAGAGGATCTCTAAAATTCTACAAGAAGAATTATTTCCTATAAACAAGGATCAAATATCATATCAAAATGTGCAATTGTGACGTAATTTTGGGAAAGCCTAATTTATTTTTTTTGCAAAAAATATCATGACTTTCGTGATCGCCATTTGATTTCTTTTGAAATATTCAATTGGGACAGAATTTTTAAGGAGGACCTCAAAATTCTATCAAGGGTACTAGGAACATCAAAGTCAACTTCAAGTGCCTTAATGTGATATACACTTAAGGAGTTCTGAAGTTCCTAACAAGTTACCTCTCATGACAAAAATCTGAGACAAAAGATGTTTTGTTCGTGTCGTGCATATCGTGATAGTGAATTGGAAGAGAGCATTGCAAACTATTTTTAAAAAATTTCATGCCTAGAAAATGTTTTAATTTAAATATGATCTTGTCTTTTGTCTACTGCTATTCGTATGATCAAACAACTTCTGAATATAACGTTACAAGTAGAAGGGCAACTTGAAGAAAACAACCCAAATCAGCGGCCCAAAACTAACATTTTTTTTTGTGGATGGAGGGAATAATAAGATCAACAAAGATGCTATAATTATTAATCCACCATTTCTGGAGAGCATAACAACAAATATCTAATAGTGAGTGTACCATATCTTTTTCGCCAAAGAGGCATTTGACAACATTATTCTATCAACAAATCAAAGAATAGTATCTATTGCTTAAAGTTGCTAGATACCAATAAAAATGATGCTATGAGCAGAAGTATCTATCATCGTATCAAATATTGATGAAGGATGACGTTCATAACCAAAATCTTTGCATATGCAAAATGCCAAGAGGTCCATTGCATATTTCAATTTCCAAGAGGGTCGTTCATATTCATTTTTCCAAGAGGGTCATCATATTCAAAATGACAAGAGGGACATTGCATATTTTAATTGCCAAGAGGGCCATAATATTTAAACAACCAAGAACGCCATTCATATTCAAACTTCCGAAAGGGTCATTCATATTTAAATTTCCAAGAGGGTCATTTCATATTCAAACAGCTAAGAGGGTCATTGCATATAAATTCCAACAGGGGTTTTTATATTCAAAGCTGCCGAGAAGGCCATCATATTCAGACAACCTAGAGGGTCATCATATTCAAACTGCCAAGAGATTCATCGCATATTCAAACTAACAAAAAGTGTATTTCATATCAAACTGCCGAGAGGGACATCACCTTCTAACCATCAAGAGAACCATAAACATATTACATGAGTCTATTTTACTACTTAGATATTAACAAAAGTAAAGTGAAGAGTCATGTCGCAAATATGAGATACAGGCTTTATATCAAACAAAAATAAGTTGACAAAAAATATTTAGGGAGAAAAATTAAGTCCAACATGGTAAATGATCATATCTATCCATTTGATTTATATTTTACACTAATGAGTTTTGTTTCAATCATTGTCGAGATCATCCGAGAGGATGAATAGTCAAACCAAACCACAGGTGCGAACGATATTAAAAACGAGGCAACACAATGTGAAACTTTTTTATAGTAGTGAATTGGGACATATTCCAAAGGGCAGTATCAAACTCTTAGGAAGTGAGCTAAGGAGGGACTTTCACCACAATCATACCATAGCCCTATAAGAAGGCATGCAGATTTTTCATTAGGTTTATCTGTTTCAGTTTCGCATCCAAAAACTTTTTTGCGTTCACCGGAAGCAACTTTCTAATCTGAGTTACAATACACCAAGATCTTTGGAAATTATGTGTGTGTAAGTTCTTACTTATGGGTAGTGAAGCACACCACATTTATTGCTTAGAGATTTCAAGCCTCTTTTTCATGCTCGACTTGCCTGTCACTCTTACAGAATCGAAGGTTATCTAGCATAATTGATTTCCTTGTCAACGATCGAGTTGAACTACAAATATCCTAATTCCTAAGGTTTAAGTATGTGTAGGTGGGCCCAACATTGGAAATTCAATTATATTCTTACATTATCTCATAAATATTGTTTCGAGTAATCCGATCTCTTCATAATTTTATATCAAGATACCTTTTGAACCATTCGATAATCATGCTTTACATCAAACATGTCAAATTACAAGTGGCATCAATTCTTTTTTATCTCGAGATATCTAGGAAACCTGATACCGAGGTTCGGCTATAATTCCTAAAGTTTTTACCAAAATCCCTTTTCTAAAGATAAAGATGTGGTCTATCAAAATGGGATTCCTTAAATTTCATTTTCCTCGAATTTCTTTCATCAATCCATGTAAAACGAGGGACAACTGTTGACACCCAATTTTGGACCACCACATTAAATATTAAGCATCTATCTTCTTCAATTCATAACGATATAAAATAACAAGTTTTTTCAGAATTCCAAAAAAATAAAAAAAAATATACAGTTTCCAAGTTTTGTCATTTTTTTAATGATTTTTCATAAAATATATGTTTAATATAATTATGCAGATAATTAATGTATTTTATGAATATTCAAAAATTATCTCAAAATATTTTATATTTTAAAGATTTTATTAGTTATGTTTGTAATTTTGAATTAATAAGTTTATGAAATTCAAAATTACTTTCAAGTTATTTGTAAAGTAATTTTGTCATTTTAAATAATAACTATGTATATTTTTATAATCACATTATATTATATATATTTGAAAATCATCACAAAAGATTTTACACTTTTGTTAAATATTTTATTAATTTGCTGTAAGCTATAGTTATAATTTTGAATTATTAGTTTAAAATCGAGTTATTTATTTTATTTTTGTTAATATTAAGAAGCTCATTAGTTGATTATGTTAATTCATTTTATTTAAGTTTTAGTCAATTTTGTTACTTAAATTCGTATTGACTATAATTGAAATTTAAATGGTCATTTACCTTTTATAATTCTAGCCCATTTCTACCCCCACCTGAACTCAAATTAGATATCTTATTTTGGGGCTTTTTTTAAAAATTTCCAGCGGCCCAAACCGACATATTTTCCTCCAATTCTTATTTTCCATATTACGAGGCCCAAACCCATTCCAATTGTAACGACCTGTTTAGTCGTTTTGAGCAGCAGATTTTATTTTCTGGAAAACTGGCGAAAACGACGGACCCCATGACGGACCGTCATGGGCACGACGGACCGTCGAGGGTGTCTCGTCCCAAAACACTTAGGAATTCTGAAATTGGGTACTGAAATCGACTCTCTGAACTCTGTTGCTATTTTAGATAGAGAGGTTCGCAATCTGAGGTCGAGAGAGATTGCATCCATCAAAGTTCTATGGACGAATCGGCCGGTTGAAGAAGCGACTTGGGAGAAGGAGGCAGATATGCAAGAAAGATACCCACACTTGTTTAAAGATTCAGGTACTCCTTCTCGCCCTTGTTTTTCTTCTTGTGATCGTTCGAGGACGAACGATGGGTAAATTGGTATCTATTGTAACGACCTGTTTAGTCGTTTTGAGCAGCAGATTTTATTTTCTGGAAAACTGGCGGAAACGACGGACCCCATGACGGACCGTCATGGGCACGACAGACCGTCATGGGCACGACTGACCTTCGAGGGTGTCTCGTCCCAAAACACTTAGGAATTCTGAAATTGGGTACTGAAATCGACTCTCTGAACTCTGTGACGGACCTGCAGAACGGACCGTCACAGGTATGACGAACCGTCGTGATCCCCCGTTTCAAAACACTTTAACTCTTGAGAATTTGGTACAGGGAACGAGTCTCTGAACGTCGTGACGGAAGTGCAGGACGGACCGTCGTAGGTACGACGGGCCGTCACAGACTCTGTAGTGAAAATAGAGTCCCTGATCTTTGCGACGACCTGCAGGACGGACCGTCGCAGGCACGACGGGCCATCACAGGTTGCGTAATCCCAGTCTGGGTCGGATTTCTTTACACGTTTTAAGGGACGTTTTGGACTATTCCTACTTTAATTATAAAGTTAGAGGGTTAAGGATTATAAGTATAATTACTTGGGGGTTAAAAGAGGTGACCTTAAGTTAATTAGTGGGTTATATTGCCATCTTTCATTCTTAATCTATGCTAATTAGGGTAAAAGAAAGAGGGTTTGAAGAAGAAAACTAGAAAGAACAAGAGAGAGGGGAGAGAGAATCGATCGAACGAGAAGAAGAAGAAAGCTTTGGGGAAAATTTTGCTTGATCACTAGTCTTCGGTGGAGATAGGTTATGGTTTCTCTTACGATATTCGTAGTAAAACTCTTAATAGCGAATGATATGTATTGATAATATTGTAAACCCTGCTATGTGCTTGACTTGTATGCTTGCATGCATGTGATTTATATAATTGGGATTAAATGAAGCATGATGAAGCTATTGAATCGCAAATCTTGATAAAAACCTAATCTCTTGTTAATGATGAGGCCTTGGTATAAAAGAAGGCGTGATGAACTAAAATAATGAGATTGATGATGCCTTAGTGAGGAAGAGGGCTTGATAAATTGATAGAAGGAGATTAGGGGATCGGAGTTTCACGTTCCGACACATAGAATTAAGGGATCGGGTGTCACGAACCGACACGTAGAATTAGGGGATCGGAGTGTCACGTTCCGACACATAGTATTAGGGGATCGGGTGTCACGAACCCACACGTAGATTTAGGGGATCGGGTGTCACGAACCGACACGTAGATTTAGGGGATCGGGTGTCACGAACCGACACGTATATTTAAGGGATAGGGTGTCACGAACCGACACGTAGATTTAGGGGATCGGAGTGTCACGTTCCGACACATAGTAGTAGGGGATCAGAGTGTCACGTACCGACACAAGAGGATTAAAGATGTATGAGGGAGCGGAGTGTCACGTATCGACACAAGAGAATTAAAGATAATGAATCTTGAAAGATGTTAATATACTCAATCTAATGAATCTAATTCCCAAATGAGTATGGTATAGAGGCTTGAGTCCTCATGTGTGAACTTGACGGTAATTGTTGATGATATAGTACTTGCTGTTGCTACATGTTGAGTATCATAGTTGACTTTATGATATTGCTTGATATATATTGTCTTCTATTTTGAGTTGGCCGATGATATCTACTCAGTACCCGTGTTTTGTACTGACCCCTACTTTTATGTTTTCTTCTTTGTTATTTGTGGGGTGCAGCAAACGTGCCGTCGTCTTCGACTCAACAGTAATTCAAGCCAGTCTTTACTACATTGGAAATTCAGGGTGAGCTAATGCTTCTAGCTTGGACTGGATCTTCTTCTTCAAGTCTTGATGCCTTGAACTTCCGGCATGGACTAGCTTCTTATGTATTTTTAGCTTCTTAGACATTTCTAGTTAGTAATTTGATCATAGATGTTCTTGTGATGATGACTTCAAGATTTTGGGGATAATAATAATAGTTTTGAATTGTTTTTATTAATGAGTTTAAGTCTTCCGCAATTATTTTCTGTTGATATACCTTGAAATGTTAAGGGTTAGATTGGTTGGTCCGCTCACATAAGAGGGTAAATGTGGGTGTCAGTCGCGGCTCGGTTTTGGGTCGTGACAAACTTGGTATCAGAGCATTAGGTTCGTTGGTCTCATCACACAAGAACAGGTCTAGTAGAGTCTTAAGGAACGGTAGGGGGACGCCTTTACTTTTCCTTGAGAGGCTATAAGACTTTAGGAAAATTCCACTCTTTCTTTCTTTCGTGCTATTACTTGAATCCAATTGGTATCTAGGTGATACAAATTAGTATCTGACCATCTCCACTCTATTTCGCAGATGGTTAGAACTAGAGCAACGACTGCGCCAACAGCAACACCGGCCAGACAAGAAACGTCTAAGCCAGCCACTGGGGCTGTGGCTCGAGGAAGAGCAGTCGCAAGAGGCCGTGGAAGAGGTCGTGGGAGGACGTCCTCTAAAGGGAGAGGACAAGCACCTAGCCCATCTGATGCTAGGGCGGTGACTCCTCCACCGACTGAGGAGGTGATAAGAGAGGGCGAGGAAGGGTAGAATGAACAAGTGCAAAATGAGGAATTGCCACCCCAACCTACCCCAGAGATGATCAATCAGGTTCTTGCTTATCTTAGCGGGTTATCTGATCAGGGTCAGGCACCTCCAGTGTTTTCTGCACCAACACCTCCGGTTTCAGAGGTACGACATACAACCGACTATGCTCCCCGTATGGATGCCTCATTGGAAATAGGCACGTTTCCACGTCTGACTACTGGGCCTATAATGACAAATGATCAGCATGAACTATTCAGTAAGTTCTTGAAATTGAAACCTCCAGTCTTTAAGGGTGCTGAATCTGAGGATGCTTACAATTTTCTGGTTGACTGTCATGAGCTACTACACAAGATGGGTATAGTAGAACGGTTCGGTGTTGAGTTCGTGAGTTATCAGTTTCAAGGGAACGCCAAAATGTGGTGGCGGTCACATGTTGAGTGTCAACCAACAGAGGAAACACCTATGACTAAGGCCTCATTCTCTAGTTTGTTTATGGAGAAGTATATCCCCCGGACTTTGAGGGATAGGAAAAGGGATGAGTTCTTGAGCCTAGAGCAAGGTAGGATGTCGGTCAATGCATATGAGGCTAAGTTTTGTGCATTATCCAGGTATGCCACTAAACTTTGCTTCGGTCCACAAGAGCGGATTCTCTGGTTTGTGAAGGGGTTGAGGTCAGAGTTGCGGATTTCGGCCTTACAGGTAGCGGCTACGGCAAAATCCTTCCAAGAAGTGGTAGATTTCGTGGTAGAGGTGGAAGGAGTGAAGCCCGATGACTTCACCTCGACATCAACATCAAAAAGGTTTCGAAAGGGAGGTGAGTTTAATGGTTCCTATTCTAGAGGACAGAGTTCCGGAGGTTACTCAGTCCGACCAATTCAGTCTTCACTACAGACTGTAGTTGGGGGTCCACCTCAAACCGGTCAACAATTCTCTGACAGGCCTATGCATGAACCCAGAGAGTGCTATGGATGTGGGGAGATTGGACATATTAAGAGATATTGTCCAAAACAGAGTTATCGACCCCCAATAGCTACAGGTAGAGGTGGTTATGGAAGAGGCCGTCATTCTGGAGGACGCGGTGGTCGAGGTAATGGTAATCACCAAAACGGCCGAGGTGATGGGAAAACTGGAGCCACTACATCACAACAGGGTAGGGGCAACGGACAAACAAATGAAAGGGCCCATTGTTATGCTTTCCCTGGGAGATCGGAGGCGGAGACATCTGATGCTGTCATCACAGGTAATCTTCTGTTTGTGATTGCATGGCTTCTGTATTGTTTGATCCTGGATCCAGATTTTCTTATGTATCTTCCTCATTTGCTAATGGTCTAAATTTACATTGTGAATTACTTGATATGCCTAATCGTGTTTCTACTCCGGTGGGTGAGTCTGTGGTAGTTGAAAAGGTATATAGGTCTTGTTTGGTGAACTTTGTGGGGAGCACCACTTATGTAGATTTGGTTATCTTAGAAATGGTTGATTTTGATGTAATTCTGGGTATGAGTTGGCTTTCTCCACAATTTGCGATCTTGGATTGTAATGCTAAAACGGTGACGTTAGCCAAGCCTGGGACAGATCCGTTAGTGTGGGAGGGCGACTACACTTCCAATCCAGTGCGTATCATCTCCTTTCTTCGTGCTAAGAAAATGGTTAGTAAAGGGTGTTTAGCTTTCTTGGCACATCTCAAGGATGACACTACTCAAGTACCCTCGATTGAGTCGGTTTCGGTAGTCCGTGAGTTTTTGGATGTGTTCCCTGCAGATCTTCCTGGTATGCCACCAGATAGGGATATTGACTTCTGTATTGATCTTGAACCGGGTACTCGCCCCATTTCTATACCCCCTTATAGAATGGCTCCCGCGGAGTTAAGAGAGTTAAAGGCACAACTTCAAGAGTTGTTGAGCAAGGGCTTCATTAGACCAAGTGCATCTCCTTGGGGTGCTCCGGTATTATTTGTGAAGAAGAAGGATGGGAGCTTTCGGATGTGCATAGACTACCGGCAGTTGAACAAGGTAACTATCAAGAACAAGTATCCCATTCCTCGCATTGATGACTTGTTCGATCAGTTACAAGGTGCTTGTGTCTTCTCTAAAATTGACTTGAGATCCGGTTATCATCAATTGAAAATACGTGCAACGGATGTGCCAAAGACTGCTTTTCGAACTAGTTATGGGCACTACGAATTTGTGGTAATGTCGTTTGGTCTTACTAATTCCCCTGCTGCTTTCATGAGCTTGATGAATGGGATTTTTAAGCCATATCTAGATCTCTTTGTGATCGTATTTATTGATGATATACTGATATACTCGAAGAGTAAGAAGGAACATGAGGAGCATTTGAGAATGGTGTTAGAGTTATTGAGGAAGAAGAAGCTTTATGCCAAATTTTCCAAGTGTGAGTTTTGGCTAGATTCAGTGTCCTTCTTGGGACACGTGGTTTCTAAGGATGGAGTGATGGTGGATCCATCTAAGATTGAGACAGTGAAGAATTGGGTGAGACCTACAAACGTGTCAGAAATAAGGAGTTTTGTTGGTTTAGCTAGCTACTACCGCCAATTTGTCAAGGGATTCTCTTCTATTGTTTCCCAATTAACGTACTTGACTAAGCAAAATGTTCCATTTGTATGGTCGGATGAGTGTGAGGAAAGCTTTCAGAAACTCAAGACCTTGTTGACTACTGCACAAATTCTTACCTTGCCAGTAGAGGGTAAGAACTTTATTGTTTATTGTGATGCATCCTATTCTGGGTTGGGTGCAGTGCTAATGAAAGAGAAGAAGGTGACTGCTTATGCTTCGAGGCAACTAAAGGTGCATGAACGTAACTATCCGACCCACGATTTGGAGTTGGCCGCGGTAGTATTCGCACTAAATCAATGGAGACACTATTTGTATGGGGTTAAATGTGAAGTCTATACGGACCATCATAGCCTACAGTACGTCTTTACTCAAAAAGATTTGAACTTGAGACAGAGGAGATGGATGGAACTACTGAAGGACTACGACATCACTATCTTGTATCATCCGGGAAAAGCGAATGTTGTGGCGGATGCTTTAAGTAGAAAGGCCGGAAGCATGGGAAGTCTAGCTCATTTGCAAGTTTCTAGACGCCCATTGGATAGAGAGGTTCACATTCTGGCTAATGACCTTATGAGGTTAGAAATAAATGAGAAGGGAGGATTGTTAGCTTGTGTAGAGGCAAGATCTTCTTTTCTTGACAAGATCAAGGAAAAACAGTTTGATGATCAGAAATTAGGTCGAATTCGAGATAAAGTGTTGCAAGGAGAGGCTAAAGAAGCAACAATCGATGAGGAAGGTGTTTTGAGAATTAAGGGAAGGGTATGTGTACCCCGTATCGATGATTTGATCACCACTATTCTGACAGAGGCTCATAGTTCCGGATATTCTATACATCCTGGTGCAACCAAGATGTACCGTGACCTAAAGCAACACTTTTGGTGGAGTAGGATGAAGCGTGACATAGTGGATTTTGTTACCAAATGCCCAAATTGTCAACAAGTAAAGTATGAACACCAGAGTCCCGAGGAACACTTCAGAGAATGCCCATTCCTGAATGGAAGTGGAGAGAATTGCAATGGACTTCGTGGTTGGTCTTCCAAAGACATTGGGTAAGTTTGATTCCATTTGGATGATTGTTGATAGGTTAACTAAGTCTGCTCACTTCATTCCTGTCAAGGTGACCTACAATGCAGAGAAGTTAGCCAAAATCTACATCTCAGAAATCGTTTGATTGCATGGAGTTCCACTCTCCATCATATCAGATAGAGGTACCCAGTTCACTTCTAAGTTTTGGAGAACATTGGATGCTGAATTAGGTACGAGGTTTGACCTTAGTACTGCGTTTCACCCTCAGAGTGATGGTCAGTCTGAGTGAACGATTCAAGTGTTGGAGGATATGCTTCGTGCATGTGTGATAGAATTCGGGGGCCATTGGGATAGCTTCTTACCTTTGGCAGAGTTTTCATACAATAATAGCTATCACTCCAGTATTGACATGGCTCCATTTGAAGCATTGTATGGGAGGAGGTGTAGGTCTCCCATTGGTTGGTTCGATGCATTTGAGGTTAGACCTTGGGGTACTGACCTCTTGAGGGATTCGTTAGATAAAGTGAAGTGCATTCAAGAAAAGCTTCTAGCGGCTCAAAGTAGGCAAAAAGAATATGCAGATCGGAAGGTTAGAGATTTGGAGTTTATGAAGGGTGAACAAGTCTTGTTGAAGGTGTCGCCCATGAAAGGGGTGATGCGGTTTGGAAAAAGAGGTAAGATAAGCCCAAGGTATATTGGTCCATTTGAAGTACTTAAGCGAGTAGGGGAGGTGGCTTATGAATTAGCCTTGCCTCCAGGGCTGTCCGGAGTGCATCCGGTATTTCATGTGTCCATGTTGAAAAGATACCATGGGGATGGAAACTACATCATTTGTTGGGATTCGGTTCTGCTTGATGAGAATTTGACTTATGAGGAGGAACCTGTTGCTATTTTAGATAGAGAGGTTCGCAAGCTGAGGTCGAGAGAGATTGCATCCATCAAAGTTCAATGAACGAATCGGCCGGTTGAAGAAGCCACTTGGGAGAAGGAGACAAATATGCAAGAAAGATACCCACACTTGTTTAAAGATTCAGGTACTCCTTCTCGCCCTTGTTTTTCTTCTTGTGATCGTTCGAGGACGAACGATGGGTAAATTGATATCTATTGTAACGACCTGTTTAGTCGTTTTGAGCAGCAGATTTTATTTTCTGGAAAACTGGCGGAAACGACGGAACCCACGACGGACCGTCATGGGCACGACGGACCGTTGAGGGTGTCTCGTCCCAAAACACTTAGGAATTCTGAAATTGGGTACTGAAATCGACTCTTTGAACTCTGTGACGGACCTGCAGAACGGACCGTCACAGGTATGACGAACCGTCGTGATCCCCCGTTTCAAAACACTTCAACTCTTGAGAATTTAGTATAGGGAACGAGTCCCTGAACGTCGTGACGGAAGTGCAGGACGGACCGTCGTAGGAACGACGAGCCGTCACAGACTCTGTAGTGAAAATAGAGTCCATGATTTTTGCGACGACCTGCAGGACGGACCGTTGCAGGCACGACGGGCCGTCACAGGTTGCGTAATCCCAGTCTGGGTCGGATTTCTTTACACGTTTTAAGGGACGTTTTGGACTATTCCTAATTTAATTATAAAGTTAGAGGGTTAAGGATTATAAGTTTAATTACTTGGGGGTTAAAAGAGGTGACCTTAAGTTAATTAGTGGGTTATATTGCCATCTTTCATTCTTAATTATATGCTAATTAGGGTAAAAGAAAGAGGGTTTAAAGAAGAAAACTAGAAAGAACAAGAGAGAGGGAGAGAGAATCGATCGAACGAGGAGAAGAAGAAAGCTTTGGGGAAAATTTTTGCTTGATCACTAGTCTTCGGTGGAGGTAGGTTATGGTTTCTCTTACGATATTCGTAGTAAAACTCTTAATAGCGAATGATATGTATTGATAATATTGTAAACCCTGCTATGTGCTTGACTTGTATGCTTGCATGAATATGATTTATATAATTGTGATTATATGAAGCATGATGAAGCTATTGAATCCCAAATCTTGATAAAAACCTAATCTCTTGTTAATGATGAGGCCTTGGTATAAAAGAAGGCGTGATAAACTAAAATAATGAGATTCATGATGCCTTAGTTAGGAAGAAGGCTTGATAAACTGATAGAAGGAGATTAGGGGATCGGAGTGTCACGTTCCGACACATAGAATTAAGGGATCGGGTGTCACGAACCGACACGTAGAATTAGGGGATCGGAGTGTCACGTTCCGACACATAGTATTAGGGGATCCGGTGTCACGAACCCACACGTAGATTTAGGGGATCGGGTGTCACGAACCGACATGTAGATTTAGGGGATCGGGTGTCACGAACCGACACGTAGATTTAGGGGATCGGGTGTCACGAACCGACACGTAGATATAGGGGATCGGAGTGTCATGTTCCGACACATAGTAGTAGGGGATCTGAGTGTCACGTACCGACACAAGAGGATTAAAGATGTATGAGGGACCGGAGTGTCACGTACCGACACAAGAGAATTAAAGATAATGAATCTTGAAAGATGTTAATATACTCAATCTAATGAATCTAATTCCCAAATGAGTATGGTATAGAGGCTTGAGTCCTCATGTGTGAACTTGACGGTAATTGTTTATGATATAGTACTTGCTGTTGCTACATGTTGAGTATCATAGTTGACTTTATGATATAGCTTGATATATATTGTCTTCTATTTTGAGTTGGCCGATGATATCTACTCAGTACCCGTGTTTTGTACTGACCCCTACTTTTATGTTTTCTTCTTTGTTATTTGTGGAGTGCAGCAAACGTGCCGTCGTCTTCGACTCAACAGTAATTCAAGCCAGTCTTTACTACATCGGAAATTCAGGGTGAGCTAATGCTTCTAGCTTGGACTGGATCTTCTTCTTCAAGTCTTGATGCCTTGAACTTCCGGCATGGACTAGCTTCTTATGTATTTTTAGCTTCTTAGACATTTCTAGTTAGTAATTTGATCATAGATGTTCTTGTGATGATGACTTCCAGATTTTGGGGATAATAATAATAGTTTTGATTTGTTTTTATTAATGAGTTTAAGTCTTCCGCAATTATTTTCTGTTGATATACCTTGAAATGTTAAGGGTTAGATTGGTTGGTCCTCTCACATAGGAGGGTAAATGTGGGTGCCAGGCGCGGCTCGGTTTTGGGTCGTGACACCAATACAACAACAGTATAATACTAGTACGTATCCCGTACATCTTCTTTTTTCACGCGAGAGTCAAATCCAACGAGCAAATCACTTTGCAAATCTAGAATCACACGCGATGAAACAAATACCCTCATCCAACTACCTGCAGAACCCATACCCAGCAACTTAATCGATCAAATCATAGTTCCCTTTCCCCCTTTTTTCATAGATCTTTAAATATCTTTCACTGTTGGCCTTGGAAAAGGGGAAACAAATTAAAAGTTCTCCAACGGATCCACTCCCCCCCCCCAAAAAAAAAAAAAAACTCACCTTCTTCCCTAAAAATAGTCATATACCCTCATTAATAAGACAGAGGTTTTGAAATTGTATTTTGACGGCTTGTGAGTTCACTTTTGAAGAGATCACTGTTTTACACTTGAAATTTAAAATGATTATTTAATCTTAATTCTGAGAAGTTCCTCACTTATATTTTGCATGGGGATCCTTTGTTTGTTATTTGTATTTCAATTGAGGTGTGCAAATTGCTACTTTAAAGCTTGTCGCCACTCGGGAAAAGGTGTATTTCTGCATCTTTTTTATATTCTTTACTATTCTAACTGTAATTTGCTGTTTAGTGTAGCTGATTCGATTTTATAACTCCTTTGCTATTTTAAATCTTAATCTTCTAATATTAGTATGAGATTATTTGTCTGTCTTAGTTCAGTTTTCTCATTTGTTCCCACTAGGAAATGGACTTCTCGTTCTTTTTGATCTTTTAGCCTCTTTTTTCTGAGCCTGACTAGAATGTATATATATTGAATTTTTGAAATTTGGTATCAATCTATTGATAGTCTTGTTTTGTTGATTCTCTTAACCTTGTGGTGATATCTATTTTTTTAAAAATGTTTTTTTTACTTTAGTCAATCCTTGCTTATCATGACTCCTCTATAGGCTTGATTTAAATGCTTTTAGTATTAAAATCTGATTAGAGAGTGATAATTTTTTATGTTACAAAGGTCCTTTTCTTCGATTGTCTTGTTGCTTTAATTTAATGATATTGTTTTGGCATGGAATGCCGCATCTCGACTTAGATCCGTGGGTTGTATATTGTATTATCGATACTTGATAATATGATTTTCTCATTCGAGATACACATGTGAATGCAACCTTTTGGGATGCCACTTTAGATCTAATTCTTTAGTTGTCATTTTGGTGCTCACTGTGTTTAAATATTGAAATCAATGTGTGATGGTTTCAAAAACTACTAATCTGTTTTATTCCTTTGTTAAATGCTACATATTTCTTAAGTGTTGATTATTGTATAAATGGTCCTTATGTTATGATCGATCGTCATGAAGATATCCTTTGATTGACTTTTTTTATTCATTATGAGAAGTACATAGTGGACATGAAATTTTACTTTCCTTATGATTAATTGCAAAATTTCAATACAATAGTCTTTGATAGTAATGTGATTGTTGGTTAAATTGTGGTGAAAGGCAAATTGTTGAAATGATTATCCTTAAACCTTCTCACCTAGTTTGTTAAAAAAAATTCTCAGATACTTATTTTCATATCCTTTGTTTTTTTATGTATGAATACTCATCTCGAGTCTCTTGGACACCTCTTTTCACATTTTCTCAATCTATTCAGCCCCCCTCTACATATTCGCAACATGTCACAGATTTTGGAGCTCAAACATGCTGCTGGAAATTAGCTCAAAAGCACAAGGAGTGGGCTGTATACATGCTGTATACATTATTTATACACTGATATATTGGTTGAGGTCCTGAAATACAGATCCAAACTACGAATATACAGATCAAAGATGAAATTATATGTCTCGGGAGTTTAAACACAAAGTTATCTACACTGATATACGGATAATATACGATGTGCATACAAAAATCAGAAATGGGCTCAAAAGCCCCAAGAAATTCAGGTAGCTTTTTTTGAAGCCAGGTAAAAGCCTATCTTATTTTTGGTCACCCTTTACAATAATGTGGGATAAGGAAATAGGGCCGAATCCCAAGATTAGAAAGACCCAAATCTTTCTCCCTCACACTCTCTATTTGAATTTCGTATTTTGTCTTACCCTTGCTAATTTATTTGCTAACTAATTTTAGGGTTAACTTAATTAAATTTTCCAAAAGATGAACGTTGTTCTTTTATATTAGTATATTTTAAATCTTCTCTGATCAACTTTGATACTTTTATGTAATGTAATTAGTTAAAAAAATAATTAATTACAAATAGTTTCATGGTCAAATTATTTAATTTAGCTCAAATTATTATTAAAATAATTCAAAAAAGATAACAATTCTACTTAATCTAGTTTTGTTTGAGTCCTAATCATTTGCAATTCAATTGAATTATTTCAATTAATGTCCTATTTTCTTAAAAATTAAAAATCATTCCTTGCTTATCAATTTTCTCAAGTTAATTCATTCTCCTAAAAATAGTCAAAATGTTTAATTAAAGTCGTAGGAAAACCGAAAGTTAGCGGACCTTAAATGCCTTAAAACCCTTCTTGAAGCGTAAGTAAGAACCTCTTACCCATTTTCTAAATTTATAAGACTGAATCTGTTAGAATCTTTTTAAATTTAGTCTTCTTAATTTTTTTTTGAAAAAATAAATGGCGACTCTTTTCTAGGTATTTTTTTGAAATTGTATTATATTTGGAGCATTTCAAAAAGTGATCTTTCAAAAGATAGTGAAATTATGGCATAACATATATACATAATTTTCCCCAATATAAATAGGTGTTCATGCCCTAACGTAAGCATGTGGGTTCGCCACTCAATGACGCATGTTCTTTTTTTAAAAAAAAAACATCGTAAAAACTTTTGACTCATTAACAAGAATTAAAATATTCATTTTTAAATTTTTTTAGTAGATTCTTCCTTAAAGAGTAATTTAAAAAACATATTATATGAAAAATTGTCAAATATAAAATACAAGTAGATTTTTTTTAATCATAAAATCATTAACTACTAATCTAGTTTGGTCAACAATAACATTCCTCGTGTCAATAATTTTTGAATTATCCAAATATTCACTAACGTTTAAAACAAACTGTTATAATTGAAGTAAAGTTAAACAAAGGTTAAGATGGTCATTTGCTTTTATTCGTGTTCTCCAAAATCACTTAAATTTTCTTTTTTTCTTACTGTTAGAAAACTTCATTGTATTGTGTGCCTATTTTTTCTTCTTTATCCTATTTGTATCAACTTCCGATTCTTCCTTCTAAGTTCCTTGTTCTCCTCTAATTTATATCGCTCAATTGAATTTGAAGGGATGTCGATAGCTTCGATCGATTCAGGTGCTCCGATGATCGCCGATTATGAAGCCGATTCGGTTTCAACTGTTTTCAATGGTAACAAGGTGGACATAGTTTTTACTTTCTAGAATACAACAAGTGGAAGCAACGCTGACGGTGTCTATGAGATGAAAGTGAGGGTTAAGGTATCTATTCCAAAAAACTAGTTGATTCCGTGGCTACATGGAGTAATCATGCTTAGTTGTTGGTGCAATACCACAAAATTTTCAAGGAGAATGTGATGTGGGTGAGGTTTATAGTTTTTAAGGATGGATCATGGGTGGTGTTTGAGAAAAATGACATGGTGGTGCTGGTTTAAGATTTTGTGAGTGGCATGGCTAAAATAGAAGTGGAAATGGAAGGGTGTCAATTGACTTTTGATTTTTATTGACTGATAGGAATCTATTTGGAAAGTAGGAATGAAGATTCCTATCGCTTGGATAGATGTTGATGGTATGAATTTTTACCCTAAGGTCATCATTGAGGGTTCAAAAAATCTCGATAAAAACAAGGTAAATTTTGGTGAAAAGTTAGTATTGAACTTGAGATAATAATAATTGAGATGACCTGTGTGTATAAAAAGTCATTTTCCTACTTTGCCTTCATGTGATCGATTTGTATTAGAAGTTAACACTAAAATAATGATCTTAAAATAAGATTCACCACATGTATATAGTAAATCCTTAAATGACCAAAGTTAAAAAGAAGAAATCAAAGCTTACCTTAGGTAGGAGTTATACGAACTTTGGAACTCCTGTTTTTTTTTGTGGGGGAGTGAAATCCGTAGCTTTATTAGAATCAATGCGCTATGACCATCCACATCACGATTCAATTGACCTGTGTCAAAATTCACACTTGAAAGAAATAACTATTGAGATCCTAACTCAATCTTCTCAAGCTTTCCTAATATAGACATAACATGATATGCTTTTCATCATTTTCGTCTATATCACACATCATTTCACTATACACACAACCAAAAACAAGTACCAAAAGGTGAAAGACGAGTAAGGAAAGAGGAAGAGGGAAAGTGAGGAAGACAACATGGTGAGGAAAGTAGGCAGTTCATCTAGAAATGTGAAAGATTAGTGTGTTGTAGATGCGCCTATTGAATTGCTTTCACCAAAATGGCCTAGGATAGGGTCATTGGGAATGAGGAGGAACACTATTGAAAGCTTTCCTAGGCAACTTTGGTGGAAGAAATTTTGGAGGCACAGAGACAACACACTAATCTATCACATTCCTAGATGAACTGCCTACTTCCATCACCATTTTGTTTTCCTCTCTTTCCCTCTTCCTCTATCCTAACTCGTCTATCCCCTTTTGGTATTTTTAATTGGTTATGTGTGTAGTAAAACAATTTTTAAGATAGATGAAAGTAATGAAAATCATATCAGTTATGCCAAGTTATGTTTGGAATGCTTCACAAGGTTGAGTTAAAATCCCTACAGTTTTTTTTGTCAAGTACAAATGTTGATACTAGAGTGGATGACTTTATAAATCAAAAGTTGCATGTTTTATAGTGTAGCAATATGAACACCCACATTCTACCCTTGTTTATAGTTGGTTATAAATCTGATTTTTATATGTCATGTAAGTATTTCTCCTTTTCGTTATTCATTCCTTTTACTTACTTTTAAATGTCAGGATTTCAAAGAAACAATCAAGTGTAAATACATGTCGGCTGAATGGTCGTGTTCATGCTCATTGCACATTGATTCTAATAAAGCTTTAAAGTTCATGTAATGACCCTTAAATGAAAAAGGATGAACTAGATCCTTAGGTGGTTTTTTTGAGTTAGTAACTTGTTAAATTAATGAAGAGTAACTTTAAAAAGTTAGTTATAAAGAGTTCTGAAGTCAAACGTCAAGGAACGACAAAGACATCGAAAAACTAGTCTTATGTGTGCTCGTGTGTCCTTGTTTTTTGTATGTGTTTTTATGTGTTCTTAAGAGTCAAAATTAGTGGAGGTTACCCTACTGTCTTAATAATAGAGTTTAGGGTCAAAACTTCTGGGCACGACTCCCTAAGGACCAACCAAAGAGTCATTGTGGAGGACCCAAGCTTTGGCCAAGAGGCTGCCAAGGCAGCTTACAGGTAGCCCTAAATTTAGAGGCTAGGGTGCAAAACGCTCTTGACACTTGAAGGTAAAAAGTTTCCATTGCATTGCGGGCTTGTCACGAACCTTTCTACCTGATGTACTGTGGTTTCATGGTACTTTCAATGTCTTTTCCTTAAGTTAAGTGTGTGTCTAAAGCCTTTTTGTACTGATTTTTTGATGTAGTTTTCTATTTATTTCAAGGAAATCTGTCCAAAGTAGAACGCGGATATTTTGAACTTAAATTGCAGAAGTGATCACGTACGAACCCCACGACGGTTTGTCGTTATTGTGACGGTCAATAGGGGTCAGCCGTCTTGAGAAAATAATGGCTGCTTAAGGAAGTTGGGGAATTCTGACCAAGTGTAGGACTACGGAAGCTCACGACAGACCATCATAGCCACGACACTCTGTCCTACACATACGTCAATGCTAAAAGAATGTTCATGAAGAAAAGCAACATAAAAAGAGCTAAGTATGGAGCGACGGAAGACCACGACGGTCCATCGTGTCCAAGATGGTCCGTCACAAGGGTCGTCGACTCAGACACGTTTTGACAGATTTTTCTTTAAATAGATTTCCCTCTTTTATTAGGTTTTGTTTGTTATATATAGTTTGAAAAATCTCGTTTTTGGTGTGAGACTCTTGGACAGTTTTCAGTTTTATTGTCTTAGTATTGAACTTTAGGTTTTTGAATGTGATATTACTTTTCCGGAATCGATTATTGGAATTTTGTCATTTATTAAAGTAAATTTCTGGATTTTTTTCATTCTCATCAAAGTAAGTGCATGAATTCATACATTATTATTATGAATTTTTTATTATTAGCATGGGTAACTAAACTCCATAACTAGGGTTGTGGGAACCATGGTAAAATAACAAGATAAAACATAGCTAAAATAACGATTCTAGAATAGTATCTTGAATGTATTTATATTTCTTTCGCTTAGAAGTCTTTTTAATGGATGACCAACATTAGAACTCGCCTTATTTCTACTTGCCGGACGAAGAGGGTAGATAATAGGAAAAGAATTATCAACATATATTTAGTGTATAGTATGTAATAGGCTACTATCGGTTGGTACGAAGTAACAATTTAGTCAAATATCGAATATGATGCTTAATATGAGGTAAATATAAGGTTTAGTCAAGCAACACACGTAGCCCGACAAAACCCTTTTAGATATTTGTTTTCAGGAAATAATTGACTAAATAGAAGTAATAATACAATATATTTAAGTCTGAACCATTTTACTCATGGAAACGATCCCAATCTCACTTGTTGTGTTCTTTACTTGATGCGACCACTTTTACTTCGTTCCGCAAAGTAAATTTGAGCCAATCTAATTTTGGCGGCGTTACCGGAAAGTGGATTTTAAATTAACTTTAAGCTTATTACTGAAATTTAGTCAACATTTCCTAATTTTACTTTTTCTATTTGTTTTTGTCTCCTGCGGGTCTAAGTTTTTATATGCTAAACACACGGAGTAGAGGAATACCCGTAGTTGAACCTTACCCCAAACTAGTGTGTACTTTAAGAAGAATGAATTAGAATTTGGGCATCCAAGGTGATGAGGTCGACCCGAAAATGCCATTATTGGTCGATGCTCATGACCCTGTATTACCTGAAATTCGTGGGGTAGGTGAAATACAGAGACAACCTCCCGCTCCATGCCCTCAAGATTACTATAGGGGCTATGATAATATCGCAGACCCAGATGGGCCACTCGTGTTGCACCCTCTACCACACAGCTACACTTTTGTGGTAACTAGTAGTCTGATGCTAATGTTAACTGCCAGAGGTTTGTTTTCAGAGCTACCTTCTGAGGATCCACATGCACATATTGCTAAGGTAAGGACATTTTGCAAAAGTTGTGTAGGGAGGCCCGATTTGAATATAGATGTAATCGGACTAAGAGTTTTTCCTCTCTCACGGACGGGAGAGGCTGCTATCTGATTTACTGAGCTCCCCTATAAATCAATCTTCACTTGGAATCAATTGAGGGATGCTTTCTTAGCACGCTACTACTCGATGTCTAAGAAACTAAACAACAAAGACATAGTGAACAACTTGTGGCATTACCGGGAGACTCAGTTAGGAGTTCTTGGGATAGGTTCACTTCATTCTTGTGAAGTGTCCCAAATAACAGCATAGATGATGAGTCTCTAAAAGAGTATTTCTATCGGGTACAAGATGATAATAACAAAGAGTTATTTGATAGAATAGAGGGTGGTTCTTATGGGGAGTGTCGTTGTGCCGAGATTGCTGAAAAGTTAGAGATAATCTCCCAAAATAATAAAGCTTGGAGTACTAGAAAGTCAGATACTGGAAGAAACACCTTCGCAGTCCAATCCGCACATAACTCTGTCGCAGATGATCTTCGTGAGGAGATGGCTCAAATGAAAACTAAGCTTGGGTTGGTGTTGAAACATGTTGTTTGGGGTGCGAAAAAGGTAAATACGGTGAACTAATTGTCTAAACAACCACCACCAAATAATGAATATTACTGTGAGGACTTATGCGGTGAATGATCAGATAGGAGGTTTACGACCAAACACCCAAGGATCCAATCAGGAGAATTGGCGCCAAGGTCAAGGAAACCAAGGTCAAAACTATGGTAATTATAACCGCGAGGGTCATTATGTTCGAGATGGCAATTACAACTGCGATAGCAACTTCAACCGAGGTGACTAGGTAATAGAAATGGTAGGAGTGGGTCCTATTTTCCACCTCAAAATCGTGAAGTTTCTCTTAGGGATGGTGAAGGTAGTATGGCATGAGTTTATAATATGATGCATAAAATGATGAGGAGGTTCGATGCTAGTGATGAGCACACTAAAGAGTTAAGGAATGACTTAGCGGTAATATGGCAGAAATCTGATACACATGTAATCTCGATTAAGCATGTTAAGTTGTAAATGGCCAAATTGTCTGCATCTATGAACACACAGCAACCGAGCACTCTTCCTAGCAACAGTGTCCAAAATCAAAAAAATGATGGGCATTGTATGACAATCACTACTCAGGGTAGTAAGCAAACCATTGACCCATCTATGTCGTATGGTGTAGAAAAGGTTATAAGATATGATGATACGGTTGTGGAGGTTAGTGGTGAGTTAGAAGATAAAACGGTGAAAGATGTTGAGGTGCCCCAAATGGTGACCCCCATGCCTAGACCACCACCTCCTTTCCACAAAAGTTAGTAAAAAATACCGAGGATGGTAAATACTGGCGTTCTATAAAGATGTTGAAACAACTTTCTATCAATGTCCCTTTGGTAGAAACTCTTGAACAAATGTGTGGTTATGCCAAGTTTATGAAAGATTTGGTTACGAAAAAAAGATCAGTCACTTTTGAGGATGATTATAGAATGCAGCGCTGCAGTGATATTTCTACAAGATCTCTAATGCAAAAGAAAGAAGATCCGTGTGCTTTCACTATTCCTTGTACAATTAGGTTATTACATTTTGCGAAAACATTATGTGATCTTGGGGCAAGACTAAATCTCATGCCCCTCTCGATTTATAAGAAGTTGGGTTTGGGTGACCCAAAGCCCACTGCAATGCAGCTACTGATGGCCGATCGAATGGTATAAATTCCCATTGGTATACTCCACGATGTGCTAGTAAAAGTGGAGTCGTTCATATTTTCGATCGATTTTGTGAATCTTGATAGTGAGGTTGATTTTGAGGTTCCTATAGTTCTTGGGAGGCCATTCCTTGCTACGGGTAGAGCCTTGGTTGATATGGAAAAGGGGCAGATGAAATTCCGGCTGAATAATGAAGAAGTGACCTTCAATATTTTTAGGTCCATGAGGCAGAGTGATGAGCTTCAATCGGTATCTGCTATATCATCTAGAGTTGAAGTGTAATCTGAGGTCAAATTGAAGAGCGTCTGGGTCTAAAAGCATTGGCGGCAGTGATCATGAATTTTGATAGTGATGGAATTGAAGAGTATGGGTAATGTTTGTGACACTTGATCGAGGTAATGTTCGTTTTAAACCAAATAAATTTGAATTAGATATGCAACATATCAAATTTCCACCCGCGAAATCGTCAATTGAGGAGGCTCCAAAATTAGAACTAAAGCCTCTACCACCTTATCTGAGGTATGTATCTTTGGAAACGATGACACTTTGTCAGTTATTATTGCATAAGATTTGAATGTACATCAAGTTGAGAGTTTGGTGAAAGTGTTAAAAAGGTACAAAAAGAGCTATTGAGTGGACTATTGCGCATATTATTGGGATCCCTCCCAGTATTTGTTCTCATGAAATTCAACTCATGCCCGATCATAAGCAAAGTATTAAGCATCAGAGACGTCTAAATCCACCTATGCAAGAGGTAATGAAGAAGGAAATTATTAAGTGGTTGGATGACGGAGTGATATATCCAATCGCTGATAGTAGTTAGGTATGCCCTGCTCATTGTGTACCTAAGAAAGGGGGAATGATCTTGTTCCAATGAGACCAGTGGCTGGTTGGAAGGTGTGTATGGATTACCAGAAATTAAATGCATGGACCAAAAAAGACCATTTTCCTATGCCCTTCATTGATCAGATGTTGGATAGACTTGCCGGAATGGTGTGGTACTATCTTCTTGATGGTTATTTAGGGTATAATCAGATTTTTATTGCACCGGAACATAAAGAGAAACAACCTTTACTTGTCCATATGGGACCTTTTCGTTCAAGAGAATATCGTTTGGATTGTGCGATGTACCCGCCACATTTCAGGGATGTATGATGTCAATATTCTCCGATATGGTGGAGGACATTATTGAGGTGTTTATGGATGATTTTTTTGTGGTTGGTGACTCCTTTGAGTTAGGTTTGAGTTATTTATCGGAGGTTCATAAGAGGTGTGAAGACTGCAATCTAGTACTAAATTGGGAAAAATGTCACTTCATGGTGAAAGAGGGTATTGTATTGGGTCATCACATTTTAGAGAATGGTATAGAGGTTGATCAAGCTAAAGTCGAGGTAAGAGAGAGACTTCCCCCACCTATCTTTGTAAAATGTGTGAGAAGCTTTCTTGGGCATGCAGGTTTTTGCCGAAGGTTCATCAAGGATTTTTTAAAAATATCGCATCCTTTTTGCAAGTTTCTTGAGAAAGAGAGTAAATTTTATTTTAATGAATCATGTCTTAAGGCATTTGGTGAGTTGAAAGAAAAGTTGGTGTCTGCACCTATCATTATTTCGCCGGTTTGGAGCAAGTCATTTGAGGTAATGTGTGATGCTAGTGGGCTTGCTCTTGGTGAGGTATTGGGGCAAAGAAGGGACAAAATTCTTAACCCCATTTACTATGGTAGTAAAGCCCTAAATGAAGCCCAAAGAACTAAACTGTGACTGAGCAAGAGCTCCTTGCAGTAGTCTTTGCTTTTGAGAAATTTCGCTCCTATTTGCTTGGCACTAGGGTTGTAGTGCATACTGATCATTCTGCTTTGAGATATTTGATGGGAAAGAAGGATGTGAAACCGAGGTTGATTTGTTGGATATTACTATTGCAAGAATTTGACTTTGAGGTGATTGATAGAAAAGGGACCGAAAATGAAGTTGCAAATCACTTGTCCCTTTTAGAAGATGAATCAATGAGAGATATGAAGGATAATACCTAGATTGATGAAACTTTCCCCAATGAGCATGTATTGGCTGCCTCTCAAGACTTGAATTCATGGTTCACAGATTTTGCGAATTATCTAGCTAGCGATATTGTCCCATAAGACTTGTCCTTTCATCAAGGAAAAAGTTCACGTATGATGTGAGAAGTTCATTTGTGATGAGCCATACTTGTATAGGAAATGTGCTGATGGGATTATTCGGCGTTGTGTGCCAGATGTTGAGATATTGAGTGTTTTGGAGACATGCCATTCTTCACCCGCAGGTGGACATCATAGTGGTATTGGGACCGCTCACAAGATCTTGCAATGTGGCTACTATTGGACAACTATCCACCAAGATGCTTATGAGTTCACTAAGGCATGTGATATATGCCAAAGTGATTGTGGCATATCGAGAAAGAAAGATCTCCCTTTAAATCCCATTCTTGTTATTGAGCTATTTGATGTGTGGGGTATTGACTTTATGGGCCTTTTTGTGAGTTCTCATGGGATGAAAGTACATTCTAGTAGACGTCGATTATGTGGCTAAAAGGGTGGAAGCTATCGCACTCGCAAATAATTAAGGGAAGAGTGTCACCGCGTTCTTGTAAAAGAACATATTTTCCCAATTTGGCATCCCAAGGGCTATTATTAGTGATGGGGGATCCCATTGTTGCAACAAATTATTTAACGAATTATTGGAGAAATATGGGGTTCGCCATAATGTGGCCACTCCTTACCATCCTCAAACTAGTGGGCAAGTTGAGGTGTCAAATAGGGAGATTAAGCATATTTTGTCAAAAAATGTTGAATGCTAGTAGATTGGATTGGTCAAGGTGGCTTGATGATGCTCTTTGGGACTACCGGACAGCATATAAGATTCCCATAGGTACGTCTCCATACCAACTTGTATATGGGAAGGCTTGACACTTATCGGTTGAATTAGAACATAAAGCCTTCTGGGAAATGAAAATTTTTAAAATTGATTGGAATGAAGCTGCTGAACAGAGGTTAAATGGGTTGAACGATTTTGATTAATTTCTCCTAAAAGCTTATGAAAGTTCAGCCCGCTTCAAATAAAAGATGAAGAAATACAATGACTATCAGATTGAGAAACGCGATTCTATGGTGGGGGATTTGTTGCTTTTATTCAATTCTAGGTTGCATTTGTTTCCGGGCAAACTCAAGTTCAAATGCTTTGGTCCTTTCTTGATCACGCAACTATTCCCTCACGGAGCGGTTGAATTTGAGAAAATAGAGGGTGTGTAGTTTAAGGTGAATGGACAACGAATCCAAATCTATCGGGGGCACACTGAAACGACAAATAAAGTGATCAAGGCATACAATCTTGTGAAATCTGAGTAATCAAGTGCCCTACATCGTTCCGCGACGTTAAATCAAGCGCTGGTTGGGAGGCGACCCAACTTGTATCCTCTAGACAACTATAGGTTTTTCGTGATTTTCTAGTTATAGTTGCATGTTTCTTTGCTTTTATTTACTTAAACGTCCCGTCTAAATATTTGTTTTCTTTTTGTTACAAGTGATGGATAGAGCATAGTTAGGGTCCGTGTCCAAAACATACAAAAAGTATAGCTTAATGGGGGTTAACTTTGCAGGTATCACATCACCAGAAAATCTGCAGAAAATTGGTCTGCAGCACCATTTGAGGGACCTGTCGATGAACCTTCACGCTTGCGACGGACCGTCGCAAGCATCCGTCGTTCCTAGGTATGTTTTTCAAATTTTTCTAAGTTAGGGCACGCATAATGGACCCCCACGATGGATCATCGAGTCTGCGATGGACCTTCGACGGGGACTTGTTGCGTCAAAACCCGTAAACATGACCCGACCCTACCAGCGAATATTAAAAGTTTTAAAATGTTTTAACATCCCACCACTTCATTCAAACCATTTCTTTCCCCCCATTTCCTCTATTTTCTCCCTATTCAGCTTCTCTAATCTTCTGATTTCCTTCCTTTACCCACATTCCCCAAAACCCTTCTTCTCCCAACTCCCAATGTATTTTCTCGTTCTTTGTCAATTGGAGTCTTGGTTTAGTGCGCTACTCATCGGTTTATGGTGTTTCACTTCTACTTCATTTACTTCATTATTAGGTATGTGCTTCTGCTCTGTCACTCATCTATATTTCGTTCTTGTTTCTTCATGCTAAAATACATTTTTCTGAATTTGTGCGTGTTTGAAATTTGACACCTTGTGAATGCTAAGACCTCACCCCATCAATCCTAACTGCCTTTAGACCATTATTTTTGTAAAAGGAGTGTTGTTGTTGTGTTAACTAAATGAAATGGGGGATGTCTATTTCTGATATTGATTTCTGACCTAGGCTGATGCTTCTCCGAAATTGCATGCTAAAACTCGACGCTCTTTCCTGCGGTACTGGAACTGCAGCATTGCCAGTTATGCTTTTGTTTTACGTTGTTGTTTTCTACTGTGCATGTCTTGTTTGATTCTAATGGTACCAATTGTTTTTATATGCAGGTAATAACACTCATGACACCAAAGCAAGATAAAGTATACTCAGGCAGACGTTAAAATTCTGTTGCCCCATCTGCCTGATTAGTCATTGGCTCTAATGATGAGTGTGACCTCGAATACGTGCCCCCACGCACAGTGACTCCTGCACGGGTTGCACACACCACCAGAGCCACCTCCACAAACGTGGCGCCCTGTGTAGTCACTACCTCCTAGTCTGAGGAGGAGCGCATACTGACTGGCACGCCTTCTGGGTAAGCTGCACACTCCAGGGATGCTTCTGGTTCTGAGGAACTACCGGGTTCAAAAGAAGTCTACGGGTCTGAGAAGGCTTCTACTCCAGCAACTTCATCCGACGTCGCCTCGTCTAATGAGCCCAATAGTTCTGATTCCACTCCAGCACCACTGACTGCAGTCCCCGCCCCGGTTGCCGAGCTGCCCAACCAGTGGTGTGTTGAGAGGCAGTCTCAGGTGTACAAAGATGCCAAGTTTCCGAATGATAAGAGGGTTATGACCCGGATCCTTACACTGGAGAGGCGGGTCCTTACGGGGAGTCTCCCCACCATATCGGCAATCCATGCCCTCTTCACCAGGCACCGGCTAGAATGGACGGCTCGTGATGTGGGCCGATACGGTGAGAAGGTTGTCAAAGAGTTCTACGCCTCGTATGTGGTGACACCCTGATCCCATATAGACAGGCGGGAAGCCCCGCCAATACATCCCCGCTAGATCACATCCGAGTCCCCGGCAAGTGGTAAGCATCTCCTTTCCAACCATCCACCGGTATCTAAACGGCGAGGATGTTGATCCCACCCATACTTCTCTCACCGTCAAGTTCGATTACCGATGGAAACTTGTTATATATGGACGGTACATGCGTGAGCTAGAGTTGACAGAGACCACCAAGAGGTGGATTGTCCAATACTTGTCCGTTGATGGATAGACTTCTAACTAGGTACGTGAGCTGAAGAGAGACATTAAGAAGGCTAACCTGACCTTCACGGCCAAGTCCTTGTGGTTGAGAATCCGCCACTGCCTTTCCCCTACTGGTGCAGACAATATTGACACATGGGATCGCATAGTTCTAATGGCGACGATGATAGCAATTTTCGAGGTGGACTTCGCTTGTATTCTTACGGCGGTCATTCTCGAGAGGGCCTTCAAACTCACGACTACTTACCTATTTCCATACATGGTGTTTTCCTTTTGCAAGTTTGCAGGTGTGCCCGTTCAGCACATAGATCAGAACAAGACCCCGCCGGGCACTGTTGATATCAACCTCATTTGTGATGAGGCCAATGAGTTGGCCCCACACAGAAGGCCCTGCGCGGATGTGCCTCCGCTTGGTTAGAACCTAGCGGATACAGTAGAGCATGTCCAAGCGGCTACCCAGGCTACATATGAGCCTACTAATACCACCCTAGTCTATTATATCCCGGGTTGTAGCACTGCTCCGAGCTCCTCTCGCTCGATGCCCTCCTCCAATATGTCCTACGTTCTAGGGGTCCAGAAACTTGAGGCCCAAATGGCCACTCTTCCGCATCACATCCAGCCTTGGATACAGAGGTCTATTGATGAGGTGGAGGAGCGCATGGAGCTGAAGATGTCCCAGCACATATAGAGGAAGATCATGGAGGTTCAGAAGCGCCTGTACGCTTTTGAGTTGTGTGTGCTAGACTGGCAAGCACCTACGATGGATGTGTCGAACCTTCAGGCTGCTTTAGAGAGTATGAGAGTGGACTTGGACACGATTCTAGAGGCTACGGTGCCCAAGTATTAGGCCCTTTCTGTGGCCTTTCTGTAGAGCCCGCCGAGGATACTATTTTGGCGGCCTTATTCTCCATTATTACAATGCCACGACCTCCACCACGAGAGCATGTTAAGAGGTATAGAGGTCGAGATGAGGATGAGGCTAGGGCGCATAAGAGGGAGGTCCGAGAGTTTGAGGCTGTAAGGAGAGACTCGATTGCTGATGATGAGGCCCGTCAGTTAAGGGCTATAGATTTGGTTGCTGGGGCGTCTAGATCCAGAGTTGTTGAGGCGGAGAAGAGCACTAGTGATGGTGTTGTGATTGTTTAGAGAGGCACTACAGATGGTGCTTTTGATGCTCAGAACACTACTGAGGGTGTCCAGACTACAGAGGGAGAGGGTTCCAGGACACCAGACCCACCAGCTTGTTGATCGCCAGCGCTTTGTGTCTCCGGTTTACTTCACCTACCACTCTATTATTTTAAATTGTTCTAGGCATTGGGGACAATTACATATCTTTTTGTTGGGGTAGGGATAATGGAAAGTGAGTGCTAGGGTAAAATCTGAGTACCCCAACTCACGATCCTCTTTTGGGGTTTTCTTACCTTTGTTCTTTTTCCCCAAGAGACTGATTATTTTTATTATTTAAACGGCATGTTTATATCTTTTGTACATAGTATAACTCTTAAGCATGATGGCTAAAACATAAATGATATCCTGATGTAATGAAAATGATGCATGACTAGGCACAGTAACTGATAAATGTGTGGTTCTAAGCATGACATAGAGATACACTACAGCATGACCCTAAATCAATTACGGTTTAATTGATGATTTCAAGTGAAAAACTCCATGAACCCATGATCCCTCTAACTCATTAATTTTGGCTTGTAAAATGGGTTTGATAATTATGATTGGTTATGGATTGAATTTTATTTAGATTTCTTTTATTATTGATTCTTATTGTTTTCCATCTCTATATATGGTGATTTGTGGTTATAAAAGATGAGTTGGTGGTCTAGCATTATGGACATGGTACTGGCTAAGTTCTATAATTATGAGGAAATTCTTGGAGATATTAAGGAATGGTGATTCTTGCTATTTGAAGGTGGTAAGTTGACCTAATTACCTTATTTAATGTAGAATTGATATTGAATTGCTATTGATTGGTATGGTCCACTCATGGTGGTAATTCTTAATTATTATAATTGTTATGAACATGGACTTGTCAGCATTATTATGTGAATTCTAGTGTCATCGTGTTATGGCTTATATGGGTGTACAATGTGAAGAATAATATTGTATATGTGAATGTATAAGGTGAAGGTACTTATGTAATATCTCTACGATCTTGAATGGATTCTATAATGACATGATTGAAAGTGTTTCTTCTTTCCATGTCGATATATGACGATTAAGGATTAGGATGAATATTTATAGAGTGATGTTGTATCTTGTGTTGGTACACTTACTTGTCCCTCTTTGTACTTGAATGATGTTAAATGAGTGAAATAATGGAAGACTAGGATCGGTATACCAAAAGTAGGTACCTTCTATAAAAGGATAATATGGAAACTTGAATAAGAAAAGAAAGTCATTAACGAAGCCCTGAAGTGGTAGATGGTAATGGTGCCCCCTTGTTGAGTGGAATGATGGTTATAGATGTTGGATGGCTGGAACGACATGAAACCATCTCTAAGAAAGTCATAATAGCTATCCTAATGAACCTTGATCGGCAGACCTTCTCGACCCCTTCTAGATATTGGTATTATGAGTTTGTAAGACTTAGAGATAGAACCTTCTAAATTTCTATTATGTGGATGAACTTACTTTATGAGAACCAAGGTAAAGCACTGAGTGGATATGCTTGTCGTAGTAACTCTACTTGAAGTATGATACAAGAGTACAAGAATCCCATGATATCTCCTAAACCATGTGCCTACATGGGATGTGTTCTAGTTCTACCTTTTGCAAGTAAAATACCTTTCACGGTGTGGGGTCTTAAGAAACCGGATTCCATACCTAGCTAGTACGGTCTATGTCGGTTTATGTCTATTCTAATCATATGGGATGTACACATTAGCTATTGGACAGGTTTTACAATGTGTAGGTAGTAGTAGGGGATGCTATCTACACATGGCACGAGTAAGATTTAAAGATACTAGAGTGGGTTATCTAGGTCTTGTAAGACCATTATGTGAAGTACCTTAAATGCATGAACGTCTCCTTTAGTATCTCTAGTAATGATATTTGACATGTTGTGGTTGTGTTGGAAAGGAATATCCTTATTTAGGGTAGTCTTGTTGATCATCTAGGGGTGTATGAAGAGGTTGTATGGGCGGTATCTTCATGTCTTACCTAGGTGAGTATTGGGATAACCTTAAATAGAGGTTCTAAATTGCTAAATGGGTTTCTTAGTGAACATGGTCATATCTTGTTGATAGTGGGAGTATTATCTTTTATGTTGATGATTGACTTGTATGATGACTTCTAAACTTGGTTTATCAGATTTTACAGAAATATCATTAAAAACATGTTTCAACTATAATATCTCTTTATATATGACTTCTTTCATGGTCATCATAAGTGCTTAATTGTACTAAGTCCATATTTTCCCCTTTTTCCCAAACAATGTAGGTTCAGGACGCTGAGGTAATTCAAGTTCATTTCTCAAGATACTTGGATTGGCTTTCTCCATGTTGGTGAGTCCTCAAGTCCTAGACACTACACCTATGATTTTATTCTATTGTCAGACTATGTTGTAGTTCGTACTCTAAGATTTCTATTTGATGTGAGGAGTGAAACCCTATGATATTGAGATGTATCTGAGATAGCTTGTGTCACGACCCAATTCGGGGACGCGACTGGCACCCACATTTACCCTCCTATGTGAGCGAACCAACCCATCTAAACCTTAACATTTCAATATAATATCAACAGAAATAATGCGGAAGACTTAAACTCATAAATAATATAACTCAACTATTTTTATCATCCCCAAAATCTGGAAGTCATCATCACAAGAACATCTATGATCAAATTGCTAAACTAAACTATCTAAGACTGTCTAAGAAGCTAAAATTACATAAGAAACTAGTCCATGCCGGAAGTCAAGGCATCGAGACTTATAGAATAGATCCAGTCCAAGCTAGAAGCGTTAGCTCACCCTGAGATCCGGTATGACGAAATCTGGCCCGAGTTACTGGTGTGTTGAAGTTGACGGAACGTTTGCTGCATTACACAAATAACAAGAAGAAAACATAAAAGTAGGGGGTCAGTACAACCACACGTACTGAGTAGATATCATCGGCTAACTCAAAATAGGGAACAATATATATCAATAATAAGGTAAATTAACTACCATACTCAACATGTAGCAACAACAATTACTTTATCATTAACCATTACCGTCAAGTTCACACATGAGGACACAAGCCTCAATACCATACTCATTTTGGGAATTAAGTTCATTAGATTGAGTATATTCATTATCTTTCAAGATTCATTATCTTTCTTCCTCTTGTGTCGGTACGTGACACTCCGTTCCTCTATTTCTATCCTCGTGCCGGAACGTGGCACTCCGATCCTCATATACTATCCTGGTACCGGAACGTGGCACCCGATCCTCATATTCTATCCTGGTGTCGGAACGTGACACTCCGATCCTCATATTCATTCTATCCTGGTACCGGAACGTGGCACCCGATCCATATTCTATCCTGGTGTCGGAACGTGACACTCCGATCCTCATATTCATTCTATCCTGGTACCGGAACGTGGCACCCGATCGCCTAATTCATCAAGCCTTCCTTTACACTAAGGCATCCTCATTATCATTATATAATTTATCAAGCCTTTTTCATACTAAGACATCATCAATCTTATTATATAATATATCAAGCGAATTAGGGTTCTTTCAAGATTTGGGATTCAATAGCTTCATCATGCTTTGTTAATTCATCACAATTTCGAAATCAAATCATGCAAGCATACAAGTTAAGCACATAGCAGGGTTTACAATACTATCAACACATAATATTCACTATTAAGAGTTCACTACAATTATCGTAATATAAACCATAACCTACTTCCACCGAGAATGGAAATCAACAAGAAATTGCCAAGCTGTTTTCTCCCCTTTGATCGACTGCCCTCTCTCTCTTTCTTGTTCTTTCTTTTGTTTTCTTATGTTCAAACCCTCTTTCTTTTACCCTAATTAATCATATAATTAAGTGTGAAAAAGGACAATAAACCCCACTAATTAACTTAAGGTTACCCCTTTTAACCCCTAAGTAATTAGACTTATTAATGTTAACCCTCAATCTTTATAATTAAGGAAAGAATAGTCAAAAACGACCCTTAAAACGTGTGGAGAAATCCTAAACTGCCTGGGACTGCGCAACCTGTGACGGGCCGTCGTGCCTGCGACGGTCCGTCACGGTGGTCGTCGCAGCTCCCTCGAGCTCAAGTGGCCTGTGACGGCCCGTCACAGCCGTGACGGTCCGTCCTGTTCCTCCGTCCTGACGGTCAGAAACTCGTTTCTTGCACCAATTCTCAAAAGTTGAAGTGTTTTGCAACGAAACCTCACGACGGTTCGTCGTGGATGTGACGGCACGTCCTGCAGGTCCGTCACAATTTATAGAGAGTCGATTTTCAGTACCCAATTTCAGAATTTCTAAGTATGTTGCAATGATACACCCTCGACGGGCCGTCGTGCCTACGACGGTCCGTCGTGGTGTCCGTAGTATGGCCCAGTTTTTCCAGAATTAAAAATCTGCTGCTCAAACGACTAAACAGGTCGTTACAATAGATACCAATTTACCCATCGTTCGTCCCCGAACGATCAAAGAAGAAAAACAATGGCGAAAAGGAGTACCTGAATCTGTAAACAGATGTGGGTATTTTTCTTGCATATCTGCCTCCTTCTCCAAGTAGCCTCTTCAACGGTCGATTCTTCCATTGAACTTTGATGGATGCAATCTCTCTCGACCTCAACTTGCGAACTTCTCTATCTAATATAGCAACCGGTTCCTCTTCATAAGTCAAGTTTTCATCAACAAAACTGAATCCCAACGGATAATGTAGTTTCCATCTCCGTGGTATCTTTTCAACATGGACACATGAAACACCGGATGCACTCCGGACAGCCCTGGGGGCAGGCTAATTCATAAGCCACCTCCCCTATTCTCTTAAGCACTTCAAATGGTCCAATATACCTTGGACTTAGCTTACCTCTTTTTCCAAACCGCATCACCCCTTTCATGGGCGAAACCTTCAACAAGACTTGTTCACCTTCCATGAACTCCAAGTCTCTAACCTTTCGGTCCGCATACTCCTTTTGTCTACTTTGAGCCGCCAAAAGCTTTTCTTGAATAGCTTTCACCTTCTCCATAGAATCTCTCAACAGATCAGTCCCCCAAGGTCTAACTTCAAAGGCATCAAACCAACCAATGGGAGATCTACACCTCCTCCCATACAATGCTTCAAATGGAGCCATGTCAATACTGGAGTGATAGCTATTATTGTATGAAAATTCTGCCAAAGGTAAGAAACTATCCCAATGGCCACCAAACTCTATCACACATGCACGAAGCATATCCTCCAATACTTGAATCGTTTGCTCAGACTGACCATCAGTCTGAGGGTGAAATGCAGTGCTAAGATCCAACCTAGTACCTAATTCAGCATGTAATGTCCTCCAAAACTTAGAAGTAAACTGCGTACCTCTATCAGATATGATGGAGAGTGGAACTCCATGCAACCGAACGATCTCTGAGATGTAGATCTTGGCTAACTTCTCTGCATTGTAGGTCACCTTGACAGGAATGAAGTGAGCGGACTTAGTTAACCTATCAACAATCACCCAAATGGAGTCATACTTACCCAATGTCTTGGGAAGACCAACCACGAAGTCCATCGCGATTCTCTCCCACTTCCATTCAGGAATGGGCATTCTCTGAAGTGTTCCTCCGGGCCTTTGGTGTTCATACTTTACTTGTTGACAATTTGGACATTTGGCAACAAACTCAACAATATCACGCTTCATTCTACTCCACCAGAAGTGTTGTTTTAGGTCGCGATACATCTTGGTTGCACCAGGATGTATAGAATATCCGGAACTATGAGCCTCGGTAAGAATAGTGGTGATCAAATCATCGATGCGGGGTACGCATACTCTTCCCTTAATCCTCAAAACACCTTCCCCATCGATTATTGCTTCCTTAGCCTCTCCTTGCAACACTTTATCTCGAATTCGCCTTAGTTTCTCATCATCAAACTGTTTCCCCTTAATCTGATCAAGAAAAGAGGATTTTGCCTCTACACAAGCTAACAATCCTCCCTTCTCGTTTATTTCTAACCTCATAAGGTCATTAGCCAAAATCTGCACTTCTCTAGCCAATGGGCGTCTAGAAGCTTGCAAATGAGCTAGACTTCCCATGCTTCCGGCCTTTCTACTCAAGGCATCTGCCACAACATTTGCCTTCCCCGGATGATACAAGATAGTGATGTCGTAGTCCTTCAGTAGTTCCATCCATATCCTTTGTCTCAAGTTCAAGTCTTTCTGAGTGAATACATACTGTAGGCTACGATGGTCCGTGTAGACTTCACACTTAACCCCATACAAGTAATGTCTCCATTGCTTTAGTGCAAATACTACCGCGGCCAATTCCAAGTCATGAGTTGGATAGTTACGTTCATGCACTTTTAATTGCCTTGAGGCATAAGCGATCACGTTCTTCTCTTGCATTAGCACTGCACCCAAACCCGAATAGGATGCATCACAATAAACAATGAAGTTTTTACCCTCTACCGGCAAGGTGAGGATAGGCGCGGTAGTCAACAACGTCTTAAGCTTCTGGAAGCTTTCCTCACACTCATCCGACCATACAAATGGAACGTTTTGCTTAGTCAAGTTCGTCAATTGGGAAGCAATAGAAGAGAATCCCTTGACGAATCGGCGGTAGTAGCTAGCTAAACCCACAAAACTCCTTATTTCTGACACGTTTGTAGGTCTTACCCAATTCTTCACTGTCTCAATCTTGTATGGATCCACCATCACCCCATCCTTAGAAACCACGTGCCCCAAGAAGGACACTGAATCTAGCCAAAACTCGCACTTGGAGAATTTCACATAAAGCTTTTTCTTCTCAACACTCTAACATACACCATTCTCAAATGCTCCTCATGTTCCTTCTTACTTTTGGAGTATATCAGTATATCATCAATAAACACAATCACAAAGAGGTCCAAGTATGGCTTGAAAATCCCGTTCATCAAGCTCATGAAGGCGGCGGGGGCATTTGTAAGACCAAAGGACATCACCACAATTCATAATGCCCATACCTAGTTCGAAAAGTAGTCTTTGGAACATCCGTTGCTCGTATTTTCAATTGGTGATAACCGGACCTCAAGTCAATCTTTGAGAAGACACAAGCACCTTGTAACTGATCGAACAAGTCATCAATGCGAGGAATGGGGTACTTGTTCTTAATAGTTACTTTGTTCAACTGTCGGTAATCTATGCACATTCGGAAACTCCCATCCTTCTTCTTCACAAATAGCACCGGAGCACCCCAAGGAGATGCACTTGGTCTAATGAAGCCTTTGCTCAACAACTCTTGAAGTTGTGCCTTTAACTCTCTTAATTCGGCGGGAGCCATTCTATACGGGGGTATAGAAATGGGGCGAGTACCGGGTTCCAAATCAATGCAGAAGTCTATATCCCTATCTGGTGGCATACCGGGAAGATCTGCAGGGAACACATCCAAAAACTCACAGACCACTGAAACTGACTCGATCGAAGGTACTTGGGTAGTGTCATCCTTGAGATGTGCCAAGAAAGCTAGACAACCCTTACTAACCATCTTCTGAGCACGAATAAAGGAGATGATACGCACCGGATTGGGAGTGTAGTCACCCTCCCACACTAACGGATCTGCCCCAGGCTTGGCTAACGTTACCGTTTTAGCATTACAATCCAAAATCGCAAAGTTTGGAGAAAGCCAAGTCATACCCAGAATTACATCAAAGTCACCCATTTCTAAAATAACCAAATCTACATGAGTGTTGCTCCCCACAAAATTCACCAAACAAGACCTATACACTTTTTCGACTATCACAGACTCACCCACCGGAGTAGAAACACGAATAGGCATGTCAAGTAATTCACAATGCAAATTTAGACCATTAGCAAATGATGAAGATACATAAGAAAATGTGGATCCAGGATCAAACAACACGGAAGCCATGCAATCACAAATCAGAAGGTTACCTGTGATAACTGCATCAGATGCCTCCGCTTCAAATCTCCCAGGGAAAGCGTAGCAATGAGCCCCATTATTTGTCTGTCCGTTGCCCCTACCATGTTGTGTAGTAGTGGCTCCGTTTTGCCCTTCACCTCTGCCATTCTGGTGACCACCATTACCTCGGCCACCACGCCCTCCAGAATAACGATCTCTACCATTACCACCCCTACCTCTAGCCAGTGGGGTTCTGTAACTCTGGTTTGGACAATACCTCTTAATGTGTCCAATCTCTCCACACCCATAACATTCTCTGGGTTCACGCATCGGCCTCTCAGAGAAGTGTTGACCGTTTTGAGGTGGACCCCCAACTACAGTCTGTAGTGAAGACTGTATTGGTCGATTGGAGTGACCTCCGGAGTTCTGTCCTCTAGAATAAGAACCATTAAACTCACCTCCCCTTCGGAACCTTTTCGAGGTCGATGTCGTGGTGAAGTCGTCTTGCTTCACTCCTTCCACCTCTATCACAAAGTCTACCACCTCTTTGGAAGGATGTTGTTGTTGCCGCTATCTGTAAGGCTGAAATCCGCAATTCTGACCTCAACCCCTTCACAAAACGGCGGATCCTTTCTTGTGGACTGAAACAGAGTTGGGTGGCGTATCTGGATAGTGCGCGAAATTTAGCCTCGTATGCATTCACCGTCATTCTACCTTGCTCCAGACTCAAGAACTCATCCCTCTTTCTATCTCTCAAAGTCCTTGGGATATATTTCTCCATAAATAGGGTAGAGAATGATTCCCAAGTCATAGGTGGTGCCTCTGTTGGTTGACACTCCACGTGTGAATGCCACCACATTTTGGCGTTACCTTGGAACTGATAGCTCACGAACTCGACACCAAACCTCTCTACTATCCCCATCTTGTGTAGTAGCTCATGACAATCAACCAGAAAATCATAAGCATCCTCAGATTCCGCACCCTTGAAGACTGGAGGTTTCAATTTCAAAAACTTACTAAAAAGTTCGTGTTGATCGTTTGTCATAATAGGCCCAGTAGTCAGACGTGGAAATGTGCCTATTCCCAATGTTGCATCCATGCGGGGAGCCATAGTAGCCGCATGTCGTATCTCTGAAACCGGAGGTGTTGGTGCAGAAACCACTGGAGGTGCTTGACCCTGATCAGACAACCCGCTAAGATAAGCAAGTACTTGGTTGATCATCTCTGGGGTAGGTTGGGGTGGCATTTCCTCATTCTGCCCTTGTTCGGTTTCCCCTTCCTCACCCTCTCTTACTACATCCTCAGTCGGTGGAGGAGTCACCGCCCTAGTATCTGATGGGCTAGGGGCTCGTCCTCTTCCTCTAGAGGACGTCCTCCCACGACCTCTTCCACGGCCTCTTGCCGCTGTTCCTCCTCGAGCCACAGCCCCAGTGGCTGGCTCAGTAGTTTCATGTCTTTCCGTTGTCGCTGCTGGTGCGGTCGTTGCTCTAGTTCTAACCATCTGCGAAATAAAGTGAAGATGGTCAGATACCAATTTGTATCACCTAGATACCAATTGGACTCAAGTAGTAGCACGAAAGAAAGAATGAAAGAATGGAATTTTCCTAAAGTCTTATAGCCTCTCAAGGAAAAGTAAAGGCGTCCCCTACCGTTCCTTAAGACTCTACTAGACCTGTTCTTGTGTGATGAGACCAACGAACCTAATGCTCTGATACCAAGTCTGTCACGACCCAATTCGGGGACGCGACTGGCACCCACATTTACCCTCCTATGTGAGCGAACCAACCCATCTAAACCTTAACATTTCAATATAATATCAACAAAAATAATGCGGAAGACTTAAACTCATAAATAAAATAACTCAACTATTATTATCATCCCCAAAATCTGGAAGTCATCATCACAAGAACATCTATGATCAAATTGCTAAACTAAACTATCTAAGACTGTCTAAGAAGCTAAAATTACATAAGAAACTAGTCCATGCCGGAAGTCAAGGCATCGAGACTTATAGAAGAGATACAGTCCAAGCTAGAAGCGTTAGCTCACCCTGAGATCCGGTATGACGAAATCTGGCCCGAGTTACTGGTGTGTTGAAGTTGACGGAACGTTTGCTGCATTACACAAATAACAAGAAGAAAACATAAAAGTAGGGGGTCAGTACAACCACACGTACTGAGTAGATATCATCGGCTAACTCAAAATAGGGAACAATATATATCAATAATAAGGTAAATTAACTACCATACTCAACATGTAGCAACAACAATTACTTTATCATTAACCATTACCGTCAAGTTCACACATGAGGACTCAAGCCTCAATACCATACTCATTTTGGGAATTAAGTTCATTAGATTGAGTATATTCATTATCTTTCAAGATTCATTATCTTTCTTCCTCTTGTGTCGGTACGTGACACTCCGCTCCTCTATTTCTATCCTGGTGCCGGAACGTGGCACTCCGATCCTCATATACTATCCTGGTACCGGAACGTGGCACCAGATCCTCATATTCTATCCTGGTGTCGGAACGTGACACTCCAATCCTCATATTCATTCTATCCTGGTACCGGAACGTGGCACCCGATCCATATTCTATCCTGGTGTCGGAACGTGACACTCCGATCCTCATATTCATTCTATCCTGGTACCGGAACGTGGCACCCGATCCCCTAATTCATCAAGCCTTCCTTTACACTAAGGCATCCTCATTATCATTATATAATTTATCAAGCCTTCTTTCATACTAAGGCATCATCAATCTTATTATATAATATATCAAGCGAATTAGGGTTCTTTCAAGATTTGGGATTCAATAGCTTCATCATGCTTTGTTAATTCATCACAATTTCGAAATCAAATCATGCAAGCATACAAGTTAAGCACATAGCAGGGTTTACAATACTATCAACACATAATATTCACTATTAAGAGTTCACTACGATTATCGTAATATAAACCATAACCTACTTCCACCGAAGAATGGAAATCAACAAGAAATTGCCAAGCTTGTTTTCTCCCCTTTGATCGACTGCCCTCTCTCTCTTTCTTGTTCTTTCTCTTTTGTTTTGTTATGTTCAAACCCTCTTTCTTTTACCCTAATTAATCATATAATTAAGTGTGAAAAAGGACAATAAACCCCACTAATTAACTTAAGGTTACCCCTTTTAACCCCTAAGTAATTAGACTTATTAATGTTAACCCTCAATCTTTATAATTAAGGAAAGAATAGTCAAAAACGACCCTTAAAACGTGTGGAGAAATCCTAAACTGCCTGGGACTGCGCAACCTGTGACGGGCCGTCGTGCCTGCGACGGTCCGTCACGGTGGTCGTTGCAGCTCCCTCGAGCTCAAGTGGCCTGTGACGGCCCGTCACAGCCGTGACGGTCCGTCCTGTTCCTCCGTCCTGACGGTCAGAAACTCGTTTCTTGCACCAAATTCTCAAAAGTTGAAGTGTTTTGCAACGAAACCCCACGACGGTTCGTCGTGGATGTGACGGCACGTCCTGCAGGTCCGTCACAATTTACAGAGAGTCGATTTTCAGTACCCAATTTCAGAATTTCTAAGTATGTTGCAACGATACACCCTCGACGGGCCGTCGTGCCTACGACGGTCCGTCGTGGTGTCCGTAGTATGGCCCAGTTTTTCCAGAATTAAAAATCTGCTGCTCAAACGACTAAACAGGTCGTTACAGCTTGTGATGAGACTTAATTCTTCTTTAGTTTTAAAAAGAGTTTCCTTATTGACTTATTTGTGAAAAGCTTTAAATTCCAAACTACTTTTTATACTTGTGTGATGAATAAATTCTAAGAGACTTGTATGTCACCTCCAAGGTCAAGTTTACCATGTGATTCCTTGGGGGTGCTCCCAGGTCGTTACAGTTCAATCCCCACACCAAAAAAGTTGGTGTTCGAAGTTTGTATATTTCCAATAAGGTAAGTTTAGATTTCCCTTTTTAAACTCTTCTTATTCAATGATTTATTATATATATGTGGTGAATCTGATTTCAAGACCATTATTTTAATCATCACTTCGAATACAATTTTTTCACAGGAAGGCAAAGTAGGGAAAAAATTTTCATGACACAGTTACGATACGTTGTTGGTGATAACTCGTTGCATTCAATTATTCAGCAAGTCCATAGTTAAGATGAGGTTCTTTAAGTGTCTAATTTTGTTGCGGTGAAATGGGATATTTTCTTATTGATAAATTTAACTTTTATAAAATAAGCCGTTGTATAGATATTATTAAAAGGCTCAAGACATTTTGTGCCTTTTAATGAATTAAAACATGTTCAAACAAGTAGTTATTTACAATGTGAAATTTTGTTTAGGAATCATCTAGCTATAATGTGCATATACCGCCTTCTTTAAGTGAGGAGGCTTGAGTATAGCTTCACAGAAATATGATTTGATATGGTTTATCTTATAGCTTTTTTGTTGTTCCATTCTTCATTTTCATTGTATATTAAGTGGACCTTCCCATGTTTCGGTTGTAACATTTTTCTTTTTATTTTATTTATATCACTCTATATAACTTGGGAAACTTCAGCATATATCTCTACTTGCCCCAAAGAGAATCACAATCCTTGCAAGAATTAGCAATTTAAGTTGGTCGTTGATATTTCATGTTCTTCAAATGGTTATTTAATTAGGGTCTTCATTTACTTGTACATGATCCATATACTTAGTGTTTCATGTGAGTATTTTATTTTTTGTTGTTTGAAACACACTCTGTTAGTGAGTCTCGAAGCAGGAATTCGAGGGACATGCCTGCTATTGAGTTGTAACTATGATGCTAGACTATGCTAACAAATACACCCTTCAATTATGTGACCTCTTTATTAGTTTTTCCGAAATGAATTCTTGTAGTTTATATTTAAGAAGAATTCATGTGTAACTTTGCATTTTTTCCTTGATGAGAATATTTTACAGCCACAAATCTTTCAACTAGTGTGTAACAACAAAAATATTAGGGCATGTCTAATAACACAAGTTTCAAACGTTTCCTTGTTCTTAGCAATTTTTCTCCATTTTGACTATTTACTTTGTATCTTTCCACTAGATTGGAGAGGAAAATGATGTCCGTGCTTTTGTCTTCAATATTAACTTGATTGTTCTTCGACTCGAACAAACTGTTAAACTTTCTACCCTAAGAGACAATGGCTTGCCAAATGGAATATACATCCTTCAAATTCAAACACATGAGTGTGATTGTCCATTTAGGTTTTGAACTGATTTTTTACTCAAGGTGTTATTTTAAATGTGTGCAACACGCCTTGGGTTTTGAGTCATCTTAGGAAAATGCGCTAAATTGAGAGATTAATTTCACTCTTCGCTAGTTGACTAATAATGAGGTTTATTTGAAATGGACCGGTTACTAAAGTGGACAACCTTAATTGGGGCAATCAGCGACGGTTACCATCCAATGACCAACTACATTCACTAGATTTCCTAGAGAAACACTTTTGTTATTGAAGGACTGCGACCCATATAATCGACTTTTAAGTGAAAATTAAAAAAAATTGTTTGACAGAGTAAATTATATCCATGATATAAAAGTTAAAATAACAATTTAAACAAATAAGACATATATAGGGCTAAATTATTGAATAATTATTAACAAATAGTCAAAACGAGTCGAGTCATTATGTTTAGAGCCTAATAAAATCCCGGATAGAGACTCCATTTCTAATATGTCAAAAACAGAAGGGAAAAGGCCCTAAAATACCCTCGAAGTATTGAAAATGTCACAAAATTACCCTCAAGCCACTTATTGGCTCCAAAATACCCTTCTCACCCACCTATTCGCTCCAAAATACCCTCGTCATTTACCTTTGGGTTCAAAATTTACCACTAAATATGTGATGAATGTTGAACCCAAAGGTGGATGAGAAGGGTATTTTGGAGCCAATAGGTAGATGAGAAGGGTATTTAGGAGCCAATAGGTGGATGAAGGGTAATTTTATACCATTTCCAATACTTTGAGGGTATTTAAGGCCCTTTTCCGAAAAAAAAAAGTAGAAACTTATTTTCACATTTAACTTTTTAAAGAAAAAACAATTTTTAAAGATTGAGTCGCCACTTAATTGTGTTTGAATGAATTAAGCAAAACTTCGTAATCTTCAAAAGATTTAAAGAGACAAAATTATTTGAAAATACCAAAGGGTTCTCCGTTCAATTTACACTTCAAGAAAGTGTTAGACACTTGACGTGTCCTCTTACGTGCGGCAGACCTACGACTTGACCAAATCATTTTGACTAATACTTAAATTATATAAAGAAAAATAAAAAAATCACTTGGATATAAATTAACTTAAAGCACTTATAATAATTTATTTATAAAGAATGTAAATCTTCTTACAAAATGATTGGGTAAAGAGATAATTAGATCATTTAAATTATGACAAAGATTTGTTGTCTTAAAGGAATTTAGTGAAGTTAATTAACATAAGGGTTAGAGTTAAAATAAAACACAAAATAATTACAATTAAATATTAAAGAGAGGGAAGAAGAATTTAGGCCTTTTGGGCCTATTGTTGCGTAGCAACATTGAGCTAAAAAGTGCTGATTTTCTGGGCTTTAGCCCAATTTTGATTTATGTATACCGAATGTATACTATATGTATATCAGTATATATAAGTCAGTTTTTAACTCTTTAGACCTCTAAAATAGTTTTAGCCATGTATTCTGTTTCCGATTCATCGAATGATGAAGTTGACTTGATAGTGGATCTTAACGGAACGAAATGCAAGGATTAGAATCCATTGGACTCAACCAATAACACATGTAAACAATGTAAAGGAAAAATATTAATAAAATAAAAGGGATACAAGATTTATGTTTATCGGCTAGCAATTTATTAGTACATCTGTTCTTTGCTTGCACAGTCTCTGCTCAAATGTGTAAGAAAATTCTCAACTGGCTTGGAATCTCTCGGTCATCTGGAAGATGGAATTTGGTATGGGCTACTGCAAATGCTACAAATAAGAGTAGTAGAGTGAAGTTTAAACAGTGGTCCTTGCAGTTACCATCTACCATTTATGGAGGGAAAGAATCATGTGTGTTTTTCAACAACAATAACGAACAACAACGGAGCTTTTCACAAAATTGATCACCCAAGAAGTCCATGCTAGAGGTCTTAGACATGTAAAGGTGAAGAGTTTGCTAGGGACTCATAATTTCTATCCTATGTAGAATGAAAGGAAACATATGTTTATGCTACAGTTTATAGTTATCTCTAAATGCTTAGTGGCTAGGAATTGCATAGTAGTTTACTGAAGTAATGGGACTATGTCCATTACGCAATCTTCTCTTTTTTTTTTCCTGAATCCCACTGCCCTTTTGGTTAATAAATCTTTTATTTACCAACAAAAATGAAGCTAAAATTACTCTTAAAAAAGGATAGCAACACATGTAAAGAATATATCAATTAATCTAACCACTACAATGACAAGATAAGACACTACCCACTAGATGTAACATGAGATGGATATCAACGGTAACTCAGAGCTTTTAAAAACATGAGAAAAAAAGGACAATTAATGGAGAAGATGTACCCTCACATATTATAAAGGAATAGAGATTAGGTGGTACACTACAAAGGCTAAAAAAATAATTTCAATTTCAACACAAAGATTTAACTCAAACATCAAATTCAAATGGAAAGGAATAAAACTTGATCACAAGCTACTAAACTTACACTTGAGCATATCAAATGTTCACCAAACTAGACACCTCAGATGTATAAGGAAAAAATATAAACTAAACTTGAGCATAAATAAAGTTATATATGGATACTCAAATTAAGACTCAAATGACTACATGCAGATATGAAAACACACCAAAAAATCTGATCACAAAAAATGGAACAAAGCAACGACAAAATGAATTCCATAAATATTCGACCAGACAGAATTAAACGAGAAGCTATAAATTCATACGACTGATTATTCCTAGAAATCAGACTTAACAGGGAAAAAAGAAAATCCATAATCCATCCTGTAAATAGGTATTTACAACTTCCAGGTTTATTCTCAAATGAATACAAATTTATATAAAAATAATAGGCTATCCAGGAGGGATTTAGATAATAAAATTAAAGAAAGAATTGAACAAAGTAGTAACTAATGACGAAAGACATAACTTAAATTGAGACTACGATAAGAGAAACTAAGGAAAACTAAATAAAATGCACCTTAAAACATAGTACTCTAGCAGCAAACAAAGGATACAAAATTCCTAATTTTCAAGTCTATTAAGAGGCCCGACAAGCTATAAATAAACACATAAAATTTCAAAGAAAATAGTCGACGGACAGTAACAAAACAACACAGATGATTTGTTGATTGTATTGAATGTGTGAAGGAATATTGTTGGATCTTTGATGGAGAATTAAGTTGGGTTGTGTATTGTAATGGTTCGGATTTTTTATGAATATTAGATTGCCTGGGAATTGTTGTGTTATTGAGACAAATAGGTCTTGAAATAGAAGCAAAGAATGTAATTAATTTGACTGAAGAAAAATAACCATGTGAATTGCAATTTCGATCAAATTGAGGCACTTAGTGGAATTCGACAAAAATACAAATCAAATGAATTGTTATTAATCAATTAATGAGCTTCTTAATCCTAAAAATAAAATAATTAACATAATTATAAATTGGTTAATTCAATATATTGACTACATAACTTAAACTAAATTCAATAGCTAGATATTTACTTAAAATCTTTTTGAGACGATTTCCTAATATTCATAAAAATACTCTAATTATATACATAACAATATGAAACATGCATATTGTTTTAAACTTATAAAAAAGGGACAAAACTATTCAAACTAACTCGTAAACTATTTGTATTTTATAATAACTAAGAAATCAATTGAAATTGAAGAAGCTTGCTAATTATTTTATATCGTGGAGGTCCAAAATTGGGTGTCAACATAATCCATAGAAAATACGAACCCTAGGACACAACCATAGGATCAATACGACATTTATTTTTAAGACTATTTGATTATTTTCCTATGTGCTTCAACCCATGTTATATCGGCCCAACCGTCTATGGCTTGAGTCGCCTTGATAGGAACCTAGATGGCCCATGGTGACTTATATGACCCGTTTAGGGGTCTTTAGATTCACCCATCAACATTTAAGTTGATATCAATTTCATAAAATGTGGAAATGATTTTGGATATGAATTAAGATCACTAGAATCCCGTAACACAAAGTTTAGTTGAAAACTTTCTAATCAACTGAGTTACAATAGGATATTTTATTTGGGTCAAATTCAAATGACCATATCTATCATTACGTATAGAATTAGATGTCCATGACCTATAAAATTAAAGCTTTACGAGTCCTCTTTCCATCTCCACAAAGTTTACTCCATTTAGAGTTTGGAGTAAAATACTATGCTCATTTTAGTAAGGCCCTACCAGACAGTCAAAGTGTCATAGATGACTATATGACCCGTGAAGTTTTTCACGGAGTGTGGAGCCCTAAACCGTCCATAAAGCCTTCCTTTAAGGGAACTTCATCAAGTTTTAAGTTAGGGTCATTTTGGTCTTTCCCTTATGTGTTTGCTACCTAAGCTACGTTGTTTAAATTCTTACTTTAAGCCTAAACCACGATGTTTTACATCTAGTAAAGGGATTATAAGGTGTTAATAAGTTGTTTTACGTTCATCGGCACTTCAATTCTTTAGAGTAAGGTTCCAAGAAGAGACTAACCTAGGATTTTTAAGCGATCTTTGAATTTAGTCAATTTCGCCAGGATCTTGTAAATAGATTGCAGGAACTCGAATTACTATCCCTTCTTTGTTAAATATATATTAGGAATGATAAGATTTACTTCGCTTGATCATTCACACTTATGTTAATAAATCATTTGGTTGTGAAAGCATCTTATGTAGATAAACTGTTCAAGCACTTGAAAATGTTTGAGTGGTAGTGCATGAGTCTGAGTTCACATGTGTAACTCAAAGTATTTGTAATTCCATTGTAAGATAAAAAAAAATTCCGTTGTGGGGACACAATCTTGGTATTTTAATAAGGAATTTTTCATATTATATAGGTTCATTTTCTTGTAATCTTCGTTTTAGTTTATACATTCTCTACGACATTATGAATTAGAATTTGGCTATCAGTACCTAATAGTTGTTCCGATTGCAATGTTCAAAAGTTCTCCCATATTTCCTATGAATTCTATCAAAACCTCATTACTGTTTTTACATGCTACCGAATTACATCATTTAAACGTGTATATTAAGATATCAGCGATATGATTGTTGTTGATATTATCTAATGTTGTACTACATATTTCTCATATGAGTTACTTTTTTTATCTTTATTTTATTATTTTACTGCTGCGCGATCAATAAAATACATATGTATTCTTGAATTAAACTTGAGAGAGAGAGAGAGAGAGAGAGAGAGAGAGAGAGAGAGAAAGACGTAAGATACAATGAAAATCAAATAGAGTAGGATAATAAGCCTAGGAATTTGGAAACATCTTTTGTGTCTAGAATAGACAAATACCTTATACACCCTACTTGATTATTAAATGGAAATTTCTTAATTATTTCCTTTATTATCATATCCAAAAGAGATATATAGTGAGATAAACATAAATAGGTGATTAGTGATTAGAGAGAATCATAGTCATAATATTCACCCCATAAATTAATAACTCAACAATTGCAAGATTAAGAAAGTCGATGAGCAACATGATTACTAGATATGTCATGACACTAAAAAAAAATTCTCTCATTATGATAAAGAAACTCTCAAACCCTTTGAAACGTATGTTAATTGTAAGAAGTTCATGAAACTCTTTCTCCCAAACACTTCTGAATTTCATTATATCTCTATAGTTCACCAAATATGGGCGGGTTGAATATGGGAAAATATAAAATCTGTAATTATTAAATCCGCTCATATTTGATACGGGTAAAAATTGATTGGGTAATACATGGATTGGGTAAAATACTACTTTACTCATATTTTAATGAATAAATGGTAATTTATTTAACAATTCAATATGGAGAAAATATTTTTATCTTTTTAAAATTAAAAAGGTTGAAAATGCTTCATGTAGTTTTATTGTATTATAAAAAGTAAAAAAATATTAAAACAAAAGTTTCGGGGTTGGGGAGGGGGAGGGGCTGATAGGGGGTTAGGAGAGGAGTCAGTCAAGGGTAGGGTGAAAAAATAAGTATTTGAAGTTGATTTTTTTAAAAAGAAACTTTATATTAGGAGGGGGTTGGGGGTCTGTAGGGGTGAGGGCGGGGGTGAGGGGGTACGATGGTAGGGGAATTCAAGGGTAGGGTGAAAAAATAATTATTTGAAGTTGAAAATATTCTTTGATAATAAATTTAATATTTTTAATTCATAGGGTGGGGGGGGGGGTTGATAAGGGGTAGGGGTTGGGTGTGGTCCAGGGTACAATGAAAAATAAATGTTTGAAGTTTAAAATATTTTTAAAACAAACTTAATATTTTTTTTGAGGAGGGGGGGGGGGGTTAATATGGGTTAGAGGGATGGTAGGGGGTGGGGGAACGATGGTAGGGATGAAAAAAATGAAATTTTAAAGTTGAAAACATTTTTTAAAACAAACTTAAAATTATTTTTTCGGGCGGTGAGGGTGCTGGTACTAGAGTAGGTGGGTGGATGGGGGGGTCGAGTGTAGGGGTGAAAAAATAAAATGTTGAAGTTCAAAATATTTTTAAAAAATACAGTTAACTTTTTTTGGAAGGGGGGGGGGGGGCTCGAGGGTTGAAATATTCATAGGGATACATATATAATGTTTTGAAAAATCACTTCTAAAACTTGGGAACTCACGTTTTTTTTGAAAATTTTTAGAAAACTTACATTACCCATATATCACTACAAAAATAGGGTCATTTTGTATAGGTTTTTTAAAAATCAATTTGTGGGAGTTTTTGACCCACACAATTAATTGAGGCAGTTTTGGAAACTGCCAAAATTACCTATGCAACAAGCATATTTGTGAAGGTTTAATAGAACTCCATATGTCCGCCACAAAATGAATTTGCAATTTGTGGTTGTTTTTAAAATCAATTTGTGATAATTTGTAACCTCTTAAATATGAACTTTAATAACTAAACTCTACAATGGTTCATAACCCACACACAATATAGTCTGAATATCTTATTTGATTCTTTTAAAAGGTTTTTTACCATTTTTTTACCCTCCTCAGGAGCTCCCAACCCTTTTGCTCCCTTTGTGACTCCAATTTGCAACCCAACTCCTACCTCTTTTGCTCCCTTGGTGACTCGATCTCGCAGCCTTTGGGTTTGAAATGAGGGGTGCTAACCATCTGACCAACTCCGTCTCATCATTAAGAAACTTGAATTATGTCATTTATAGCATAGACTACATTTAAAATATTCAAGTTACTACAAAATATAAATCTTAATTCATGACAAATTGACACAATTAGTAACTATATTTGATAACTTAAAGTTTAAAGCTTTAACAAGTGATTTCACATCAAACAAATGTAGAAAAAGTAATATAGAAATTTGATTATAGTGATTTGAGTTTATTATTTTTATTTAATATTTTCTTTCATCACAACAACACCATATATTCTTATGACACATTAATATTTTGTTGATATAGTATCATATGAATTTTAAATTTTAATAAATTCATATTCATTAATTTTTTAGATAAAGACAAATTTATACATTCATATGTAAAAATATTCTTAGCTATATAGTAATTGGGTGTTAATAGAACATCCTTATATTTAAAACATGTATTAAAAGTCAAGTATTAAAATTTAAATGCAAAACTTAATTATATTCAGATTTTGAAATATTAATTTTATTAAAATTAAATTATGCCTAAATACTCTAAATGATTTCTTATTTTAAAGTCAAAACGTGCTACTGGTACCTTATAGTGAAAGTTGTTATTTTTTAAATCTTACCTAATCTTGTATGATTGCACATCCAATATCCACTTCTTTGAAATATTAATCTCATGGAAATATATTAAACTTTACAGAACTAGTGCTTATTATCATATAATTGTCATCTTTTATATTTACATTTTACTTATGTGTGTGCGTGTCTATATATATATATCTATATATATATATATATATATATATATATATATATATATATATATATATATATATATATAATATATATATATATATATATATAAGACCTCAATAAATATTTTATTTTAACCATTCAATTACATTATATAGGAGTAACATTTTTATCTATCGTTTCATTCTATTGAAAACATATACCGAAATATCTAAATTTTTTGTAGTTTGATAACACAATTCAATTTACAACTTAATTTGTTCTTCTCATGCTAATCAAACATGCAATGCATATAATTAGTTGTATTTCTACTGTCCAAAATGACATTATTTTCTAAAGTGTTTTCTATATTTCAAGTTTTTTAAATTATTTTTTTGTACAAAATGTAACAAATTATAGGAATTGTGGCATTTACAAAGCTTCATAATTTTAGTAATTTGTAGAGGTTACCACAAACTTCCACAGTAAAACCGCTACAAATTGTAATAAATTGCGGCGTTCAAAAAACGTCACAAATTGGTGCAATTTGATGAGGTTATCACTAGTGTACACAATAAAACCGTCACAAAATAAATTATATCGCAGGGGTTAAAATAAATGCTACAAAATAATTTTATAGTGGAGTTTATATAGATACCCACAAATAAATTTCTGCAAATTAACATGTTTTTTTGGTAGTGTATGACCCATAGTTTATCCATAAAATAACTATATTTAGAATCACTCTTTCAACCTATATTTGATGGGCTATCTGGCCGGATAAGTGAAATATAGACTTAAATTTCCAGCACTATAATTGGATTGAACAAGTGTCATAGTCAAAGAAGTAACACAGTTGAGAAACTTTGTTCGTCAACTCATAAGTCTCAACGAGTGTAATATATAATTATTAATACTCACTATAATACATGTGTGATCACATACACTCCGAGGTATATCAGATTGAACAAGTGTCATAGTCAAAGAAGTATCATTGTTGAGACACTTTCTTTGCCAAAGCAGTTGAATCAATAAAAATGAATTTGTTACATGATAAAATATATTTGCTCGAACATCATATCCATCTCTCGAGTCTCAACTTGAGAAATTCCCAAAATACTGTATCAACATACGAGAAGTCTTAAAACAGAGAGTTACTTTTAAAACACTCAAAACTAGAGATGGAAATGTTAATAGTACAATAATTGTTGAAACAACAACTTACTAGTAAATAAAGGAAACCTTTTAAACATCAAACACAAGACACAATTGTTTTTCCTAGAACAAAAGAGAAACTCTTTTTAGAGTCGCCACCAAATGGTAATTCCATCAACTATAGGGACTTGGGAAATTTGAATGCGAGTGTCCACCGCTAAAGATATATAAAACTCAATATGTGATGCCTATTTGGTTCATTGATTCCTTGATACACTCCTCTGGCATAGCAACTATCCTAAACCATAGTATATTGTCATATACTACTATACCACAATTTTCACCAATTCTAACATTCTCTCATGGTGCTTTTTATATCTAACTTTGTCTACGTCAATGAAAGAAAAATAAAAACATCATCAATTATCATTCTGTAATAGAAATAACTAATTTTTTTTAATCAAGTTAGATATCAAATGAATTTAAAGTAACTTTACTTTTTCTTACCTCGTTCAAGAGTTCTTCGAGGGTTGATATTGAAGGAGACAAAATGAATTTATTTTTATGATCAACATTAGACTTTTGAATAACTAACAATCCCATGTCGTATGAATGTCGATTAAGGTCTATAGCTATAATCTTCATAATATTTACACCCACAGATCAATCATGTTCTACACATCAATTGGGGAATATATTATAACCAATTTTAGTTGTGATGCACTATCCTTGCCATCATCAGGAATTGAAAGGGCGGTAAGGAGTAAGGAATATTTAGTGAAGACTCCAATTTCATTTTTGTTGTTGTAGTTTGTCAGTTTCAAGAGCAATCCAATTAGTTTTCCAACTTTTGGTGTAGTTGCTATTGTACACTGGAATACATGTATTATTTTCCCTTATTTCCAATATCCTCTTGTATTTCAAAATATCTTCAAAATTTCTTCTTTCTTTAATGTATCCGAGACAGTATTTAATGTATACGAGATACATATTATGCTTCCGGTTTATTTTATAATGCATCCGAGCTACATATTATGTATGTTCTTCATATTATAATGTATCCGAGATACTCTTTAATGTATCTGCGCTATATACTGTGTATCTGATTTGTGTTACTTTTTAAAGGATTAATGTAATAAAAAATTAAAAAGGGATAAATTGTAATTTCATATTAATGTTATGAGATTTTACGTAAAATGAACATATTTTAGCGACTCATTTTGACTCGCTCAATTTCTACCTCTACTAAATACTACTCCCTTCGTTTAAAAAAAGATACCTTGTTTGATTTGAATCGAAGCTTAAAAAAGAGAAAGAAGACTTGTTAATCTTATGGTTTTAAATTAATGTTATATCTGTATCAAAATATTGTTTAATATTGTGGTCTTAAATATGTCACCTGGAAAGCTGAAGTGTAAGTGTTGCAAAAAAACAAAGGAAATGAACTATTCTTTTTAAATAGAGGAGTACATATTACTCCTTTTGTTAGAAAGAATTTTTCTATAAAAATTAGGCATAAGTAGAATGCATCCCTTTAAAGTTATCCGCCTATTTCACTTTCGCATCGTAACTTAGGTTAGTACCTATTGAACACATTAATCTTCTTACCCATGATTCCCACAACCCTAGTTGTGGATTTAGTTATCCATGCAAGTAAGATCACAATTCATATTTTCTAATAAAGAAATATGAACTAACTCAACAATAAGAAGAAATCAATAAATTCAACTTGAAATTGCAAGTAAAATGTTCAAATCCAATCCGGAAAAATAATTGATTGCGAAAGTTTGCAAAACCAATATCCTAACACAAAGTAGAATAATAATAATATTATCTAACCCCAAAAAAAGAGGTTTAAATCCCCTATTCATAGAAAACATATTCCTAAATAAAAATAAAATAAAATAAAATAAGGAAAGCTTGTCCAGAAACGCAACATTGATCGACAACCCCACTGATGGACCGTCGATGGAACGAAGATCTGTCGACTCAGTCATCGAATAATATTTCTTCACCGATAAGCATAATCTATCAATAAAACAATGGACCAACAGTATGGTCCCTGAATCCATATATGCCTCGTCGATGCTCCTCTATCGCTCTATACTTATATTGTCAAAGAATTCAGTTACTGGAACCTTCTTTACACCAATCTACGGTTGACCAGTATGGTCCGTGGATCAATCATTGGATCATCTTTTGAGCTCATGGTTCCTCACATAGTCAGATTTCCTTAATCTTCTCCCATAGCCTTAACTGCCCATCGACGGTCATCATCTACGGGCCGTCGATGTCCTTCGTAGGTCCTCCTCTGCCTTTTTTGCAGCTGTCTTGTGCGTTTTCAACCTGGACATCTTTCCTACAAAACGACAACAAAAAACATGCTAAAACTACCACAAAAATGATTTAGACACACACCAAGCTTAAGAAAAATGCATTGAAAATACCTTGAAACCAAGATACATAAACATCCTCAACTCAAAATCATTGTTTATCCTCAAGCGACGCTCTATGACTCAACATAGCCTTTGTACACAAGTATATCCTTTTAATCTCTAGCAATCACATGGCTATCAACCCCGACTTTTTCTTTGATTTACTGTAGGATCACTCTATTAGGTTTAACAAGCCAGCTCATGCGGATCAAATCATGCCACAAACTCACCATGCCTAGACACCTCTACAATTTTGCCTCTCACCAAGGTATAAACTTTACGATACCACAACTAGTACCCTCACTTCAAAATAAATCCTCATTTTTCACACAGTGATCATGAATATGGGTACAAGGATCTTTGTTCAATACTCACGCTCAAGAACAAGTTCAAATACAATTAGTACTCTTCGCCATAGGCTTGCACTTATTTTCACTACTTAGGTTCACCACACTAGAATCTAGGATCACGGTAGGGCTTTCTTGGCTTGTAACGTAGGCTAAGGGTCTGGTATGGTACATTTGGATACATTTTCATTGACTTTTTTGCCCTCCTTTACATTATTGTATGCTTCCGACCTCTTTTATTACCTTTTAAACCCTATTTTTATTCTCTTTTCTTCTTTGCCTTGCTTCCCTAATTTTGGATGCGACTCTTCCTTCTTTTGCAATATTTTCTCATAAAAATCTCTTTTCTTTATTTTCTTTTTCTTTTTTATTTTTTTCTATTTTCTTTAATCAATTATTAATTTCACCGAGAAACATATTTTGCTCACATTCTCTTTTCTTTTTACCATCCAACTCTTTTCATACCCATTTGTGGGTACTTACTCATGATAGCCACCCTCAATTACGAATTTTTCATTAGTTGAAGTGCTCAAAACCTGAAGTTGGTTTAGGGCCAATACGATATTATTTACTGCATTAGCCACCCTAAACTTAGGCTTTTGGATTAAGTGGAGGCGCACATGTCAAAGGAAGGACTTTGCAAAAACATTAGACCTTAGGAAGGTGAGTTTGTAAAAAAAAAATTGGTTTATTATAAGATCAACAAGGGACAATTCTTTCATTTGGTTATCTATTTTTAGACTAGAGGTCGGCTATTTTTAACAAAGTCTTATGATAACTTCCTCTCTTCTAACACAGATTCCCTTCGCATGACTAATCGAGCAAGTTCTAGTTATGTACAAACTGTTAAACAGACAAATCTCACACTCTTTTGGCATCTCATTACACTATCAGATTATCAGCTTTCCTAGTTTAGGTATTAGTTGAAGGTTATGCAGTGGGTGCCTAGTACGTTAAAACTTACTTCTCAACTAAGAAGTAAGCGGCCGGATCAAATAAAGAACCCAACTAATGCGGTTGGGATCGTTTCCACAAGGAAAAGAGTTCAGACTTAACTCTATTCTATTATTACTATTATTTGGTCAATTATTTCCCTAGAAAACAAAAGACAATACATGGGGGTTTTTATTTCTAAATTAATGAAAATAATTAACTTAATTAAAGTAAACACCTAACAGATTTAAATCTTAGGTCTTAGTCAATTAATAAAAGTAACTAGGGCTTAAGTGTCCCACAGGTTCATAACTTGATAATTCTAACTATAACAATTCTTTCCTACTATCTTTCATGTATAGTGATACGTTATGTATCTCTAAATCCTTGGTCCGGAATCTAGAAAATTTCACTCTGCACCTTGGTCCGAGTACGTGTGTTGCTATACTAACCCTTACCTTTATCTCATGTTAAGCATTGTAATCGATATTTGTCTTAGTTATTACTTCGTACTTATCGACACTAGCCTATTAGATAGTGTACACTAAATCTATTTTGATAATTCTTTTCCTATTATCTAACTCCTTGGTCAGATAAGTAGAATTAAGGCGAGTTCTAACCTTGGCCATCCGTTAAAAAGACTTCTAAACGAAAGAATTATCAATATATGCAAGACACCATTCTAGAATTGCTACTTAGTTAAATTTTACTTCATTATTCACCCATGGTTCCCACAACCCTAGTTATGGAGTTTAGTTACCCATGGTCATAATCACGCTATTCATATATTTAATACAAGAATTCATGCACTTACTTTAATGAGAAACAATAAAATCTAGAAATTCACTTGTTTAATAAACAAAAGCACCAACAATCAATTCTAGAAAAAGTGTAACAATTGCTGAAATTAAACCTTCAATAGTTGAACAAGATAACTAAAGATTATCCAAAAGTCCAACTATCAAAAAGTCTAACCCCAAAAAAGAGGTTTGTCGAACTATTTATAAAAAAAATAAAAACCTAATAAAAGAAGGATTCTAATTAGTGATAATCTCTCAAAACACGTCTGAGTCGACGGACCTAGTGACGGACCGTCGTGGTCACGACGGGTCGTCATGGCCTCCGTCGTCCCAAAATTCAAAAATTCTTCTGTTACTTTCTTCATTACCCTCAACTGAGAGGTATGATAGACCATTCCAAGAACGATGGTTTGTCGAGGGTCTCCATTCCATAATACTTTAGATTTTTAGAATTTGGGTACTGGGACTACAATTTGATCACTATGAAGAACCAGAAGGACGGTTCGTCGTGGACTTCTGTAATCTCACACTAGGTCAGACTTCCCCATCTTCCTTTAACAGCTTCTCTTCTCACTACGATTCCACCTATGGGCCTCACAGGCTCGACGGATCGTCATAAGCTCCTTAGGTGGTCACTTCTGCATTTCTCGCTCAAAAACTTCCGCGTTCATCTTTGGACAGATTTCCTGCAAATAAACAGAAATTCACATAAAAATTATTAGAGAAAGGCTTTTGGACACACACTAAATAGAGGAAAAATCATTAAAAATATCGTGAAACCACGGTACATCAGTGCCTATCTATGGCATGCTTAGATCCAACAAATTCAATTTTGTTTTTACCTATGCATGAAATCATTATAAAGGATGTGGTATAATTTTATCATCCATCATGTTTCATTTTTCATGATTTTCTACTTTGTACCTATTATAATATTCTGGTGCAACAAAAAAGTAAATAGTCTATTGGGAAAAAAGAACACATGCAAGAAAACACTAAGAGAGGATGGTGAGTTGGGTTATTAAGACTTCACCCTACCACTCACTTTCCATTTACCCCACCCTGAAAAAGAACATGTCATTGTCCCCAATGCATAATAAATCATAAGAATAGGGTGGTAGGTGAAGCAAAACTAAGGCGCATAGTATCGACGAACTATCAACACATGTGTGTGTTCATTTTCTTGGAACCCACAAGATCATCACTTAGGACACCCTCACTTGTGCCCACATAAACTTCTGCACTATTAGTGGTGCTCTTCTAATCAATCACCTGTACAGAACTAGACGTCCCATCAACCATCTCTTGTGCTCTAATCTGGAGGGCCTCTTCATCTACCAACGATGCCCTCATAGACAACATTAACTCCTTCCCATCTCTCTTCTTCGCACGAACCACATCACCTGTATCTGTAGTGTGGCTAGAGAGATTCCTATTAGTACTACCACGTGGCTCAGGTAGTGGCTTGACAGAGGACTTGAACAAGGCATCGAGCAATGTGTCCTCTTTTAGATCGATGGGCACCCTCTCTGGTGTAGTCCCCCTCATCTCAAAAATGTTATGAACATCAGTATGCAAACTAGAAACCACATCTTGAAGAGTATTGAGGTCTACCGAGGGAGCTTGTCGTGCTAGTACACGAAGCTCGAAGGAGTCTAAGCATTTGTGGACCTCTTAAATTTTCTGCTCAGTCTGGTGGCCTACCTCTTCTCAATTCGATCCTCGGCCTCAACTATGAATTTTTGCCTCCAAGGATACATGTGGTGGAGTAGGGTGGCATTTTATGCCTCTAGCTTATGTACACACGCTAAAGAAACAAGTGTTGTAGATGGTGGTGTGTATCAAGACGAACTGGGTCCTTGTTGGAAGCATGGGTGGAGTCGGATTGGGTGGTGCTATCAAGCTCAGATGTAGCAGGATCAGCCCCTTGGGCTAACTCTACCATCTCCAACAAATTTTCGCTCAATGGGGGCACCTCAATCCTGGAACCTTTATGTGGCGCCGCTACATTGGCTTCATCCCTAATGAGGCCTATGTTGACTCTCCCTTACGAGCTTCGTAGTGTGTCATAGTGACAAATGGGTACCCCGACCTATGTACAAAGCTAGAATATCAAACATGCGAAGGGGTAGGTGGTAGAGGTCTTAAAAACTATCTCATGGATCACCGAGATAAGTACTCGCGCAAAATAAATCTCTAGTCCCTCTACAAGGGCTACTACCACCACTTCCTTATCCCACGTGACCACATTATCCACTTGAGTGGGCGATAACCTGTGGCGGACTAGCAACTATAAGAACTTTGCTGCAAAAGTGAGTTTGGCCTTCTTGATCAGTCCTCTAGGGTCCATCACCCAATCTTCCTCTCCTCATCGGTTGTCATATACTGAGCTAACCACTTATTTGGCGCCTCTCCATGCTCAATAATTCTCCCATACTCACTACTCTATACTACCTACCACCAATAGTGAAATTCGGCAATATGGTCACCTGTGAGCTAGTAGTGGTGCCGTATAAGAATCGATAGATGGTAGACTCTAATATATCCACTCGGAAACCATAGGCTAGTGTATAGGTTTGAGGAGCCTATTTGGAAGGTCTCGCCCTCCTGTCGAGGGACCCTCGGAGAGTAGTGACATATGATGTATAGAACTCCCTAACTATCTCCTCACTGTAGGAGCCCAAATCCCGATCCATCAAGTAAAACCTATATTGATTGAACAATCTATGCACCTCGGGGACTGTGTGCAAACTCCCCAAGAGGACTCGTGCTCCACCGTAACTAGTCGGGTCATCAACCCTTTGTCATTCAATATTTTAATGTCCCTGTAAAACTGATATTGTCAATCAACGCACCAACAGTTGGGTTTCTTAGAAACAGGTGTGGGGTCATCTGTTTGGGGTGCAGGTGCAGACTTCGAGCTGGTACCCGTATAAGACGAGGTTTGGTGGTCGTGACCCTTTGAACTAGTAGCTCCTTAAGAGGTGGAACCGGAGCCAGTGGCCACTTTTGACCCATATGATTGGGCCAACCCTGATAAGGAGACACATTCGGAGTCTGATGCTACTTTATAACTAGAGGTAGCCCCGTACGGTAAGACGGTCAGTGTGCACTCCTCATTAGACATGGAGGCAGTGAATATGCTGGGAACCACCTTCGGGTGGGGGGGGGGGGGTAACCCCTCTAGTGACTCGAGCATCTGCAGTTCGGATTGTGACAGATAGAGGGACGTATTCTAGGTGTTACTCGTTGTAGGAGTCGACAATCATTCGACAAGACAGGGACACTGACTTGGATTTTCCACTTGAGTAGACGATATCCTTCTTTGGAGCCATTGTACCCGTGGAGCAGTTTTTAGACTCAACTCAACATTAATACCAACTCAAAACTAACCGGGCGAAGAAAATTTAAAAATTAAACAACAGAACTCTTGTTCCGCAGAATCAAATCGACGGGCTCCATCGACGGTCCATCCATGGGTTCCACTGTTTGAAACATAGAATTATTAAATTGATAAATAAATTAGACTTCTCTAATGGAAACGAAGACCTTTCAAAATGGCCCGTCTATCAACCGACGGATCATAGTCCACTTCCGTCGTTTGACACTTAGATTTCTTGTAGAAGTTTGTGAAAACTAGGATCTCTTACGGAAACGACGAACGTGCAGTGGACAGACCCCATCGATGACTTTTCATTCAATCAAGGGTCCGTCGATGGGGTCTCATATAGTTGGCCTGAGACATATTTCAAGACTTTTTGCAAGGTCCAATTTTTAGACAACTTTTCACACACACAAGTTTAGATATGAAAATTTAACACCCAAAATATTAATTCCTCATTCCTAGAGTTTCATTTTCAAAGAATTTGTGTTCTCCTTCATCAACAGTAAGAAACCCTAATTCTGAATTTCCAAAAATACAGAGATACCCACATTTTATATGGACTACAAAGTGACAAAACCACACTCTATAATTTTGAAGGACGTAATACTTAAATTTTAGCATGCGATTTCATATAATTTAGTCTGATGTCAAAGACCCATATCCGGATTTCACTAAAAAATTATGAATGAGAAGTCAAAGTTGAAGGATATCGAAATACCTTTAGTTCCGAGTGGTGTTGTTGTTAGACGAGCTTGCAAGCAGAAGCTTACGCGCCTCAATTTCTTCACCAGCCGAAGAACAATTGAAAGAAAGAAGAATTTGGGGATGTGCGAGTTTGGGGAATTTGAAAGGATTTTTATTTGGGAGTTAAATGGGATATGGGAGGTTGAGTTTTGGTAATAAAGGAATGAAATAAAGGAAGAAGTCAATTTTGGAAGGGAATTTTCAAAGAATTGGAAGGGGGAATGAATGTGAATCGTTATGTCCTTTAATATTACTGGTCGGGCCAGGTCAGATCACGGGCAGTTTGGTTCGACAAAACCCCATCGACTGTGATTATCGATTACTTCTCGACTTTGAAACCAAAAAAATACATACCTGGGATCTACAAACACTATCGACGATCCCTCGATGGTGTCCGTAGACCTCTGCAGCAAATCATTTTTTGCAGATTTTTCTTTTGGTTCATGCACATGTAACACCCATTAGGCTATTTGTTTTTTGTTTTTATGGACACAATTAAGACACTGACCCTAGACTATTCTCTATCCAACACTAGTACACAAGAGAGAATGAAATAAGTCTAAAAACAAAATGACACAAAAAAACAACCATTCTTACGAAGAAAATAAAACCTATCGTTGGCTAGAGGATACACCTTGTGTTTCCTCCAAAGAAGCGCTTGATTTAACATTGATGCACAATGCAGCTGATTACTCAGATTTCATCAAGATGATAGGCCTGAATCACCTCATGGACACTCTCCGCATGCCCCAGGTAGATCATTATACTTTGCCCGTTGACTGTGAAATTTGCGCCCTCGTTATTCTCCAACTCAATCTCTCCATGTGAACACACTTTAGTGTTGAGGAATGGCTATGTCCACTTTGACTTGAGTTTAGCCAGAAACAAGCATAGCCTAGAGTTGAATAAAAGCACCAAATCACCAACTGCAAATTCTCGTTTTTCAATTCTTTGGTCATGATACTTCTTCAACTTCTCTTTGCAAATGGATAAACTTGAATTGGCCTAGAGCCAAACTCATTAAGATCATTCAACCCATTTAGTCTTTGTTCTGCCGCTTTGGTCCAATCCATCTTCAGTTTCTTCATCACCCACATCGCTTTGTGCTCTAACTCGACCAACAAGTGAAAAACCTTCCCATATACAAATTGGTATGAAGACATACCAATGGGAGTCATGTATGCAGTGTGGTAGGCCAAAGAGCATCATCAAGCCTCCTTGACTAACCCGTTCTAATTTTATTCACCGTTTTCGCCAGAATTTTCTTGATCTCTCAATTGGACACCTCAACTTACCTGCAAGTCTATGGATGGTAAAGAGTAGCCAAATTATGGAGAACTTCATATTTCTCAATAGCCCTTTGAACAAGTTATTACAAAAGTGAGAGCCACCATCACTTATAATGTTCCTCGGTGTGCCAAATCTAGAGAAGATATTCTTTTTCAAAAACGCGGTGACACTCTTTCCTTCATTGTTAGGAAGCATTATTGCTTCCACCCTTTTGGACACATAGTCGACCACCACACGTATATACTTCATACCATTAGAACTCACAAACATGCCCATAAAATCAATGCCTCATACATCAAATAACTCAATCACTAGAATAGGATTTAAAGGGAATTCTTACCTCTAAAAAATTCCTCTATCTCGTTTGCAAGGATCACATGATTTAGCAAACTCGTGAGTATCTTGGTGAATGGTTGGCCAATAGTACCCACACTACCAGGTCTTATGCATAGTCCGGGTACCACTATGGCGCCCAACAACAGGCGAGGAGTGACATGCCTCTAAAACACTCAACATCTCAAACTCTTGTATACAACGACGAATAATCCCAGTGGCAAAACTCCGGTATAAGTGAGGCTCATTCCGAAAGAACTTTTTCACATCATGCATGAACGTTTTCCTTTTGTGGAAGGACAAGTCAGATGGAACTACATTGCTTGCTAGATAGTTTGCAAAGTCTGCGGATCATGGGAGCAAATCTTGAGAGATGGCCAGTGCATGTTTATTTGGAAGGAAATTATGTCTGTGTAAGTTCTTACTTATGGGTGTTAAGCGCGCCTTATTCATGGATAAGATATTCAAGACTCTTTTTCATACTCGACTTTCTTGTAACTCTTTTAGAACTTAAGGTTATTGAACATAATAGATTTCCTTTTCAACCGATCAAGTGGAACTATAAACAACCTGATTCCTAGGGTTTAAGGATATGTAGACAGACTCAATGTGAAAACTCGATTGTAATATGACATTTTCTCTTAAATCCTTGTTTCGAGTAATCAGAGCTCTCATAATTTGATATCGAGATACCTTTTGATCCCTTCGATAATACTTCTTTAAACCAAGCATGTCAAACTACAAGTGGACTTAATTCTAAAATAGCCCGAGATATGTAGGAAACCTCATACCGAGCTTTGACCATAACTACTAAAATCCGTACCAAAATCCCTTTCCTAAAGAAGATGAGCTCCATTAAAATTTGATTCATCAAATTTTATTTGCCTCGAATTTCTTTCATCAATCCAAGTCGAATGAGGTACAATGCTGATACACAATTTTGGACCTCCACATTATAAATTAACCATTGAGCTTCTTCTATTTCAAACTATTTAAAATAATTATTTTTTTTTATCAAAATTCAAAAAAAATATTATATTTTGAAAGTTTTATCAATTTTTTTTATGATTTTAATTAATATATATGTTTGATATAATTATGTACATAATTAATGTATTTTTATGTATATTCAAAAATCATCTCAAAATATTTTATATTTTCAATATTTTATTAGGGATAGTTGTAATTTTGAATAAATAAGTTTATGAATTTCAAATACTCAATTTATTTTTGAAGCAATTTTTGTAATTTTGAATAATAAATATGTATATTTTCACAATCATATTATATTACAAATATTTGAAAATCATCACAAGATATTTTACACTTTAGTTAAATATTTGTAACGACCTGTTTAGTCGTTTTGAGCAGCAGATTTTTAATTCTGGAAAAACTGGCCAAGACTACGGGCACTGCGACGGACCGTCACAGGCACGACGGCCCGTCGAGGGTGCAGCGTGTCAGCATACTTAGAATTCTGAAATTGGGTACGGAAAATCGACTCTCTGTAAATTGTGACGGACCTGCAGGACGTGCCGTCACATCCACGACGTACCGTCGTGAGTTTCCGTTGCAAAACACTTCAACTTTTGAGAATTTGGTATAAGAAACGAGTTTCTGACCGTCAGGACGGAGGTGCAGGACGGACCGTCACAGCCCACCTGGAATCTGGGGAGGTTGCGACGACCACCGTGACGGACCGTCGCAGGCACGACGGCCCGTCACAGGTCACGCAGATCCCAGTCAGAATAGGATTCCTCTACACGTTTTAAGGGTCGTTTTGGACTATTCTTTCCTTAATTATAAAGATTGAGGGTTAATATTAATAGGTCTAATTACTTGGGGGTTAAAAGGGGTAACCTTAAGTTAATCAGTGGGTTTTATTGTCCTCCTTTACACTTAATTATACTTTTAATTAGGGTAAAAAGAAGGAGGGTTGGAATAAAACAAAACAAAAGAAAAGAACAGAAAGAGAGGAGAAACGAACGAGTAGAGAGAGAGAAACGAAGAGGATAGCAAGGATTTTGAGAAGATAGCTTGTTGATTCAATTCTTCGGTGGAGGTAGGTTATGGTTTTTATGATATTCGTAGTGAACTCTTAATAGTGAATAATATGTGTTGATGCTATTGTAAACCTGTCTATATGCTTATTGTATGCTTGCATGAATATGATTATGTGATTTTGATAAAACAAGCATGATGAAAACCATTGAATCCCAAATCTTGAAAGAAACTTTAATCTACGATATTAATGAAGATGCCTTGGTATAAAAGAGGGCTTGATGAACTAAAGTAATGGGATTGATGATGCCTTGGTATAAAAAGGGATTGATGAACTAAAGTAATGGGATTGATGATGCCTTGGTATAGAGAAGGCTTGATGAACGGATAGAATGAATTTAGTGGATCGGAGTGTCACGTTCCGACACATAGTATTAGTGGATCGGAGTGTCACGTTCCGACACATAGTATTAGTGGGACGGGTGTCACGAACCGACACGTAGATATAGGGATCAGAGTGTCACGTTCCGACACATATAGGGGATCGGAGTGTCACGTTCCGACACATATAGGACGGAGTTTCACGTACCGACACATAGTGGTAGGGGATCGGAGTGTCACGTACCGACACAAGAGGAAGAAAGATAATGAATCTTGAAAGATGTTAATATACTCAACATAATGAACTTAATTCCCAAATGAGTATGGTATTGAGGCTTGAGCCCTCATGGATGAACTTGATGGTATTTATTGACGATTATAATACTTGTTTGTTGCTACATATTGAGTTTATAGTTGATTTATAATATTACTTGATATATATTATCTTCTATTTTGAGTTGGCCGATGATATCTACTCAGTACTTGTGGTTGTACTGACCCCTACTTTTATGTTTTCTTCTTTGTTATTTGTGTAATGCAGCAAACGTTCCGTCAACTTCAACTCAACAGTAATTCGAGCCAATCTTCGTCATACCGGATCTCAGGGTGAGCTAATGCTTCTAGCTTGGACTGGATCTTCTTCTTCAAGTCTTGATGCCTTGACTTCTGGCATGGACTAGCTTCTTATGTATTTTTAGCTTCTTAGACATTCTTAGATAGTAATTTGATCATAGATGTTCTTGTGTTGATGACTTCCAGATTTTGGGGATAATAATAATAGTTATTGATTTGTTTTTATTAATGAGTTAAGTCTTCCGCATTTCTTTTGTTGATATTGTATTAAAATGTTAAGGGTTAAATTGGTTGGTTCGCTCACATAGGAGGGTAAATGTGGGTGCCAGTCGCGTCCCCGATTTGGGTCGTGACAAACTTGGTATCAGAGCATTAGGTTCGTTGGTCTCATCATACAAGAACGAGTCTAGTAGAGTCTTAAGGAACGGTAGGGGGACGCCTTTACTTTTCTTTGAGAGGCTATAAGACTTTAGGAAAATTCCATTCTTTCATTCTTTCTTTCGTGCTACTACTTGAGTCCAATTGGTATCTAGGTGATACAAATTGGTATCTGACCATCTTCACTCTATTTCGCAGATGGTTAGAACTAGAGCAACGAACCCAGCAGCACAACGGAAAGACAGGAAACGACCGAGCCAGCCACTGGGGCTGTGGCTCGAGGAAGAACACGGCAAGAGGCCGTGGAAGAGGTCGTGGGAGGACGTCCTCTAGAGGAAGAGGACGAGCCCCTAGTCCATCTGATACTAGGGTGGTGACTCTTCCACCGACTGAGGAGGTAGTAAGAGAAGGTGAGGAAGGGGAAACTGAACAAGTGCAAAATGAGGAATTGCCACCCCAACCTACCCCAGAGATGATCAACCAGGTACTTGCTTATCTTAGCGGGTTATCCGATCAGGGTCAGGCTCCTCCAGTGGTTTCTGCACAAAACACCTCCGGTTTCAGAGATACGACATGCGGCTACTATGGCTCCCCGCATGGATGCATCATTGGGAATGGGCACATTTCCACGACTGACTACTGGGCCTATTATGACAAATGATCAGCATGAACTTTTCAGTAAGTTCTTGAAATTGAAACCTCCAGTCTTCAAGGGTGCAGAATCGGAAGATGCTTATGATTTTCTTGTTGATTGTCATGAGCTACTACACAAGATGGGGATAGTAGAACGGTTTGGCGTTGAGTTCGTGAGCTATTAGTTCCAAGGGGATGCCAAAATGTGGTGGCGTTCACATGTTGAGTGTCAACCAACAGAGGCACCACCTATGACTTGGGAATCATTCTCTAGCTTGTTTATGGAGAAGTATATCCCAAGGACTTTGAGAGATAGGAAAAGGGATGAGTTCTTGAGTCTTGAACAGGGAAGGATGACGGTTAATGCATATGAGGCTAAATTTCGCGCACTATCCAGATACGCCACCCAACTTTGTTTTCAGTCCACAAGAACGGATTCGCCGTTTCGTGAAGGGGTTGAGGTCAGAGTTGCGGATTTCAGCCTTACAGGTAGCGGCTACGGCAACATCCTTCCAAGAGGTGGTAGACTTTGTAATAGAGGTGGAAGGAGTGAAGCCAGATGACTTCACCACGACATCGACATCAAAGAGGTTTCGAAGGGGAGGTGAGTTTAATGGTTCTTACTCTAGAGGACCGAACTTCGGAGGTCACTCCGTTCGACCAATACAGTCTTCGCTACAGACGGTGGTTGGGGGTCCGCCTCAGAACGGTCAACACTACTCCGAGAGACCTATGCCTGACTCCAGAGAGTGCTATGGATGTGGGGAGGTTGGACATATTAGGAGGAATTGTCCAAAACAGAGTTACAGACCCCCACTAGCTAGAGGTAGGGGTGGTCATGGTAGAGGCCGTTTTTCTGGAGGACGTGGCGGTCGAGGTAATGGTGGTCACCAAAATGGCAGAGGTGAAGGGCAAAACGGAGCCACTACTACACAACATGGTAGGGGCAATGGACAGACAAATAATGGGGCTCATTGCTACGCTTTCCCTGGGAGATCTGAGGCGGAGGCGTCTGATGCGGTTATCACAGGTAACCTTCTGATTTGTGATTGCATGGCTTCCGTGTTGTTTGATCCTGGATCCACATTCTCTTATGTATCTTCCTCATTTGCTAATGGTCTAAATTTGCATTGTGAATTACTTGACATGCCTATTCGTGTTTCTACTCCGGTGGGTGAGTCTGTGATAGTTGAAAAGGTATATAGGTCTTGTTTGGTGAATTTTTTGGGGAACAACACTTATGTAGATTTGGTTATTTTAGAAATGGGTGACTTTGATGTAATTCTGGGTATGACTTGGCTTTCTCCGAATTTTGCGATTTTGGATTGTAATGCTAAAACGGTGACGTTAGCAAAGCCTGGGGCAGATCCGTTAGTGTGGGAGGGCGACTACACTCCCAATCCGGTGCGTATCATCTCCTTTCTTCGTGCTAAGAAAATGGTGAGTAAAGGGTGTTTAGCTTTCTTGGCACATCTCAAGGATGACACTACTCAAGTACCTTCGATTGAGTCAGTTTCGGTAGTCTGTGAGTTTTTGGATGTGTTCCCTGCAGATCTTCCTGGTATGCCACCAGATAGGGATATAGACTTCTGCATTGATTTGGAACCAGGTACTCGCCCCATTTCTATACCCCCTTATAGAATGGCTCCCGCAGAGTTAAGAGAGGTAAAGGCGCAACTTCAAGAGTTGTTGAGCAAAGGCTTCATTAGACCAAGTGCATCACCTTGGGGTGCTCCGGTGCTATTTGTGAAGAAGAAGGATGGGAGTTTCCGAATGTGCATAGATTACCGACAGTTGAACAAAGTAACTATTAAGAACAAGTACCCCATTCCTCGCATTGATGACTTGTTCGATCGGTTACAAGGTGCTTGTGTCTTCTCAAAAATTGACTTGAGGTCCGGTTATCACCATTGAAAATACGAGCAACGGATGTGCCAAAAACTGCTTTTCGAACTAGGTATGGGCATTATGAATTTGTGGTAATGTCGTTTGGTCTTACTAATGCCCCTGCTGCCTTCATGAGCTTGATGAACGGGATTTTCAAGCCATACTTGGACCTCTTTGTGATTGTGTTTATTGATGATATACTGATATACTCCAAAAGTAAGAAGGAACATGAGGAGCATTTGAGAATGGTGTTAGAGTTGTTGAGAAAGAAAAAGCTTTATGCGAAATTCTCCAAGTGTGAATTTTGGCTAGATTCAGTGTCCTTCTTGGGGCACGTGGTTTCTAAAGATGGGGTGATGGTGGACCCATCTAAGATAGAGATGGTGAAAAACTGGGTAAGGCCTACTAATGTGTCAGAAATAAGGAGTTTTGTGGGGTTAGCTAGCTACTACCGCCGATTCGTCAAGGGATTCTCTTCTATTGCTTCCCAATTGACGAACTTGACTAAGCAAAATGTTCCATTCGTATGGTCAGATGAATGTGAAGAAAGCTTCCAGAAGCTTAAGACTTTGTTGACTACCGCGCCTATCCTCACCTTGCCGGTAGAGGGTAAAAACTTCATTGTCTATTGTGATGCATCCTATTCTGGGTTGGGTGAAGTGCTAATGCAAGAGAAGAATGTGATTGCTTATGCTTCGAGGCAATTAAAGGTGCATGAACGTAACTATCCGACCCATGATTTGGAGTTGGCCGCGGTAGTATTTGCACTAAAGCAATGGAGACATTACTTGTATGGGGTTAAGTGTGAAGTCTACACGGACCATCGTAGCCTACAGTATGTATTCACTCAGAAAGACTTGAACTTGAGACAGAGGAGATGGATGGAACTACTGAAGGACTACGACATCACTATCTTGTATCATCCGGGAAAAGCAAATGTTGTGGCAGATGCTTTGAGTAGAAAGGCCGGATGCATGGGAAGTCTAGCTCATTTGCAAGCTTCTAGACGCCCATTGGCTAGGGAAGTGCAGATTCTGGCTAATGACCTTATGAGGTTGGAAATAAATGAGAAGGGAGGATTGTTAGCTTGTGTAGAGGCAAAATCTTCTTTTGTTGATCAGATTAAAGGGAAACAGTTTGATGATGAGAAGCTAAGTCGAATCCGAGATAAGGTGTTGCAAGGAGAGGCTAAAGAGACAATAATTGATGAGGAAGGTGTTTTGAGAATTAAGGGAAGGGTATGTGTACCCCGCATCGATGATTTGATCACCACTATTCTGACAGAGGCTCATAGTTCCGGATATTCTATACATCCTGGTGCAACCAAGATGTATCGCGACCTAAATCAACACTTCTGGTGGAGTAGAATGAAGCGTGATATTGTTGAATTTGTTGCCAAATGTCCAAATTGTCAACAAGTAAAGTATGAACACCAAAGGCCCGGAGGAACACTTCAGAGAATGCCCATTCCTGAATGGAAGTGGGAGAGAATCGCAATGGATTTTGTGGTTGGTCTTCCAAAGACCTTGGGTAAGTATGACTCTATTTGGGTGATTGTTGATAGGTTAACTAAGTCTGCTCATTTCATTCCGGTCAAGGTGACCTACAATGCAGAGAAGTTAGCCAAGATCTACATCTCAGAGATCGTTCGGTTGCATGGAGTTCCACTCTCCATCATATCAGATAGAGGTACGCAGTTTACTTCTAAATTTTGGAGGACATTACATGCTGAATTAGGTACTAGGTTGGACCTTAGTACTGCGTTTCACCCTCAGACTGATGGTCAGTCTGAGCGAACGATTCAAGTGTTGGAGGATATGCTTCGTGCATGTGTGATAGAGTTTGGTGGCCACTGGGATAGCTTCTTACCTTTGGCGGAGTTTTCATACAATAATAGCTATCACTCCAGTATTGATATGGCTCCATTTGAAGCATTGTATGGGAGGAGATGTAGGTCTCCTATTGGTTGGTTTGATGCCTTTGAGGTTAGACCTTGGGGTACTGACCTCTTGAGGGATTCGTTAGATAAGGTGAAGGGCATTCAAGAAAAGCTTCTAGCGGCGCAAAGTAGACAAAAGGAGTATGCAGACCGAAAGGTTAGAGACTTGGAGTTCATGGAAGGTGAACAAGTCCTGTTGAAGGTTTCACCCATGAAAGGAGTGATGCGGTTCGGAAAAAGGGGTAAGTTAAGTCCAAGGTACATTGGACCATTTGAAGTGCTTAAGCGAATAGGGGAGGTGGCTTATGAATTAGCCTTGCCCCCAGGGCTGTCCGGAGTGCATCTGGTATTTCATGTGTCCATGTTGAAAAGATACCATGGAGATGGAAACTACATCATCCGTTGGGGTTCAGTCTTGTTGGATGAGAACTTGACTTATGAAGAGGAACCGGTTGCTATATTAGATAGAGAAGTTCGCAAGTTGAGGTCGAGAGAGATTGCATCCATCAAAGTTCAATGGAAGAATCGACCGGTTGAAGAAGCTACTTGGGAGAAGGAGGCAGATATGCAAGAAAAATATCCACATCTGTTTACAGGTTCAGGTACTCTTTTTCGCCATTGTTTTTCTTCCTTTGATCGTTCGGGGACGAACGATGGGTAAATTGGTATCTATTGTAACGACCTGTTTAGTCGTTTTGAGCAGCAGATTTTTAATTCTGGAAAAACTGGCCAAGACTACGGGCACTGCGACGGACCGTCACAGGCACGACGGCCCGTCGAGGGTGCAGCGTGTCAGCATACTTAGAATTCTGAAATTGGGTACGGAAAATCGACTCTCTGTAAATTGTGACGGACCTGCAGGACGTGCCATCACATCCACGACGAACCGTCGTGAGTTTCCGTTGCAAAACACTTCAACTTTTGAGAATTTGGTATAAGAAACGAGTTTCTGACCGTCAGGACGGAGGTGCAGGACGGACCGTCACAGGTGTGACGGGCCGTCACAGCCCACCTGGAATCTGGGGAGGTTGCGACGACCACCGTGACGGACCGTCGCAGGCACGACGGCCCGTCACAGGTCACGCAGATCCCAGTCAGAATAGGATTCTTCTACACGTTTTAAGGGTCGTTTTGGACTATTCTTTCCTTAATTATAAAGATTGAGGGTTAACATTAATAGGTCTAATTACTTGGGGTTAAAAGGGGTAACCTTAAGTTAATCAGTGGGTTTTATTGTCCTCCTTTACACTTAATTATAATTTTAATTAGGGTAAAAGAAGGAGGTTTGGAATAAAACAAAACAAAAGAAAAGAACAGAAGAGAGGAGAAACGAACGAGTAGAGAGAGAGAAACGAAGAGGATAGCAAGGATTTTGAGAAGATAGCTTGTTGATTCAATTCTTCGGTGGAGGTAGGTTATGGTTTTTACGATATTCGTAGTGAACTCTTAATAGTGAATAATATGTGTTGATGATTGTAAACCTGTCTATATGCTTATTGTATGCTTGCATGAATATGATTATGTGATTTTGATAAAACAAGCATGATGAAAACCATTGAATCCCAAATCTTGAAAGAAACTTTAATCTACGATATTAATGAAGATGCCTTGGTATAAAAGAGGGCTTGATGAACTAAAGTAATGGGATTGATGATGCCTTGGTATAAAAGAGGGCTTGATGAACTAAAGTAATGGGATTGATGATGCCTTGGTATAGAGAAGGCTTGATGAACGGATAGAATGAATTTAGTGGATCGGAGTGTCACGTTCCGACACATAGTATTAGTGGATCGGAGTGTCACGTTCCGACACATAGTATTAGTGGGACGGGTGTCACGAACCGACACGTAGATATAGGGGATCGGAGTGTCACGTTCCGACACATATAGGGGATCGGAGTGTCACGTTCCGACACATATAGGGGATCGGAGTGTCACGTACCGACACATAGTGGTAGGGGATCGGAGTGTCACGTACCGACACAAGAGGAAGAAAGATAATGAATCTTGAAAGATGTTAATATACTCAACATAATGAACTTAATTCCCAATGAGTATGGTATTGAGGCTTGAGCCTCATGGATGAACTTGATGGTATTTATTGACGATTATAATACTTGTTGTTGCTACATATTGAGTTTATAGTTGATTTATAATATTACTTGATATATATTATCTTCTATTTTGAGTTGGCCGATGATATCTACTCAGTACTTGTGGTTGTACTGACCCCCTACTTTTATGTTTTCTTCTTTGTTATTTGTGTAATGCAGCAAACGTTCCGTCAACTTCAACTCAACAGTAATTCGAGCCAGTCTTCGTCATACCGGATCTCAGGGTGAGCTAATGCTTCTAGCTTGGACTGGATCTTCTTCTTCAAGTCTTGATGCCTTGACTTCCGGCATGGACTAGCTTCTTATGTATTTTTAGCTTCTTAGACATTCTTAGATAGTAATTTGATCATAGATGTTCTTGTGTTGATGACTTCCAGATTTTGGGGATAATAATAATAGTTATTGATTTGTTTTTATTAATGAGTTAAGTCTTCCGCATTTCTTTTGTTGATATTGTATTAAAATGTTAAGGGTTAAATTGGTTGGTTCGCTCACATAGGAGGGTAAATATGGGTGCCAGTCGCGTCCCCGATTTGGGTCGTGACAATATTTTATTAATTTACTGTAAGTCGTAGTTATACTTTTATGTTATTAGTTTATAATGGAGTTAGTTATTTTATTTTTATTAAGATTAAGAAGCTCATTAGTTGATTCTATTAATTCATTTTATTTATGTTTTATCCAATTTATTACTTAAATTCATATTGACTTTATTTTTTAATCCCAGTTGGCTATAATTGAATTTCAAATGGTCATTTCCTTTATAATTCTAGCCTATTTCTACCCCTACCTTAAATCAATTTTAAGACCAAAATTTTGGGACTTTTTACAAACTTCTAGCAGCCCAAACTAACATATTCTTATCCCCATTTCAATTTCATGATTATTGACCCAAAACCCATTCCAGCATAACAAACATCAACAGTTGCGTATAATACCAGTACACAACCCCTACGTCGTGTTCTTCTTCACGCGACAGACAAATGGAATAGGCCAATCGCATTGCAAACCCATAACCATTGCAACCTAATCAATCAAATCATTGTTCCCTTTTCCCCTTCTAAATATATCTTCAAATCTCTTTCACTATTTGCCTTGTAAAGAGGGAAAGAAATTAAAAATTTATCCAACAGATTTCCCCCCTAAATCACCCCTTCTTCCCAATAAATAGCCCTCTACCGTCAGTGATAAAGCCAAATGTTTTGAAATTGGATTTGACGAATTTTGAGTTTATTTTTGAATATATAATTTTTTTACACTTGAAATTTTAAAACGATTCTCTAATCATAAATTCCAAGAAGTTTGTCTCTTTGATTCATCATGAAGATTCTTTGTTTGTTGTTCGTATTTGAATTGATGTGCGAAAATTGCTACTTTCAAGCACGTAGCCCTACTCGCTGCTCTGAAAAAGGTATATTCTTTACCTTATTCATTTTCTTTACTATCCTGACCGTATTTTTTTTGGTATAACTAATTTTATTTGATACCTCCTTTGTAGGTATTTTAATCTTCTACTTTTAGTACAAGAGTATTTGTATGTCTTTGTTCTATTTTCTCATAAGTTCTTAGTAGGAAATTGATTTCTCGTTCTCATTGAGATATTACCCTTTTGTTCTTGAGCATGACTAGAATGTGTATACATTGAATTTTAGAAAAAAAAATTCAGCCTATTGCTACTCTTATTGGTTTGATTCTCATAGCCCTGTGGTGATCATTTTTTTCGAATTCTTTATTTACTTTAGTTCGTCCTTGCTTATAACGACTCCACTATAGGCTTGGTTTAAATGCTTTCAATATTAAATCTTATTAGAGAGTTATAATTTGCTATGTTACTAAGGGTATTTTCTTTGATGATCATGTCGTCTTAAGTTTGTGATTTTTTTTTTGCATGGAATGCCACATCTCGACTTAAATCCATTGGTTGAATAATGTATTATTGATGCTTGATAATTTGATTTAATACTTCGGGAGAGGCATCTGAATGTAACCTTTCAGTATGTTGCTTTAAATCTAATTCTATAGTTGTCATTTTTGAGCTCACTGTGTTTAAATACTTAAATCAACGTGTGACGATTTCCAAAGCTACTAATCAGTTTTATTCCTCTGTTACTTACTACATTTTTATTAGGTTTTGATTTTTGTTCAAATGGTACTTATGTAATCAATTGTTGTCATGAAGATATCCTTTGATTGACTTTCTTTAGTCACTAAGGAAGTATATATTGGTCATGAAATTTTCTTAGTTCTTGTTGGCTTCAAGTTATAATTTTACTTGCCTTATGATTAATTACAAAATGTCAAGACAGTAGCTCTTTGATAGTAATGTGTTTGTTGGTTAAATTGTGGTGAAAAATAAATCGTTGAAATGATTATCTTTAAATCTTATAACCTAGTTTAATAAAGAATTTGATCATTTACTTATCTTCATCTCATTTTTTTATGCCTTAATACTTTCCTCGAGTCCCTTGGAAACCTCCTTTCAAATTTTCTTCATTGAGTCAGCCCCCCATATATTCGGAACATGTTTTAGGCTCAAGATATCCAACATGCTACTAGAAATTAGTTCAAAAGCCATGTAATAGGTTGTATACATGTTGTAAATAATGTGGAAACACTGATATACTGGTTGAGGTACTCAAAATAGATCCAAACCATAGATATACATGTCAAATATGAAAAATACGAGATAATTGCTTTGCACTTGAAATTTTAAAACAATTTTCAAACATTATTTCCAAGAAGTTCTTCACTTAGATTCTGCCTAATGATTCTTTTTTTGTTGTTCGCATTTGAATTGAGGTGTCGAAATCTCTACTTCCAAGCTCATCGCCCTAGTCGCTGCTATGAAATCTATATTATTTACCTTATTCATTTTCTTTACTATTCTGACCATAATTTGTTGTTTGGCATAATTGATTCGATTTGATACCTCCTTTGTTGGTATTTTAATCTTCTACTTTTAGTACAAGAGTATTTGTCTGTCTTTGTTCTGTTTTCTCATTAACTCCTAGTAGGAAATTGATTTCTCATTCTCATTGAGCTATTAGCCTTTTATTCCTGAGCATGACTAGAATGTGTACACATTGAATCTTAGAAATTTTGTATTAAGCTATTGCTACTCTTATTGGTTTGATTCTCGTAGCCTTGTGGTGATCTTTTTTTTCAAAATTCTTTATTTACTTTAGTTCATCCTTGATTATAACGACTCCTCTATAGGCTTGGTTTAACTGCTTTCAATATTAAATCTTATGAGAGAGTGATAATTTGCAATGGTTCTAAGGTTCTTTTCTTCAAAGCTCTTGTGGTCTTAAGTTTAGGATATTATTTTTGTATGGAATGCCACATCTAAATTTAGATCCATGGGTTGTATAATTTATTATTAATGTTTGATTATTTTGTTTAGTCATTCAGGATAGGCCTCTGAATGTAACCTTTCAGTATGCTGCTTTAAATCTAATTTTATAGTTGTCATTATAGTGCTCACTGTGTTTAAATGCTAAAATCAATGTGTGACATTTTCTAAAGCTACTTATCAGTTTTATTCCTCTGGTACTTACTACATATTTATTAGGTGTTAATTGTTGTTTAAATGGCCCTTATATAATCATCGGTCGTCATGAAGATATCCTTTGATTGACTTTCTTTATTCATTATGGAAGTATATATTGGTCATGAAATTTTTTTAGTTCTTATTGGCTTCAAGTTATAATTTACTTGTCTTATGATTAATTACAAAATGTAAAGACAGTAGCTCTTTGATAGTAATTTGTTTGTTTGTTAAATTGTGGTGAAAGACAAATTGTTAGAAATGATTATCCTTAAATCTTATCACCTAGTTTATTAAAGAATTTGATCATTTACTTATCTTCATCTTCTTTGTTTTTAATGCATGAATACTTTCCTCGACTCTCTTGGACTCCTCCTTTCCAATTTTCTTCATCGAGTCAGCCCCCCCTCCCCATATATTTAGAGCATGTTTTAGGTTCCAAAGATCCAACATCCTATTGAAAATTAGTTTAAAATACCACGGAATTGGTTATACACTTGTTGTAAATAACGTGTATACACTTATATACAGGTCGATGTACTCAAGATAAAGATCCAAAATGCGGATATATAGGTCGAAGATGAAAATACGAGATAATTGTATTACATTTGAAATTTTAAAATGATTCTTAAACTTAAATTCAAAGAAGTTCGTCTCTTAGATTCTGCCTGATGATTCTTTGTTTCTTGTTCGTATTTGAATGAAGATGTGGAATTCTCTACTTTAAAGATCATCGCCCTAGTTGATGCTATGAAAAAGCTACATTCTTTACCTTATTCATTTTGTTTACTATTTTGACCATAAGTTGTTATTTGGTATAACTGATTCGATTTGATACCTCCTTTGTTGGTATTTTAATCTTCTACTTTTAGTACCAGAGTATTTATCTTTCTTTATTCTGTTTTCTCATTAGTTCCCAGTAGGAAATTGATTTCTCATTTTCATTCAGCTATTAGCCTTTTGTTCCTCAGCATGGCTGAAATTTGTTTACATTGAATTTTTGAATTTTGTATGAAGCTATTGCTACTCTTATTGGTTTGATTGTCATAGCCTTGTGCTGATTTTTTTTTCAAAATTTTTTACTTACTTTGGTTCATCCTTGCTTAAATCTTATTAGAGATTGATAATTAGCTATGGTACTAAGTTTCTTTTCTTCGATGGTCTTGTTGTCTTAAGTTGATGATAATGTTTTTGCATGGAATTCCACATCTCGAGTTTAATCCATCGGTTGTATAATGTATTAGTGATGCTTTATAATATGATTTAGTTACTCGGGTTAGGCATCTGAATGTAACCTTTCGTTATGATGCTTTAAATCTAATTCTTTAGTTGTCATTTGGGTGCACACCATGTATAAACATCGAATCAATGTGTGACGATTTCCAAAGCTTCTAATATGTTTCATTCCTCTTTTAATTACTACATATTTAATAGGTGTTGATTGTTGTTTAAATGGTCCTTATGTAATCATCGATTGTCATGAAGATATACTTTTGTTGACTTTCTTAATTCATTATGGAAGTATATATTCGTCATGAAATTTTCTTAGTTTTTATTGGCTTCAAGTTATAATTTTACTTGTCTTATGATTAATTACAAAATGTAAAGACAGTAGCTCTTTGATAGTAATGTGTTTGTTGGTCAAATTGTGGTGAAAGGCAAATTGTTGAAATGATTATCCTTAAATCTAATCACCTAGTTTATTAAAGAATTTCCTCATTACTTATCTTCATCTCCTTTGGTTTTTTATGCATGAATACTTTTCATGAGTCTCTTGGACTCCTACTTTTGAATTTTCTTCATCGAGTCTGCCCCCTTCCCCCATATATTCAGAACATGTTTTAGGTTCCAGAGATCCAACATGCTACTATAAATTAGTTCCAAAGACCAAGAAAAGAGTTGTATATATGCTGTAAATAATGTGTATACACTGATATACTGGTCAAGGTACTCAAAATATAGATCCAAATTGTGGATATACAAGTCGAAGATCAAAATACAAGTCTTAGGAGTTTAAAAATAGAGTTATATACACTGGTATATGGACAATATATAGGTTGTATACAAAAATCAGAAATGGGCTATAAAGCCGCAAGAAATTTAGAGAGCTCTGTATTAGAAGTTGGGTTGAAGCCCCTCTGACTTTTGGGTAGCCTTTACAATACTGTAGGACATGGAAATGGAGCAAAAGCCCAAGAGCAGAAAGGCCCATATCTTCCTCCCTCACACTCTCTATTAATATTTAATAACTTGTCTTACCCTTACTAGTTTATTTGCTAATTAATATTAGGTTTAGCTCAATTGAATTTCCCAAAAGATGAACGATATTCTTTTGTGTTGGTACATTATAACTCTTTTCTTATCAACTCTCATTCTTTAGTTTAAGCATTTTTTTTTCAATTTTTTTTAATTAATAAGAAATTGATTCATGCTTTAATTAACTAATTTAGTTCAAATTATTATTTAAAATGATTCATTAAAATCAATTCTAATTAATGTAGTTTTTTTAAAGTCTTAATCATTTGCAATTTTTTTTCAGTTATTTCAATTAATGTCCTCTTTTCTTAAAAATTATAATTGTTCCTTATTTATCCATAATCTCAACTTACGTCATTTCCTAAAAATAGTCAAAATATATAATCTATGTCGTAGGATAACTGCAAGTTAGAAGATGCTTTAATTGTCTTAAAATCCTCCTTGAAGTGTCAATAAGAACATCTTACCCAATTTTTAAATTTATAACACTTAATATGATTGAGGCTTTTTAAATTAATTTTTGTTGATTTTTTTTTTTAAAAAAATTAAGCGGTGACTCTTTTCTACGTATTTTTCTCAAATTGTATTATACTTGGAACATTTCAAAAATTGATTTCTAAAGATAGTAAAATAAAAGCATAAAATATATATATAATTTTCCCCAAAGTTAATAGTTGTTTATGCCCTCATGTGAGCATGTGGGTCTGCCTCTCAGCGACTCCTTTTCTTATTCCTTTTATAAAAATATAAAAAAATTCCAACAAGTTTTGGTCCATTAAAAAAAATTAAAATATTAATTTTTTAAAATTTCTTTAATAAATGTGTCCTAAAAGACTTGGTATTACAAAAAATATTAAAATGAAAAGACGGTCAATTATAATATACAATTAGAATTTTAATCAAAAGTTCATTAATAACAAATCTAGTGTTGTCAACAATCACATTTCTCAAGTAAATAATTATTATGTTATCCAAATATCTCCCACACTCAAAACAAAATTGAAGTGAAGTTAAACTAAGGTTAAGATGGTCATTTTCTTTTATTCGTCTAATCCAAAATCACTTAATTTTTTTTCTTACTATTAGAGAACTTGTTTGTATCATGTGCTTTCTTTTTCTTCCTTATCTCGTTTGTTTCAACTTCCAATTCTTCCTTCTAAGTTCCTTCTCCTCCTCTAGTTTGTATCGCTCAATGGAATTTAAAGGAATGTCGATAACTTTGATCGGTTTGTGTTCCCCTATGATCGCAGACGAGAAGTTGATTCAGTTTCATCTATTTTTAATGGTAACAAGGTTGATATAGTTGTTACTTTATAGAAGACACCAGGTGGAAGCGGCAACGACAGTATCAATGAGATGAAAGTGAGGGTTGAGGTTCCTATTCAAAGGAACTGGTCTATTCCGTGGATAGATCTATTGATCATGCTCAATTGTTGATTAAAAAAAACTGAAATTTCAAGAAGAGTGGGATGTGGGTGAGGTTATGGTGTTCAAGGATGGATTGTGGGTGGATTTTGAGAAAAATTCCATGGATGTGTTGGTTTTAGATTTTGTGAGTGGCGAGGCTATAATTGAAATGGAAATGGAAGGGTATAATTTGAGTTTTAATTTTCATCAAGTGATAGTGATCAATTTAGAAAGTGGGAATAAAGTTGCCCATAGCTTGGATTGATATTGATAATAAGTATCTTTTCCCTAAAGTCTTCACTTAAGTTTTAGAAAATCTCGATATAAACAAGGTAAATGTTGATTAAACCTTAGTATTACACTTGAGATAAGAATAATTGAAAGGAACTTTGTGTCATAAAAATTTATTTCCCTACTTTTCCTTCTGTGAACAATTTGTATTAGAAGTTAAGATCAATATAAAGATCTTGATGCCTGATTCACCACCTGTACAGAGTAAATCATTGAATAACCAAAGTTAAAAAGGGGAAATCCAAATTTACCTGATTTGATCTATAAAAATTTTGGAAATCTATTTTTTTGTGCGGGGAGTAAAATCTGTAGATTTATTAGAATCAATTGGGTATGAGCTTGTGCACCACCATTCAATCGACCTTTATTTGTACCTGATTGAATAGTTTCTTTTGTGACATTTAAAAGTAATTGAAAGGAATGAATAACGAAAATGAGCAATACTTACCTGATATATGAAATCTTATTTATAACTTACCATAAACGAGGGTAGAATGTGGGTGTTAATATTGCTACACCATACCACATGCATATTTGAATTGATTTAGTCATCAACTCCAATATGATAATTCACAGTTGATGGAAATAGCTCTTAAGATCATAACTTAACCTTCTCAAATTTTCCCAATATAACTCGACATAACACGATATGCTTTTTATCATTTTCATCTACCTCGCACATTTTTTCACTAAACACACAAACCAATAACAAGTACCAAAAGCGGAAAAAAAAGACGCGTTCCGAGAGAAGAAGAGGGAAAATGAATAAAACAAAGTTGTCAAGGAAGTAGTCAGTTCATGTAGGAATGTGATAGATCATTGTATTGTCTCTGCGCCTACTAAATTGCTTCCTCTAAAGTTCCCTAGGGTAGGGTCATTGAGGAACGAAGAGTAAAACTATCGAAAGCTTTCCTAGGACACTTTGGTGGAAACAGTTCTGTAGGCGCAGAGACAACACTCTGATCTATTATATTCCTGGATGAACTTTGTACTTTCCTCACCACTTTGTTTTCCTCACTTTCGCTCTTCCTCTTTCTAACTGGCGACTGCTTATATTCGTCAACTTTTGATCTGCTTCCTTCATGTCTCACTTGTTGTAACAGAAGGTGGAACTTTACTTTATGGTGTATATAACAAAACTCAAATTACACATGCATAGTTCTATTGTATACTCAAAGATTAAAGTTGTGACAGACCATTACCAAAGATTCTCGATCTCACATTACTTTCTACTACTCAAGTTCAAGCTTAAGAAGAGTATCTACATGCCCTAGAAAAAATGATTCCATTTTCACATACGTAGACTTATTAATATAGGAACAGGAGTATAGTGCAATTCTCACACTCATAGAGAGGAACACAATGCATGTTTTCACCCATTGGTTTGCTCTTATTTTCTTATTGACCTTCGTTCGGTTCACTTATGATCAAAAAGGTCTCTCTAAGGCTTATAACAGGGATGACTTCAAAGGTATGGTCATTTGGTTACAATGATTTTTTCTCCAATTAGATGTGATTTCCTTAAGCTAAACCCTAATATCCTTTCTTAATCCTTCGTCAAGTTCTTTTATGTCATCTTTTATTTCCCTTCATTGATTTCTCATTCGTTCTTTTATTCGAAGACTTATCTTTTCTATTTCTTTTTCTTCTTTATTTTTGTATGGAGGGCTTCCATTTATATGAATTTCCATGGGTTTTCCAGACTTCTCTTATGTTTCTTGACTTCTTCTTTATCTTCGTCACGACCAGAGTCTAGACCCCAGATGAAACCGGCGTCATTGACCTCTTAGGGGTCGCAGACAAGCCTACTAACGTCATTCTTACTTTGTCTAGTTCATATTAGTGGAAAATTTGAAAATTTTTGTTTCTTAACATACATACTAAAAATTATATTATATTCATAATTGTTCACCATCAACAATCTAACATTAAGATCATCAAATGAAAAAATAATTTAATATAGCATTAAATGTATACTTTCCAAAATGACACCAACACAATGTCTGGACAAAAGTTGAAAGAAACAATAGTGGAACATACTCCACTAGATCAACCTATAACTAAGATAGAATATAAGAGGCAATAATCCTCAAAAGCAGGAGGGCATACCAAGTCCGGATGAATGCTCTACGTCCAGATAGTTTCAGCGCCAACCTGTATCTCAAGCTTCCACGTGTGAGTGCACCTAAAATTGTAGAGTTATATAGGGTTAGTACACACTTGTACTAAGTATGGGTATATACAAGCACACACCAAGTACATTCATAAGTAATAATAGATCTTTCATAACCAACATGATTGTAGAAGGACAAGTCAGTGGATTTGCTAAATTGAGATTTGGAAACTGAGTCAGCTTTCCAAAATTGGATTAAGAATAATTATGAGATTTCAAAATTTGGATTAGGAAAGTTATGCCATGAGAGTAACATGCATCATAATACTTAACATTTTGCACATATCACATAATAGCATACACATAACACATATCATAATTCATATAACATATAACGTTCTTCATATATTCATTCGTATGCCATGAGACCTTTGAATCATTGACTTGACATTTAGACTTCCAAAAAATGAGCGCTCAACATATGGGAGCTCAACTAGGGAGTATGATTTAGATAACACAGAGTCTACTCCATTCATTCATACATACTTCATTTCATTTAATTCATGGGCCAGTGTAAAAACAAGCTATACCTAGGATGTAGTTTAAGACATTCATCGGGTTTAGTTGTGCAATGACCAAGAATGACCTAATGTCAATAATTGAATCTAACTCACCTCTTGATTACCCTATCCTAACACCTTTGGTATCATTCGTTTCATTATGTGCATCATTTGAGGCCGGCCTCATTCATTTATTTGGAACTTTAACTTTAACCGATATCATGTGAGCATCATGAAACCCCACACAGAAAAGAGGTGGAATCACTAGCCAAAGTGATCCAAAACATGCTAGCGTACATGGAAATTGAACCCCGCGAGATCCCTATATTGGTAGTATAGGTTCAAAGACTAGGAGATATAAGAAGAGCCATACCCAGCATGCCAGACAGACTTATCTCTTGAGAGTTATGTGAACCTCCGCCCTTCCTGAAAAAAGTCATCACTGCTCATAGCTAGTCTATCGGTGCTCAGTATAAAGTTCCATTACATTCAACTCATATGTCATGGAAGCTTGCTTCTAGTATAAGGACATCATATCTCAATAGATGATTTCTCATCTCATCATAAGTATTAAGTTTGTCAATCTCAATACTTTTTTTAGAGTGTTCATAGAGTCTGACCTTTTCATTAACTTTACACTCTAATAGGTGAGTACGTTTTGGTAACATATACTTAGGCTCATTTGAGATTGCTCTCATCTTTTACATTAGTCCCGTATATTGTTGTCACCACATTAATTAACATTAGCGCATTTTCTCTTCATAATGACTCACCCCTTTTTACGTGAATGTTCATTTCATCATATGCCTATACACTTAGCCATTTGTGTGTTTCACACTCTTACTTAACCCTTCTAGGGTTTCATCATTTCATTATATAATAATCATTTCATTGTATGCCAAACTTGGCCATTTAGTGTGTTTTACACTCGTACTTAATGCTTCTAGGGTTACATCATTTCATTGCATACATCTTAGGTTTACTTATTTTTAAACGTATGCTAGACTTATGTTTCTACACATACAAGTCATGAGGCTTCATTCATACTTCGTTTAAGTGATTCATATCGTCGTAATATTATGTAGTACAAGACTTATACATCTTATATGTATGCCAAGATCTCGATTTTTATCTAAGTAGGCAACATTATTCTTGAAGATTTAATTCAAGTATGACTAAGGAATCTATACGAAATTTGGGTAAGGGAACCCACTTTCGAATCAATTAGACAACACTTACATTTTTTTTCGTTTATTATATTTTGGTCAAAATGACATTGGGACCATACATCGAGCCCCAACATCACGTTTCCTCTTTATTTTTCTCCTTTGAATTACCTCTTACTTTGCCGAGGGGTTGTGAGATCAAACCCCGTAGGCCCCATTATTTTTTTTTTCTATTTCTCCTTGTCTATTTCGAGTTGACAATGAGGTTGTGGGGACAAACCCCCACAACCTCTCTTTATTTTTATTTTATTCTACTCCTTAAATCTATCTAAGAGGTTGTGAGATCGATTCCCACACGCCCCCCCCCCCCTTTATTTTTCTTTTATTTTTCTCCTTAAATCTGCCTTAGAGGTTGTGGGTTTGATTCCCTCATGCCTCTCCCCTTATTTTTCTTTTATTCACCTCCTAATATTCCTAAGAGGTCGTGGTTTCGATTACCACACCCCTTCCTTTTTAGTTTTCTTTTATTCTCCTCCTTTATCTGCCTAAGAGGTCGTGGGCTCGATTCCAGCCAATACCATGGTTCTGATCCCCTTCACCATATTTCTTTTTACTTCTTTATTTTCATGATTATTAACATGGTGAGGTCACTGGGTCAATCCTCCATGACTTCACCTTTTTTAATTCATTTTTTTAAACATTTTGAACCCTCTTTGCTGACCAAAATTCATCACTAGAAGCTGAATTTTTTTTTAATTTTTCAGCATCCTTTCATCAAGATACACCTTATTTCGTAGGGGAATTTCGTAGTGCATTTAGAACGTTTTAGGTGCATTTTCATTGATTCGTTTAGAAAAGAGATTATCCCTCAAATCAGCCACATTTCAACTCATATGAATATCACATTTACATCACCATCTGTACATGAAATATGAAGAACTATCATGCCATTTCAAATCCTAAACCATGAACAATAGCCACGACAACACACACATACACACGTAAATACATTTTCGGAAACATCAACATAAGTCACATGATGTCAAACATACATATAAACACATAATAATCACAATAACACGTTCTATCCCTAATTTTCTACCGGAAAACATAACCAACGTATGATTAAATGAAAGCTAGTTACAGGGAAATTCAACGGGGAACAATCCTAGTTTTTGGAATGAATATTCTGAACCTTAAGGGGTCTCTTCGGAAAGGGAATAAGATAGAAGAGAAACCATACCTTTTTGACATTGAAACCTCGACTTCTTCCCAAAGAACTCCTCCAAACACAAGTCCAAATCCAAGAGTTTCAACACCAACTTGACAGAAAAACCCTATATTAGCCTAACGTGATCGATAAGTTGCTTCTCTATAATTTTCTTTGTGAGTTATTCAAGTCTGAAGAACTTTTGTTTACCTACTTTTTTGTACTTTATTTGCTAGAGAAAAACATGAGTGAGAGTGATAGAGACGTGACAGAGAGAGATGAGCGTGGGAGAGAAGAGTTTTTTTAGTCTTAGGAGTCTAGTTTAGGACATAGTCAAATAAGGTTTTATTTAAATATTAAAAATCCTATTTACTTTTATTTTAAATAATATAATAAATAATAAATATAAATTAATTACATTAATTTACCAACTTAAATTGAAAACAATTTAATTCATTGCTTCCATATAGGTTCGAACCTGGGTGGAGCAAGACTTCACTTCAAGAGCCCAATTTCGTCCCTCTTTCCCCAAAATGCCCCTACACCTTATTTATTAAATAATAAATTATATATTTAGGCTAATTACGATACTACCCTTAGCCTGGAAAAAAATGATTTTACCCCTAAACCCTCCAAACCTAAGAGTTCTCCTTTTTAAGTCAGGTAAAGACTCCTTCAAGTAAATCATCATATTCGTAATCCCCACATGGTTGGACCCAAACTTTCCTATCCAATCTAACTCCCCAAGTTAGTTGTCTTTGATGTAGCAAGGGTCTCGAGGGTTGGTTCAACGTGCATCAATCCGTATGAACCTCGTCTAATCGTTTGCGTTCTAGGCACATTAAGCATTACTTAGCATATCCATTTTTAGGGTTGTTATACTTTCAAAGCATACCCCTGACTTAGTATTTGGCCTATGTTGTCTATTTACTTATATCATATCTCAAAAAGGATTATAGGTGGTGGATAATGTAAGGTTTAGATTTCATCAAGGTTTTTCCAAGGAAGAGGTAAGGTTCAAAGGATTTTTAAAAGAGTTTTACATACTCATAGGTAGGCCACAAAAGAGGAATTTGTCAAAGTTGGCTCACACTACATAGAATTGCCTAAGATCATGTCAAGATATTACATTCTAAATTAATTAGACTAACTGGGAAAATTGTTGGTTTATTCATGCAAGGCTCAAAGTATGTTCATCACAAAAGGTAGTGACACTTAACTTAAACAAGAAAACAGACTTTCTCTAGTGTGCAATGGTCATTGAAAAGAATCAATTAGATAATTGGATAATCACAGCGAGATTCAAAGATTTCACATGTAACCTATATAACTTCATTCGTTCTTCTTATAACCGCATATTAATGTTTGTTTGATTGAGAGTAGTTTTTATGTCATCGACATTGATCAAAAGTAAGAAAAATTTGTACAAGAAAAGCCACTTTTAAAACAAGAGGTGGCCAAAATTTCAAAAGTGAATATTTTTTTGAAGGGTCAAAATTATTATGGAAATAGGACCCAAAATCGAGCCATAAGCTTAAAATTTACGAAAGCAATTTTAAAACATAATTTAAATAGATAACCCTCGTATGACAATTCTCTCATTGTGATAAAAAAACAGTTAACCGTTTGAAACATATATCAATAATAAGAAGTTCACAATATTGTTTGTACAAAACCCTTCTGAATTTCATTATATCTCTATAGTCATAAGTCTAATACAATGTAACATCCAACTGTTCATACTCATTATAATACATGTGTTATCACGTTTTCTCACAGGTAAATTGGATTGAACAAGTGTCATAGTCAAAGAAGTATCACAGTTTAGACACTTTGTTCGCCAAAGAAGTTGCACAAAGAAAAAAGATTTTGTAACATGATGAAATATGTTTGATCGATAATAATATCCATACCTCCATTCTAAATATGATACACTCCCAAAATACTATATGAACATAGGAGAACTCTTAAAACAAAGAGTTACTTTCAAATACTCAAAATACGATATGAAAATTTAATAGTACGATAATTGTTGCAACAACAACTTACTAGTAAATAAAGGGAACCTTCAAACATCAAAAACAAAACACACAATTGTTATTCCTAGAACAAAAGAGCAAATATTATTAGAGTCTCCAACAAATGGTGATTCCATCACCTAACTTATGAAATTTGAACATGAGTATCCATAGGTAAAAACTTATTAAATTTAATGATGTGATGCCTATTTTGTTTCATTGTTTCCTTAACACACTCCTCTTACATATCAACTACCCCAAACCATATTGTCTAGTCGCATACTAGTATTCCACCCCATTTTCTCCAATATTAAAATTCTATCATGGTCAATTTGATAGCTAACTTTGTCTGCGTCAATGAAAGAAAAAGCAAATCTTCCTCTATTGTCATTTTGCAATAGAAATAACTTATTCCGTTCAATAAAGTTGGCTATCAAAAGAATTTAATGTAACTTCACTTTGTATAATCTCATTCAAGAGTTCATCAAGGGTTGATAACGCCTGAGATTGAATAAAATTGATTTTATGCTCAACATTAGTCTTTTTAAAAACTGGCAATCCCATCTCATATTTATCTCGACCAAGGTCTATAGTTGTACTATGTATAATATCTGCAAACATAGATCAATCAGGTTCTACACATCAATTGGAGATATATTATAAATCGATTTTAGTTTAGATGCACTAGCTTGCCATCATTAGAAATGCAAGGGCAGTAAGGAGTAAGGAATATCTGGTGAACACTCCAATTTCAATTATGTTTTTTGCATTTGTTAGTATCAAGAGCAATGTAATTTTTTTTCCATCTTGTAGTGCCATTTCCGTTATACACCTGGATTTCACGTCTTAATTTCCCTTATTACCAATATACCCTTTTATTTCTAAATATATCTAAAATTCGTTATATCTTTAATGTATCCGCGCTAAAGATTAATGTATCTGAGACAATATTTAAGGATACAAGCTAAATATTATACATCCTGTTAATTTTATAATGTATCTGAGCTACATATTATGTATTCAGTTTATAGTATAATGTATCCGAGATACTCTTTAAGTTATTCAAGCTATATATTATGTATCCAATTTGTGTTACTTTTAAGGGATTAATTTAATACAAACTATAGAATGATAGATTTTAATTTCATATTAAAACTACAAGATTTATTTAAAATGCACATATTTTATTTACTCATTTTGACCCGCTCAATTGCCTCCCCTACTAAATACTACTCCCTTCATTTAAAAAGAGATACCTATTTTGATTTGTAAAGATGAGTAAAAAAGGAAAATGGACTTTTTTAATCTTGTAAATATAAATTAAAGTAATGTGAAATGTATCAAAATACTCTTTAATTTTGTGGTGTTAAGCATGTCATGTGAAAAGCTTAAGTTTCAATATTGCATAAAAATAAAAAGGAAATGAATCATTTTTTCTGAAGCAAACTAAAAACAAATAAATTAGACCATTCTTTTTAAATCGAGGGAGTACATATCACTCTTTTCGTTAGAAAGAATTTTTAAATGCGGCTCTTTAAAGTTGTCCTCATGTTTCAGCTAGACATCTAACTTAGGTTAGTACCTATTTAATACTTTAATCCTTAACAAATTTATACCTATTCAATGCAAAATGAAAATTTGGTGAAACACAGAAGTGTGTGTGTCTCAAACAAAAATTCAATAAGAGTATGACACATGAGAACCAAATAAAAAGAAATTTAAAATAAAAACAAACTATTTTCCATCAACACAAGCGCACCCCTACCTTGCCCCGACCACCGCCCCTTTTCTTCTTCTTCATCATCGTCGAAATTTGCTGTCATTTCAAATCTATTCACCATTTTGGATTTATAATTACGTACTAACATATCTAATAATGAATAACAACTCCGGCTGTATGAAATAATCAATTAATATTATTTTTTATCAAAAAATGGAACATTAGTAGAATATTTAAGATTTATATCTATGTAATAAAAACTTTTAAAATGAAAAAGAAGAACAAAAAAAGGGTCAGAGAAAGAGAGGCATACCTACTTAAGAGGATTGTGCAATGAAGAAGGAGATAGGGCTTCTTCATTTTGTTTAGAATTATTTTTTTTAAAAAAACTATATATATAAGTTAGAAAATAAAAAGAGAAAGAAAAAATATGATTTTTTTATTAGCATACGCTCTCAAGGAGTGTGGAAACACATTTTTTGCCATGTCATCATTTTGTGTCTAATAGGAACGATTTTTGAATAAATAAGGTGTTCATTAGGTAAAAGCTCAAGTTGAAATGTCCAAGTGAAATATGTGGTTAAATTTAAGTGGTCGTAAATGAATTTAGTAAAAAAAATTATAATGAGTAAGTGAACGGTATGAGGTCTTATATTTTGTTGGAAAAATTTATTCTTTTAAAGAAGTCACGTAAAAAAGGTATTGGCCAATCCACTATTTTTAGTGCTAACGGTAAATGACAAGAATTCGGGCATAAATTCCAAATAATAATAATATTTTAGAAAATTTTAAATAGATTAACTTTTTTAATCAAAATATATTAAAGTTAAAAGGGTAATGTTAAAAAAGGTAAAATAATGTAAGAAGAATATCATTCTGACTAAATTTAGACCAAATTTCTGGCCAAAATTGTTTTCTATTTTTTTAAAAGAGGTTTAGCAATTTAGGTTTTTTATTCAATCAAAAACTAATTTGAGTATTTACACAAAAAAATTTGTGATTTTCATGGGTGAAAGTAATATTGTTTATTGTTCACCACTGAAGTTTATGGATGAAATATTATAAACGAGATTTTTTTCCGCGTGACCGTGTAGCCTTGTCACTCAAGTTGTCCACTCGGAAAAGTTGTGTCTAGTAACTCAAATCTTAGAAAAAATAATATAGAGCATGTTTTGTGCAACATAGATATCAATTCAATATTCAAGAATCCCACCCTTATGTCAATGGGTTTCACGGCCGAATGACCAAAAAGGATGTTTTGTGCAATGTGATAATGATAGATAGATCCAAGCCTAATTTTTTCATAGTGAGTATAGAAATTATGTTATCATTTTTTATTTGTTTCTTGGATGGATTTACTCCCCAAAGTGACAATAATTAGGATGGTCGAGGTTTGCTCGTACAGATTAAAGGCCTGGTGGGAAAATTTCACTCCAAGTGAAAAAGTAACAATTCAAGAAGGTAGGGGTGCCTCCCTATACTATTCAAGGTTAACCTAGACACATGTTATTAGAGCATTGATTCAGTTTTGGGGTCCAAACATTGTTGTTTTAGCTTCAGGGATTTCGTACTAAAACCTACATTGGAGGAAATTGATTATTAAACGAGTTTCGAGTATCGAGGAGAAGATCAAATTTTTTACTGACTCAATCAGGGAAGAAATTTCATCGCTACTCAAGACTTAAAAATTAAGAAAACATCGATGCTTCAAAATTAATTGAGTTTATCTGGATTACTTATATGAAAGGTATGGACGCTCAAATAGTAACTAAGTTTTTAGGAAAACGTTCTCTTGCACTCATGTTCATTTACAAGTTAAATGTCCTATTACATTTTTTGTGTCTTCATTAGGGACTTCAATGTTTCCACGAGAGCATGGTCATATTAGCACCAACATATATTTTTTTATCTTGTGTACTTTTTGAAGGTGTCAATAGAAAAGAACTTACTCAAGTTCCCATCATTTTAGAAAAAAAAATTTTGAGCTCTTGGGAAATTTAAAAGAGGGGTAGAAAACATCTTTGAATGTTGTAATCTTCTTTTACAAATGTGGGCAATGGAACATTTTCTAATACATAAAAATATGGATGGCATATGCCTTAGTAACGCAAATCATATTGGCAATTTTTAAGACCAGATGAGAAGGTTGTGTCTCCAATTGGTAATAACTTGTATGGATATCTTTTCTCCCGCACTAGTAACAAAATTCAGTGGTAATAACCATTGCTCTCACATTCCCAAACTATTTAAGATGCATGATGTTCTATTATATCGAGCTTATTGAGTTGAAAGGCTCCATCCATATGATCCCGTGTGCGTGCTTCAATAGTTTGGTCAACCACAAGTATCTCTCTTCGAGCAAACATGAGGGTTTCATAAATTCCCTTCAGATGAAACTTCAAATTTCCAGAGCCAAAAAGATTCTTCATGAATGGAACAACATTCTCATGATGGATATAGTAAATGGTCCAAAAAAAGAAATTCTAGTATATCTGTTGTGGCATCAATAAGATCACAATAGCTGTGTCGAGAAGGCGAACACGTTTTTGACGATATTGGCACGCCAATGTGGATAATGCATTCTAATCTTGGAACCAAAGCGGTTACTCTGAAATGTGGGTACAAATGGTAACAGTAATGCAATATTTGAATAATATGGGAGCAGTACCTACCAACATGGGAACGATATCATCACTTCCTCCACCAGCATGATTGATAACAACATTTCGGCCGAATCTTACATTTGTCCCAATTTTGTGTCTTTTTTTGTTGTACAATATTTTTGTTATTTAATGGATATCTGGTCTTTGTTTCTCAAACTCGTTTCACAAATTAATGGCCTGGATCAATCTATCATTGTATTATTATTTTTGACTGTTAGGCCTACCTTTAGCATAAGAAGTCACAACTCTAGGGCACAATATAAAATGTTTGTGTACCGGCTATAGAATTGCTATGTGTTGTAATATGTCATATTTTCTAAAGAAGAATTCATCCATTCTTGTTTTCAGAGCACTCTGAGGATATATTTAGATTCAGAACAAAAATGTCCATCCAAATTATTCTTGAAGTGTTGTTCAAGTTTCTCAAACATATGTTAATCCTTTACTCCAAAAATTTCCTAATTTTTTGTTCATCTGTTACATGAAGGTCTATTTACTAGATTGTCTTTAAAAGACGTTAACACACCAATCCCACCCATTGCTTTATTTAGTGACAGGGAAACTAAAGATTCAATGTTCAAAAAATTTATCTAGACAAATGAGAGAATAGTTGTAGCCAAAAGGAGACTTCAAGTACTAGACAAACTTAGTAGACGCTACGAGAGAGAATTATTGAGATTGACAAGGAAACAACCTCACTGAAATGAAAGATTTAAAAAATCAATCAACATAAAATTATATCATTAAAGCATATGCAAAGATACCCGAAATTGAACTGGTCATTCAGAAATTAAATTTTGGGAAAGATTCCTCCATGTCGAGAAAAGGGAAAACAAAAGAAGGTTCAGATGATGAAAGCACCGGATCGTCACCCTATAGTTTGTCACGGCCCAAATCGGGGACGCGACTGGCACCCACATTTACCCTCCTATGTGAGCGAACCAACCCATCTAAACCTTAACATTTGAAGATATATCAACATGAAAATAATGCGGAAGACTTAAACTCATTATTAAAACAATTCAAAACTTATTATTATTATCCCCAAAATCTGGAAGTCATCATCACAAGAACATCGACCCTCAAATTACTAAACTAAAAACGTCTAAGAAGCTAAAACAAATAAAAGCTAGTCCGTGCCGGAAGTTCAAGGCATCAAGACTTGAAGTAGAAGATCCAGTCCAAGCTAGACGCATTAGCTCACCCTGAATTTCCGAAGGTCGTGAAGACTGGCTAGATCTACTGTTGAGTTGAAGTTGACGGAATGTTTGCTGCATTCCACAAATAACAAAGAAGAAAAACATGAAAGTAGGGGGTCTACTGAGTAGATATCATCGGCCAACTCAAAATAGAAGATAATATATATCAAGTAATATTATAAATTCAACTATGATGCTTAACATGTAGCAACAACAAGTACTATATCATTAACAATTTCCACTAAGTTCACACATGAGGGCTCAAGCCTCAATACCATACTCATTTGGGAATTGGGTTCATTAGATTGAGTATATTCATTATCTTTCAAGATTAATTATCTTTCTTCCCCTTGTGTCGGTACGTGACACTCCTCTCCATATACTATCTTGGTGTCGGAACGTGACACTCCGATCCATATTCTATCTTGGTGCCGGAACGTGGCACTACGATCCTCATTCTATCCTTGTACCGGAACGTGGCACCCGATCCATAATTCTATCCTGGTGTCGGAACGTGACACTCCGATCCTCATTCTATCCTGGTACCGGAACGTGGCACCCAATCCTCTATTTCTATCCTGGTACCGGAACGTGGCACCCGATCCTCTATTTCTATCCTGGTACTGGAACGTGGCACCCGATCCCCTAATTCATCAAGCCTTCTTTTACACTAAGGCATCATCATTAACAAGTGAATTAGGGTTTCTTTCGAGATTTAGGATTCAATAGCTTCATCATGTTTAGTTTATCACGATTTCATAATCCCAAACATGCAAGCATACAATTAAGCACATAGAAGGGTTTACAATACTAACAATACATATCATTCACTATTAAGAGTTCACTACGAATGTCGTAAAAACCATAACCTACCTCCACCGAACACTAGTGATCAAGCAAGAATTTCCAAAGCTTTGTTTTCTCCTCAGTCTCGTTCGATTCAATCCTCTCTCTCTCTCTGTTCTTTCTGTTTTCTTTATTCAAAACCCTCTTTCTTTTACCCTAATTAGCATATAATTAAGAATAAAAGAATGACAATAATACCCCACTAATTAACTCAAAGTTACCCCTTTTATCCCCCATGTAGTTAGACTTATTAATATTAACCCTCTAACTTTATAATTAAGGAAAGAATAGTCCAAAACGTCCCTTAAAACATGTAAAGAAATCCGATTCTGCCTGGGATTTGCGCAACCTGTGACGGGCCGTCGTGCCTGCGACGGTCCGTCACATAGGTCGTCGTAACGATCAGAGTTCTATATTTCACCAAGGACACTGTGACGGTCCGTCACACCTTTGACGGTCCGTCCTGCAAGTCTATTACGAAGTTCAGAGAGTCGATTTTCAGTACCCAATTTCAGAATTCCTAAGTATATTGAAACGAGACCCTGCAACAGCCCGTCGTGCCTGTGACGGTCCGTCGTGGGGTCCGTGGTTTCAGCCAGTTTTCCCAGAAATAAAATCTGCTGCTCAAAACGACTAAACAGGTCGTTACAATAGATACCAATTTACCCATCGTTCGTCCCCGAACGATCAAAAGAAGAAAAACAATGGCGAAAAGGAGTACCTGAATCTGTAAACAGATGTGGGTATTTTTCTTGCATATCTGCCTCCTTCTCCCAAGTAGCCTCTTCAACCGGTCGATTCTTCCATTGAACTTTGATGGATGCAATCTCTCTCGACCTCAACTTGCGAACTTCTCTATCTAATATAGCAACCGGTTCCTCCTCATAAGTCAAATTCTCATCAAGCAAAACTGAATCCCAACGGATAATGTAGTTTCCATCTCCATGGTATCTTTTCAACATGGACACATGAAATACCGGATGCACTCCGGACAGCCCTGGGGGCAAGGCTAATTCATAAGCCACCTCCCCTATCCGCTTTAGTACCTCAAATGGTCCAATATACCTTGGACTTAGCTTACCTCTTTTGCCAAACCGCATCACCCCTTTCATGGGTGAAACCTTCAACAAGACTTGTTCACCCTCCATGAACTCCAAGTCTCTAACCTTTCGGTCTGCATACTCCTTTTGCCTACTTTGCGCCGCTAGAAGCTTTTCTTGGATAGACTTCACTTTCTCTAATCAATCCCTCAAAAGATCAGTACCCCAAGGTCTAACCTCAAATGCATCAAACCACCCAATGGGAGACCTACATCTCCTACCATACAATGCTTCAAATGGGGCCATATCAATGCTTGAGTGATAGCTATTATTGTATGAAAATTCAGCTAAGGGTAAGAAGTTATCCCAATGGCCACCAAATTCTATCACACATGCACGAAGCATATCCTCCAACACTTGAATCGTTCGCTCAGACTGACCATCGGTCTGAGGATGAAATACAGTACTAAGGTCTAACCTAGTACCTAATTCAGCATGCAACGTTCTCCAAAACTTAGAAGTAAATTGCGTACCTCTATCAGATATAATGGAGAGTGGAACTCCATGCAGTCGAAAGATTTCTGAGATGTAGATTTTAGCTAACTTCTCTGCATTGTAGGTCACCTTGACCGGAATAAAATGAGCGGACTTAGTTAACCTATCAACAATCACCCAAATGGAGTCATACTTACCCATTGTCTTTGGAAGACCAACCACAAAGTCCATTGCGATTCTCTCCCACTTCCATTCAGGAATGGGCATTCTCTGAAGTGTTCCTCCGGGCCTCTGGTGTTCATACTTTACTTGTTGACAATTTGGACATTTAGCAACAAACTCAACAATATCTCGCTTCATTCTACTCCACCAGAAGTGTTGCTTTAGGTCATGATACATCTTGGTTGCACCAGGATGTATAGAATATCCGGAACTATGAGCCTCTGTAAGAATAGTGGTGATCAAATCCTCGATGCGGGGTACACATACCCTTCCCTTAATCCTTAAAACACCTTCCTCATCGATTGTTGCTTCTTTAGCCTCTCCTTGCGACACTTTATCTCGAATCCGGATCAACTTCTCATCATCAAACTGCTTTCCCTTGATCTTGTCAAGAAAAGATGATCTCGCCTCTACACAAGCTAACAATCCTCCCTTCTCATTTATTTCTAACCTCATAAGGTCCTTAGCCAGAATCTGCACCTCTCTAGCCAATGGGTGTCTAGAAACTTGCAAATGAGCTAGACTTCCCATGCTTCCCGCCTTTCTACTCAGGGCATCTGCCACAACATTTGCCTTCCCCGGATGATACAAGATAGTGATGTCGTAGTCCTTCAGTAGTTCCATCCATCTCCTCTGTCTCAAGTTCAAATCTTTCTGATTAAAGACATACTGTAGGCTACGATGATCCGTATAGACCTCACACTTAACCCCATATAAATAGTGTCTCCATTGCTTTAATGCAAACACTACCGCAGCCAACTCCAAATCATGGGTCGGATAGTTACATTCATGCACCTTTAATTGCCTCGAAGCATAAGCAATCACATTCTTCTCTTGCATTAGCACTGCACCCAAACCCGAATAGGATACATCACAATAAACGATGAAGTTCTTACCCTCTACTGGCAAAGTAAGAATTGGTGCGGTAGTAAACAAGGTCTTGAGTTTCTGAAAGCTTTCCTCACACTCATCCGACCATACAAATGGAACATTCTGCTTAGTCAAGTTCGTTAATTGGGAAGCAATGGAAGAGAACCCCTTGACAAATCGGCGGTAGTAGCTAGCTAACCCCACAAAACTCCTTATTTCTGACACATTAGTAGGCCTTACCCAGTTTTTCACCGTCTCAATCTTAGATGGATCCACCATCACTCCATCCTTAGAAACCACGTGTCCCAAGAAGGACACTGAGTCTAGCCAAAACTCACACTTGGAGAATTTCGCATAAAGCTTTTTCTTCCTCAACAACTCTAACACCATTCTCAAATGCTCCTCATGTTCCTTCTTACTCTTGGAGTATATCAGTATATCATCAATAAACACGATCACAAAGAGGTCCAAATATGGCTTGAAAATCCCGTTCATCACGCTCATGAAAGCAGCAGGGGCATTCGTAAGACTAAAAGACATTACCACAAATTCATAATGCCCATACCTAGTTTGAAAAGCAGTCTTTGGCACATCCGTTGCCCGTATTTTCAGTTGATGATAACCGGATCTCAAGTCGATCTTCGAGAAGACACAAGCACCTTGTAGTTGATCGAATAAGTCATCAATTCGAGGAAAAGGATATTTGTTCTTAACAGTTACCTTGTTCAACTGCCGGTAATCTATGCACATTCGAAAACTCCCATCCTTCTTCTTCACAAACAAAACTGGAGCACCCCAAGGAGATGCACTTGGTCTAATGAAGCCTTTGCTCAACAACTCTTGAAGTTGTGCTTTTAACTCTCTTAACTCCGCGGGAGCCATTCTAAAAGGGGGGTATAGAAATGGGGCGTGTGCCCGGTTCAAGATCGATACAGAAGTCAATATCCCTATATGGTGGCATACCAAAAAGATCTGCAGGGAACACATCCAAAAACTCGCGGACTACCGAAACCGACTCAATCGAGGGTACTTGAGTAGTGTCGTCCTTGAGATGTGCCAAGAAAGCTAAACACCTTTACTAACCATTTTCTTAGCACGAAGAAAGAGAATAATACGCACCGGATTGGAAGTGTAGTCACCCTCCCACACTAACGGATCTGTCCCAGGCTTGGCTAACGTCACCGTTTTAGCATTACAATCCAAGATCGCAAAATTCGGAGAAAGCCAAGTCATACCCAGAATTACATTGAAGTCACCCATTTCTAAAATAACCAAGTCTACATAAGTGTTGCTCCCCACAAAATTCACCAAAAACAAGACCTATATACCTTTTCAACTACCACAGACTCACCCACGGAGTAGTAGAAACATGAATAGGCATATCAAGTAATTCACAATGTAAATTTAGACCATTAGCAAATGATGAAGATACATATGAAAACGTGGAGCCAGGGTCAAATAATACAGATGCCATGCAATCACAAACCAAAAGATTACCTGTGATAACAACATCAGATGCCTCCGCTTCAGATCTCCCAGTGAAAGCGTAACAATGGGCCCTATCACCTGTCTGTCCATTGCCCCTACCATGTTGTATCGTAGTGGCTCCAATTTGCCCATCACCTCTGCCGTTGTGGTGACCACCATTACCTCGACCACCACGTCCTCCAGGAAAACGGCCTCTACCATGACCACCCCTACCTCTAGCTAGTGGGGTTCTGTAACTCTGGTTTGGACAATACCTCTTAATGTGTCCAATCTCCCCACATCCATAACATTCTCTGGGTTCACGCATCGGCCCCTCAGAGAAATGTTGATCGGTCTGAGGTGAACCCCCAACTACAGTCTGTAGTGAAGACTGAATTGGTCGAACTGAGTAGCCTCCAGAACTCTGTCCTCAAGTATACGAACCGTTGAACTCACCTCCCTTTCGAAACCTCTTTGATGTCGATGTTGTGGTGAAGTAATCTGGCTTCACTCCTTCCACCTCTATCACAAATTCTACCACCTCTTGGAAGGATTTCGCCGTAGCCGCTACCTGTAAGGCTGAAATCCGCAACTCTGACCTCAACCCCTTCACGAAACGGCGAATCCATTCTTGTGGACTGAAACAAAGTTGGGTGGCATATCTAGATAGTGTGCGAAATTTAGCCTCGTATGCATTAACCGTCATTCTACCGTGCTCTAGACTCAAGAACTCATCCCTTTTTCTGTCTCTCAAAGTCCTTGGGATATACTTCTCCATATAAACAGGCTAGAGAATGATGCCCAAGTCATAGGCGTTGCCTCTGTCGGTTGACACTCAACATGTGACCGCCACCACATTTTGGCGTTCCCTTGAAACTGATAACTCACGAACTCAACACCAAAACGTTCCACTATCCCCATCTTGTGTAGTAGCTCATGACAGTCAACCAGAAAATCGTAGGCATCCTCTGATTCTGCACCCTTAAAGACTAGAGGTTTCAATTTCAAGAACTTACTGAAAAGTTCATGCTGATCATTTGTCATTATAGGGCCAGTAGTCAGACGTGGAAATGTGCCTATCTCCAATGAGGCATCCATACGAGGAGCCCCAGCAGCAGCATGTCGTACCTCTGAAACCGGAGGTGTTGGTGCAGAAACCACTGGAGGTGCCTGACCCTGATCAGATAAACCGCTAAGATAGGCCAGAACCTGATTAATCATTTCTGGGGTAGGTTGGGGTGGCAGTTCCTCATTTTGCACTTGCTCATTCTCCCCTTCCTCACCCTCTCTTATCACCTCCTCAGTTGGTGGAGGAGTCACCGCCCTAGCATCAGATGGGCTAGGGGCTCGTCCTCTTCCTCTAGAGGACGTCCTCCCACGACCTCTTCCACGGCCTCTTGCCATTGCTCTTCCTCGAGCTACATCCCCAGTTGCTGGCTCAGTCGTTTCTTGTCTTTCCGTTGTTGCTGCTGGTGCGGTCGTTACTCTAGTCCTAACCATCTGCGAAATAGAATGAAGATGGTCAGATACCAATTCGTATCACGTAGATACCAATTGGACTCAAGTAGTAGCACGAAAGAAGAATGAAAGAATGGAATTTTCCTAAAGTCTTATAGCCTCTCAAAGAAAAGTAAAGGCGTCCCCCCACCGTTCCTTAAGACTCTACTAGACTCGTTCTTGTGTGATGAGACCAATGAACCTAATGCTCTGATACCAAGTTTGTCACGGCCCAAATCGGGGACGCGACTGGCACCCACATTTACCCTCCTATGTGAGCGAACCAACCCATCTAAACCTTAACATTTCAAGATATATCAACATGAAAATAATGCGGAAGACTTAAACTCATTATTAAAACAATTCAAAACTTATTATTATTATCCCCAAAATCTGGAAGTCATCATCACAAGAACATCTACCCTCAAATTACTAAACTAAAAACGTCTAAGAAGCTAAAACAAATAAAAGCTAGTCCGTGCCGGAAGTTCAAGGCATCAAGACTTGAAGAAGAAGATCCAGTCCAAGCTAGACGCATTAGCTCACCCTGAATTTCCGAAGGTCGTGAAGACTGGCTAGATCTACTGTTGAGTTGAAGTTGACGGAACGTTTGCTGCATTCCACAAATAACAAAGAAGAAAAACATGAAAGTAGGGGGTCAGTACAACCACAAGTACTGAGTAGATATTATCGGCCAACTCAAAATAGAAGATAATATATATCAAGTAATATTATAAATACAACTATGATGCTTAACATGTAGCAACAACAAGTACTATATCATTAACAATTCCCACCAAGTTCACACATGAGGGCTCAAGCCTCAATACCATACTCATTTGGGAATTGGGTTCATTAGATTGAGTATATTCATTATCTTTCAAGATTCATTATCTTTCTTCCCCTTGTGTCGGTACGTGACACTCCGCTCCATATACTATCCTGGTGTCGGAACGTGACACTCCGATCCATATTCTATCCTGGTGCCAGAACATGGCACTCCGATCCTCATTCTATCCTGGTACCGGAACATGGCACCCGATCCATAATTCTATCCTGGTGTCGGAACGTGACACTCCGATCCTCATTCTATCCTGGTACCGGAACGTGGCACCCGATCCTCATTTTTATCCTGGTACCGGAACTTGGCACCCGATCCTCTATTTCTATCCTGGTACCGGAACGTGGCACCCGATCCCCTAATTCATAAAGCCTTCTTTTACACTAAGGCATCAACATTAACAAGTGAATTAGGGTTTCTTTCGAGATTTAGGATTCAATAGCTTCATCATGTTTAGTTTATCACGATTTCATAATCCCAAACATGCAAGCATACAATTAAGCACATAGCAGGGTTTACAATACTATCAATACATATCATTCACTAATAAGAGTTCACTACGAATGTCGTAAAAACCATAACCTACCTCCACCGAAGACTAGTGATCAAGCAAGAATTTCCAAAGCTTTGTTTTCTCCTCAGTCTCGTTCGATTCAATCCTCTCTCTCTCTGTTCTTTCTGTTTTCTTTATTCAAAACCCTCTTTCTTTTACCCTAAATAGCATATAATTAAGAATAAAAGAATGACAATAATACCCCACTAATTAACTCAAAGTTACCCCTTTTATCCCCCAAGTAGTTAGACTTATTAATATTAACCCTCTAACTTTATTATTAAGGAAAGAATAGTCCAAAACGTCCCTTAAAACATGTAATGAAATCCGATTCTGCCTGGGATTTGCGCAACCTGTGACGGGCCGTCGTGCCTGCGACGGTCCGTCATACAGGTCGTCGTAACGATCAGAGTTCTATATTTCACCAAGGACACTGGGACGGTCCGTCACACCTGTGACAGTCCGTCCTGCAATTCCGTTACGAAGTTCAGAGAGTCGATTTTCAGTACCCAATTTCAGAATTCCTAAGTATATTGAAATGAGACCCTGCGACGGCCCGTCGTGCCTGTGACGGTCCGTCGTGGGGTCCGTGGTTTCAGCCAGTTTTCCCAGAAATAAAATTGCTGCTCAAAACGACTAAACAGGTCGTTACAGGTTGAGAAAGAAAGAAAGATGTTTCGGGGGGGGGGTAGATTTATGTTCATGTAACACATTTTTCATGTTCGTCATTTTGTTTTGAAGTTTAATTATTATCAATAAGAATGTTAGAGTTCCTATCATAGGGGGTACGTAAAAAGATCTTTTCAAGATTCGTCTCTCTCATTTTCGAGAAGGGTATGTTTAAGTTATTTTATTAAATTCAAACTACGTCGGGCCTGATTTCTTTCTTGGATACGCAGGACTCCTGCTTACGGCTTGATCCCTGTCCGTTCAATTTTTATTCTCCCTTATGTGAAAGATTCTGATAAATTTCACCCACAAAAGTATATGAGTGGAAGAAATTAATAGTATTCTATGCAAGTCAACTATCCCAAGTAGATCACAAAAAGATTTTTTGCCATTTGAGTCCTCCCATTCACCCAAAATATTTTTGAGGATTAACCTGGTGGAAGCAAAGTGACACTTGTGTGTTTTTGTTAATGTCAACTTATTTGCATATCTTGTTAAAAAAAATAACATATATGTCTTTTGATTTGTTCTTCTCTGCAGGTAAAGACTGATCTTTGTTGAAATCAAATGGAGAACAATCCCTATTTTACAAGATCTGGAGCAATCATACTATCCTTCCTTGATCATTCTTTGTACAAAGAAAAAATCAAAATATCTAGTACTTCTAAAGAAACGAATAATGGATGTGACTATCAAAAAAGTTGAACCCACTGATAAGAGTGAGTTGATCTCTGAGCTAATGCACCAAATTCCTGTGATGAAGGAAGAGCTGTAACAAATCAAAGATTTGGAACAATTTTCTATTGCATCGAATGAACCACCATTCAAACTACAAGACCTTCTCCTCCTTTTCCATCATTAAGTTATACATTATTAAATATTTTCCTACCAACTTCACAAGACCCATCACTTCCATTCCTAATCCTCAAACCATTGACTTAACTGTATCGAATGCTATATACGCCAGATCTTCCTACAAAACACCACCACTATTACTAAATCTGAACCAAGCACCTAATATTAACCAGTACCGAAACTTTTCACAAACGTACCGATCCCCACTTGTCTCTAATAACTGACTTATTTGGCCTAAACGGCCTACATAACTTTCCGATATAATCCAAAACTCCACAAGCCTATACAATCCTTGAACCATGTCCTAGTTTTCCCGCTCAACCAGAGCAAGAATACTATGAAGTCATAGAGAACGAATGGAGATTGAGAGAAGAAACATGTGCACAAGAAATGAATGTCATGAAGGAGTCCATTACAGAAGAAATTAAAAGTGTTCAATGTAAAGGAAAATCACAACACTTGAGTATGAGGACCTTTGCATGTACCTTAACTTTGAAATACCTGAAGGCTACAAAGTACCAAAATTTGAAACCTTTAATTGTATTATCAACCCCATTTCTCACTTACAAGCATACTATGGTATACTCATGGGTATTGAAAAAATGATGCATTGATTATAAGGTTTTTAAGTCGAAGCCTCAGCGGGGAGGCATTAAAATGGTTCACATCTCAAGAACTCCATTAGTGGTTACATGGGGGGTTCTGGCCAATGATTTTTTTGAAATATTCCAGTTTAATGGCGAAGTTATACCTAACCAATATCATATGGAAAAAGTCAACCAAAAGACCACAGAGGACAATCATGGATACCCGTGGTGCTGGAGAATAGAAGCTGCAAAAGTACAATCTATTATGATTGAAAGAGCAATAATCTTTGATCTTATTAAAGGTTAGGATCTCGAGTATTATGAAAGGATATTGCCCATGACGGGACAAAAGTTTTTGGAGCTGATTAGAATGAAAGAATCCATGGAGGATTTCCTCCAATGTGGAAAGATTACAACTCCTAATGCTTTCCAGGCCTCCAGCAAATCCTCACCATCCATAGCCACAAGATTCACCAAGAAATAGAAAGAGGATGTCTCTGCTGTATCTTTTAGCCCAAGGCTAAAGCCACAAAAAGTATTTTACGACTGTTTCTACCATTGGAAACTGACCTTAGGAATATTTGTATGCCTTATAACTAATTTAAACCATATAAATAGCTGAGTTTGAGGGAATTTTTGGTGTCGTTGTTAGGGATTAATATTTTTTTGATGTTGCTTCTTTTAACCAATATGATTTGATTTTTCGGGTGGAAAATCAATGGAAAACAACCTAAAATAGGACACACCTGAAAAAGTTCAAAAAGTAGAAGACAAAGTGGTGGATAAAAAGAGCCAAGAAGATGGGAAAGGTATTACACAGGAGCACATCGGCGTCACGGAGATAGTCTACACATGCAGGAAAGGAACTCATCATAATAGAGGAGTTCGCGCTAAGGAGCGAGTTTTTGAGTTGTTTCAGCTATGTGCATAAATCTGCTAAGGAACAAGTCCGCTCGCAGACATGGACACCGAAATTAGTCCAATTGTTTTATTATATACTATAAATAGTTTAAGTTTCATTTCAATACACATTGAGTTCCAAAAAGTCGATCGCTCTACATTAAAGACAGTTTTTCTCCCATTTCTAGGGTTTTGTTTCCTTTTCTCCATCTTGGTAATGTCTTGTATAATTCTAATCCAGTTAATATTGATATTTTGTGTTATAAGTAACTAAAATCCCTTATTTTATTGTTATACCTCTTGATGATGGTTTAATATGAATTTGTGTGCATTCTAGGGTGAATTCTAGTTTCTTTTGTGTATCGGATGACATTATACCTACATAGCACCCTTGTGTGTATTGCAAGATAAATGCTTATGCTCTGTGGTTGTTTCATACATAACCATGCTCAAAGATGTTGTTAGATTGTCAATCATAGTAGACAATTGAAGGTTGGAAGATCAAAATCATAAGATTAACCTTGTTAACCCAAAATGAAGCTCACTACAAGAAAACTCTCAATGATTTTCCTTGAAAATAATATGTGAACTTGTAGGAAAATAAGATTCGTGCGAATTTTTATACTAATGCCCAGGAAAATTCCCTTGTAATTATCAGTTTTCTTAAAATGTCTTATCCCATATATGATAGAATAAATCCATATTGTACCATAAATAGATATATGTTACAACACTAGGATACCTTTTTGAATTGTGAACTTTTCATGTTTGAAATCGCTTGGCTAAAGTAATTAAATCTTGTTAGTGCTTAATTATTAGTCTAAAAAAATTCTCAAATTAATTACCTCTTGAGTGAATTTATTTGGACATTAGTGATTTGTATTTGTTTATTAGAAGTTTCTTCGGTACAAAAATTTGACTCGAAAGAGCCATTTTACTACTTGAGCAACCATGTTCACTTGCGTGTGCTATTGGACGCAATAAATGTTTTCTCCGTTGCCGGGGATTTTTTAATCAGGAGATATAAATTTATAAGTGTCTAAATTATTCCTATAGGTGCTGTAAACATGATCTTGGCACATCATTTCCCAGGTTGTGTTAGGTTTCCGCACTAGAAGACGATAAGGATTTAGTAGAGCCTCTATCTGACCGAAAATAATTTTTCTTTAATGGAGAACCTGAAGAAGATCAAACCATCCTGATTCTTGTATGGTGAGGGAACCAGAGAATCTAAAAGTACGAGGGATCAAGACTCACCAATAGGGATGTGAAAATTCAACAAAAAAAATAAATGTTACCTCAAGTATTCATAAACATGTACCGAGTGGGAGGATTAAATTTAAGAAGAACATTGGGAAATTATTGCACACAAACAGGCAATTCACTGGACTATCTCATGAGGATCCACGAGTCTATATATGGAATTTCCTTTAGATCAGCGATGAATACACTCTAGCTAGAGTGAACTCGGTTTATGTGAGGCTCACATTATTTCTCTTTTATCTGCGGGGGAAGCAATAATATGGCTAAACTCTAAGCCTGCAAATTCCATAACAACTTTGGATGATCTTTACTGAAAGCTTTGATAAGGTTTTTTCCGTCCGCTTAAATAGCCGAGCTGAGTAGCGACATATTGAGATTCCGAAAAAAACGAGGAGAGAACTTGTACCAGGATTAGGACATCAAGATAACGAAGTGTTGGTCCATACCTTTATTCAAGGGTTAGAACCAAAAACAAATCTTTAACTTGATTCTGCTGAAGGTGGACAAGCTTTGGATAAGACATATGATGAGTTTTTTTACATCACTTAAAAGAATTTCACAAGGTAAACCCGAGTGGATTGTCGAAGGAACTAAATTAGTCGTTACAAGTTTGCAGGAATATTTGAAATGGATTCAGTGACAACTTTTTCCTCATAGATCACATCAATGTAAAATATGATGACTACCTATTTCAACATGTCACTAGGACAACAACAAGCTCAAGTTGATGTGTTACATCAACCACAATATTTGTGTGAAGTATGTGGAGGTGGAGATCACAGTGCCAAGGTTTGTGGAGCAAACCCATAATCTTTTCATTTTGTAGATAATGATTGGCAAGGAGGAAATCAGCGGAGCTATTATGTAACCTATAACCCAAGTTGGTGGAACAATCAAAAAATTTTATGGGGTTGTAATAAAAACTAACATCAAGTACAAAACCATTACAAACCACAGAGTAGTGGACAACAATATCATTAGCAAAACCATGGAAATAGTAAAACCACGATAGTGAACAAGCTGCGTAGCAGAGTGATATGCTTGTTGAGGACATACAAAACAAATCCTGGCGGATAGAGCTAAATTTGTGGCTGATGTTTGAAACAATCAATTGGTGACGGAATTTGGTGAAGTAATTTAGGCAGTTTACTAGTGCCAAAAATTCCTAAACACAATGGGGTTTTCGGGAAATATTGACCCAAACCTAAAAAAGGTAAATGTTGTGAGTACTCGGAGTGGTTGTCCATTGGAAGAGTTGACGCATAAGGTAAAAGTCCTTGAAAAAATAGGAAAACATGTACATGAAGTCAAACCAAGTGAACAAATGGTAAATGATAAACCTTAAGGAAAACCGCCTCCTCCATTTTAACAGAAATTCAAGAAGCAAAAGGAGGAGGAATGGTTTGGCAGTTTCATTGAATTACTCAAACATATACATGTTAACTTTCTTGTGATTGTGATGGTGCAGGGTATTTTTCACACCCTTAGAGCATACCTAAGAAGATATGACACTCTCGGAGCGTGACATGACATACTTGACCTCTCATAATTCTTGTACAAGCCCTTTGACGTCATTCATTGCATACATGTATGGAAATTAGTGCGGAATTAAAACTTTTTCACACGAAATATCTTAAAACATCTTTAATATTAAAATCATAGGAAATACCAAGACTCTATATATGCAAATCTTAGACTCAAGAATACTTGGTACACGATCCATACAGTACTAATATAGAAATACTTAGTCTATTACGATACTTTGAATAAAAGAAATCTAAAGATAGCTATGCCCTCGAGTCAAGTGAGGACATACTTCAACTAGCTTGAAAAAATCCTAGTTTATAATATTTGCTTCAAGATTCTTCTCACCTTAAACCTACACCTATAGATATAATAAAATGTATGAAATTAGTACAATCCATGTACTAAGTATGACATAATGCACAAAATCATGAAAATGAAAATTTATGAGAAATATGATCTTTTTGATAAAAAATATCAAATTAAAAGTATAAGAACCACATTTAAGAACAAAAAATCACATTTAGAACACAATACTAGTCATAGGCATTTATATCAATATAATAGACCTCACAGTTAGGTTACAGTGAACTTCAATGTAACTTCCAATAAAACGCACACCTTACGATATAGCATTAACAACACCTAAAAACACATAAACTTGAGGTCCTCGTACCAAAGATTATTCTAAGGCTCACTTGAGTGAGTTATGAAGAAACCGCCAATACAATTCCATCACGCACATCATAGAGATCTGTTAGACTACCTATGATAACATCATTATCACATCTCATAATAACATATATAAGAAATTATCCTCCCAAAGGTTATCAAAAGACTTATGTCACGACTGGATTCTAGACCCTAGACAAGACCAGCGTCGTTGAACTCTTAGAGGTCGCAGACAAGCCTACTTACATCATTCTTACCTCATCTAGGTTAATTTTAGCTGAAAATTTTAAACTTTTTGTTTCTTAACAAACATACTAATAATTATATTAGATTTTTATAATTGTTCACCATCAACCATCTAACATTATCATAAAATGAAAGAAACAGTTTAATATAACATTAAATGTATACTTGCCAAAATGGCACCAATATAACGTCTGAACAAAATCTGAAAGAAACGCTACTGGGACATACTCCATTAGCTCAATCCTATTAATCTAGAATATAATGGGCAGGCATCCTCGAAAGCATGAGGGCCTACAAAGTCCGGATGAATGCTCCATATTAAGATAGTTTCAGCGTCAACCAGTAGCTCTAGCGTCCACCTCTGCCCACACCTAAAATTTAAAAGTTGTTTAGGGTTAGTACACACTAGTACAAAGTATTGATATATGCAAGCACATACCAAGGACATGCATGAGTAAGAATAGCTATTTCCTGACAACATGATTTTAGAAAGTCAAGTTAGTGGACTTGCCAAATTGGGATTAGGAAAGTTAGTGAGTTTTCTAAATTTGGATTAGGAAAGTTATGCCATGAGAGTAAGATGCATCATCATACATAACAATTTGAACACAATGCATAGCAGTGTACACATAGCATATATCATAATTTCAATAACACATAATGTTTTTCATATCGTTCATTCGTATGCCATGAGACCTTGGAATCATGGACTTGTCATTAAGACTTCCCAAAAATGAGAGCTCAACTAGGGATTCTGCTTTAGCAAACATAGAGTCTGCTTCATTCATTCATACGTACTTCATTTCATTTCATTCAAGGGCCAATGTGAAAACCAGCTATACCTAGGATGCAGTTTAAGGCTTTAATCGGGTTCGCTGTGCAATAAACAAGAAAGACCTAATTCATTACTTCAATCTAACTGATCTCTAGATTATTCCATCGTAACACCTTTGGTATCATTTGTTTCATTATGTGCATTATTTGAGGCTGAACTCATTTATAAATTGGGAACTTTAACTATAAGCGACATAGATAATTTGAGCATCATAAAATCCAGTGTATAATCCCCATACATAAAAGTGGTTGAATCACCGGCCAATGTGACTAAAACATGCTAGCGAATATAGGAAATTGAACCCGTCTAGATCCCTATATTGGTAGTATAGGTTCAAAGACTAGGAGATATAAGGAGAACAATACCCGAAATGCCTGACAGTCTCTTCTCATGAGAGTTACGTAAAACCTCCGCCTTTTCTAAAGAAAGGCATCACCACTCATAGCTAGACTATCAGTGCTAAGTATAAAGTTCCATTACATTCAACTCATACATCATGGAAGGTGGCTTCCAAAGTGAGGACATCATAGCTCATTTGATTATTTTTCATCTCATCATTAGTATTAAGTATGCAATAAGTTCAATACTTTCATTAATGTGTTCATAGAATATGTTATCTTCATTGGCTTTATACTCTCATAGGTCAGTACGTTTTGGTAACATTTACTTAGGCTTATTTGAGATTTCTCTCATCTTTCACATTTGCCTCTTATCATATTGTCACCTAATTCATTAACTTTAACACATTTTCTTTTCATAATTACTCACCCCTTCACGTAAATGTTCATTCATCATATGCAAATGCACTTGGTCATTTAATGTGTTTCACATTCTTACTTAACCCTTCTAGGGTTACATAATTTTAAAACATACATAATAGCCTCACTTAACTTTAAATGTATGCTACACTTATGAGTCCAAACATATAAGCCATGAGGCTTTATTCATAATTTTTCTAAGTGATTCATGTTTACCCAAGATTATGTGGTACAAGACATATGCATCGTGTAGATATGCGAAGATATTGATTTGGTTCTTAGAGGCAGCACTCATTAAATATTTGTTTACGTATGACTTATGTGTCAATATGGAATTGGGCAAGGGAACCTGATTTTGAATGCCTTGAGTAACACTTAATCTTATAGTAAACTTGATAATTACATTTTCAGATTTGGGAGACCCTAGTTCGATTCCTGTCAACCCCATAATAATTAATATCTTGTTCTCCTTTCCTTTTTTGTTTTGAGGAAAGGATTTTGTGGGTTCAACCACCCACAAGCTCATTATTTTTATTTTTATTTATCTGTTAACTTTCTCACCTATCCAAGAGGTTGTGGGTTCAATCCCCACTCTCTACATTTATTTTCTCCTTTATTTTTCACCCAACTCTCTAATCATTCAAGAGGTTTTGGGTTCAATCCCCCCTCTCCACATTTTATTTAGTCCTTTGTTTTTCTCATAACTCTTTCATCCATTCAAGAGGTTGTGGGTTCAATTCCCACTCTCCACATTTTATTTTTGTCCTTTAGTTTTCTCCTAACTATCTCATCTATTCAAGAGGTTTTGGGTTCAATCTTCAATCACCTCATTTCATTTTCATTTAGTTATTCTCATGAAATTTTTAAATACTTTGCATTTGTTTAAGTCTAGTGTTCAATTCCCAATGACCTCACAATTTTTAAATAATTTTTAAACATAGCTCACTTTTAAAATTTTTGGCTGAGACCAACATTTCTGGCAAGCTGAAAAATTGTTCTCTTTCAATCCATCTTTCTCTCAAGTTTTAATGTTGATTCTTGGAGTAATTCAGGTGACATTTTTCCAGCAACATTACCCTAATATGAATATCACACTTTTAACATTTACATATACGACAACACAACATTAATAACACACGAATTTCTGGCAGAAACAGAGTTAATGTAATGCACACTTATGCTCAAACAATTAACATAAAACACTTTTTCGAAATACATCTTTCATTCCTTACATAATTTCAAAATAAAGATTCAATACTTAATCACAACCAGAACTCAAATTATCTACCAGAAGACATACAAACACATGCTTTGAAATATTCAAAGGATCTAACGACAGGGGCATGCAATGGGGGGACAATCTTAGTTTTTCCATAGCAATAAACTTAACCTTAAGGGTCTCTTGGAAAAGGGACGAAGAGAGAAGAAAGTCCATACCTCAATGTTGTTCAAAACTAGTTTCAATGCTGCCAATTTCCCACGAAACCAAGCCTCACAACCGACAATTCAAGCACAATCCTGTCAAGTACTTTGTTTTGCTTTACGTTTTTAGAATAACTTTTCTTTTGAGTTTTTACCGTTCAAGTTCTTGATGAACTTTATTACTTTTGTTCGGTTCTTGTGTTTTACAGAATGCATAATCGTGGAAGTGACAGAGAAGTAGTGAAAAATGTAGTTTGCCTGGATTAGGATTAGGAGAGTTAGGTGGATACTTAGTCAAACAAGGACTCCTCATTATTTATTATTATTATTATTATAATTATTATTAGTATTATTATTATTTTTAATTAAAAATATGATTTTCCTTTAATTTAATCAGTAAATCAAATATTAATTAATTTAACTAATTCACTAAATACATTAAATAAATTAAATCATTGCCTCTACCTAGGTTCGAACCCAGGTGGAGCAAGATTTTGCTCAACGGCCAACTTCATCCATTTCTCCCCAAAATGCCCCTCCATCATATTAATTAATTAATTAAATATTTAGAGTAATTACAATACCACCCCTAGACAGCAAAATACCATTTTACCCCTAGACACTCCAAACATAAGATTTCCCCTTAAGTCCGGTAAGGACTCATCTGGATAAATATTCATATTTGGGTGCCCTACATGGCTGGAACAAACCTTTCCTAGATCGAGTAACTCACCAAGATAGTTGGCGTGGCTTTTGCAGAGGTTCAGAGGTCTGGTTCTACGCGCATCAATCTGTGTGAACCCGGTCTAATTATAGGCATTTTAGACACATTAAGCATTACTTAGCATATCCATTTTTAGGGTTGTTACAACTTACTTAAATAATTCAAGAAGACCACACCCATACCTCGTATCAAAGATTACCTACATAATCCTTAAGGCTACCCATGTTTAGATCATGTCTACTTTTTTAATTTACTTTCCCTATCTAGAGTTATTATTAATACTTCCCTAGGTGAGAACTGAAGTGACCAATCCTATGCCCACTTCATACCTTAACAAATAAATCCTTGAACTACTCTAGGTATGTACTTATACATTAACATTTCCAACTTAATTCATTATCTTTATTAGTTCAGTAAGAGATATTCATAAAATAAGGACATTCAAGTAATGGTCTTGGAGAAGACCTAGGGGCTCATACACTAACAACTTCAATTCTTAATCGTTTAATGTCTAGATAGTGTCCCATTCCACCACCTGAACTTCATAGAAATTCTCCAATACTAGTAGGTATCCCATATGATGAAAATAGGAAATAACCGACATAGACCATGCAAGCTATGCATGAAATCTGGAGTCATGAACATACTCTGATGTAGGGTGTTTTACATATCAATGTTATAACTAGGACACAACCCATGTATGCACATGTTTGAGGAATATTAAGGGTTTCTTTGTAATCTATCCCCATCCTTAATTAGAGATACTTCCCAAACGATACTCACTCGGTGCTAGCCTTTGTTATCATAGAGTATTTCAATAAAGATGTACTTGAAGAGGTTCCATATCTAGTTTATGCCCAAAACACATTACAACTTACCATTGAGGATCCACTAAGGCAACCTAAAATCATCAATAAGATATCTCAATGACTTTCCTGAAGATGATTTCATGTCGTTCTTGCTAGTCAACCATAAGTGCACCATTCACACAAGAAGGATACCATTAAAACTTTCAACTTCAAGGATATCATAACCTTTCATGTAGGTTGAATTTTTCATATAAATGACCTTTTTAACAATGTTCAAAGTCACATGTCTATCACAGATAAAACAATAAGAAGCTTTAGCATAGTTAATCAAGAACTCATAATCACATTGTTCATGTATAAAGAAAGGGACATAAGTTTACCAAAACAAGACACAAATATACTCCACATATAGCATATCATTCATGAAGTACATAGGTGTAATCACTATCATCTATAGGTCATCCTATTTACTAATATAGTATCTTTAATCTAAGCATCACAAGTATCATATAATCTATCAAAAACATCATAATGCAACATAAAGTAATGGACCTAATGACTACACTACAGTCTACTAGACACACACATTATCAACTAGTAGGACTCATGCATTGTGTCACGACCCAAAACGAGCCACGAGTGGCACCAACACTTATCCTCCTATGTGAGAGAACCAACAAATCTAAACCCCAACATTTACCAGTATATCAATTATGAATAGTAAGAATAATGCGGAAAATCCAAAACTTATTAACGTAATCAATTAAATAAACTTCTAAAGTTTAGTACTTATTATTCCAAAAATGTGGAAGTCATCACATCAAGAACATCTATCCTCAAATTTCTAAATCTAAGAGTATTTAAGAAGATAAAATAAGTAAAAAGATGGTCCATGTCGGAACTTCAAGACATCAAGACGTGAAGGAGAGAATCCAGCACGAGCTAGGAATAATAGCTCACCCTGAACTTTGATGTGCTGAAGACTGGCTAGAGCTGAGGACGAGTCGAAGTCGATGGTACGTCTGCTGCACTCCACAAATAACAAAGAATAAAATTACAAGTAGGGGTCAGTACAAGGAGCACGTACTGAGTAGGTATTATCGGCCAACTCAAAATAGAAAGCAATATATACTGAATAATAATATAAAATCAACCACAATACTTAACATGTGACAATCAACAAGTACAAGAACCATTGGCAACAACACCAAGCACACCTATGAGGACTCAAGCCTCCACACCATACTCATTTGGGAAATAGGTTCTTCGATATTGAGTATATTAACATAATTCAAGATTCCTTCTCTTTATTATTATCGTGTCGGAATGTGGCACTCCGATCCCATAAACCGTGTCGGAGAGTGACACTCCGATCCCCTAATACGTGTAGGAACGTGACACTCCGATCCATTTATCTAATTATTTTATTTCATCAAGCCTTCTTTATGTCAAGGCATCATCTTAATAAAGAGGATTTAAGATTAAAGATTCAACAGTCTCATCATTCTAACCCACCACAATTACACAATCAAAACATACAAACACACAATCAAGCACATAAAAGACTTCACAATACCACCAAATACATATCAATCTCTATTTAGAGTTTATCTATCACATAGAAATAAACCATAACCTACCTCCACCGAAGAATCGTGATCAAGCAAGCTACTTCCCCAATGCCTTTGCTGTCCTCTTCGTTTTCTCCCTCTCGCTCGTTCTCCCTTTTCAGTTCTTTTTATTTTTCCTCTCCAGATTCTTTTTCTTTTACCCTAATTATCATATAATCCATTATGGTAAAATTAACCCACTATTTATTTCCCTATTATCTTCTTTAACCCCCATGTAAATAAATTATTAAACTTACCCCACTAATTTCATAATTATAATCATGAATAGTCCAAAACACCCATTTAAATTTTAGCAGAAATCCGACCCAGGGTGGAGTTACGCAGCTTGTGACGGTCCGCCGTATCTATGACGGTCCGTCCTGCAGGTCCGTCACAAAGTTTAGAGAGTTAAATTCAATAGTGAGGTTACGCAACTTGTGATGGTCCGTCGTATCTATGACGGTCCGTGCTGCAGTTCTGTCGTGAAGTTCAGAGAGTCGATCCTAGTATCCCGATTTCAGAGTTGAAGTGTTTTGGAACGAAGATGCTCGACGGACCGTTGTGCCTATGAAGGTTTGTCCTACCTGTCGTCGAGGGTAATGAGGAGAGCAGCAGAAATTACACAAGTGTGGGACGACGGAGTCCATCACGGTCCGTCGTAACCATGACGGTCCCTCGCGTGATCCGTCGACCCAGTCAATTTTTATCAAAAATAATTCTACTACTGGAACCGACTAAACAGGTTGTTACAATATTTACCAATTTACCCATCGTTTGTCCTCGTACGATCACATGAATAAAACCATGGGCGAGAAAGAGTACCTGAATCTGTAAAAAGATGTGGATATCTTTCTTGCATATCAGCCTCATTCTCCCAAGTGGACTCTTCAACTTGCCGATTCTTCCACTGAACCTTGATAGATGCAATCTCCTTTGATCTCAACTTGCGGACCTCTCTATCTAAAATAGCAACAGGCTCCTCCTCATAAGACAAATTCTCATCAAGAAGAACTGAATCCCAACGAATAATGTAGTTTCCATCCCCATGGTATTTTTTCAGCATAGACACATGAAATACCGGGTGCACTCCTGAGAGTCCTGGAGGCAATGCCAATTCATAAGACACCTCCCCACGCGCTTCAGAACTTCAAATGGACCAATATACCTCTGACTAAGCTTACCTCGCATACGAAACCGCATCACCCCTTTCATGGGTGAAACCTTCAGCAAGACTTGCTCACCCTCCATAAAATTCAAGTCCCTAACCTTTCGATCTGCATATTCTTTTTGCCTGTTCTGAGCTGCCAAAAGCTTCTCCTGAATGAATTTTACTTTATCTAACGATTTCCTCAAAAGATTGGTACCCCATGGTCTCACCTCAAATGCATTAAACCAACCAATGGGAGACCTACATCTCCTCCCATACAGTGCCTCAAATGGTTCCATATCAATACTTGAGTGATAGCTATTATCGTATGAAAACTCTGCTAATGGTAAGAAGTTATCCCAATGACCACCAAATTCGATCACACATGCACGAAGCATATCCTCCAACACCTGAATTGTTCGCTTAGACTGATTATCGGTATGAGGGTGAAATACAGTACTAAGATCCAACCTAGTACCTAATTCAGCATGCAATGTTCTCCAAAAGTTAGAAGTAAATTGCGTACCTCTATCTGATATGATGGAAAGTGGAACTCCATGCAACCGAACAATTTCTGAGATATAGAGTTTGGCTAAGTTCTCTGCATTGTAAGTCACCTTGACCGGAATGAAGTGAGTAGACTTAGTTAATCTGTCAACAATTACCCAAATAGAATCAAACTTACCTAATGTCTTTGGAAGACCCACCACAAAATCCATTGCAATTCTTTCCCATTTCCATTCAGGAATGGGCATTTTCTGAAGTGTTCCTCCAGGCCTCTGGTGTTCATACTTTACCTGCTGACAATTCGGGCATTGGGCAACAAAATCAATAATGTCACACTTCATTCTACTCCACCAAAAATGTTGCTTTAGGTCACGATACATCTTGGTTGCACCAGGATGTATAGAATACCTTGAACTATGAGCCTCTGTAAGAATAGTGTGAATCAAATTATCAACAGGGGGCACACATACCCTTCCCTTAATTCTCAAAATGCCTTCCTCATCAATTATTGCCTCTTTAGCCTCTCCTCGTAATACCATATCTCGAATTCGGATCATTTTTTCATCAGTAAACTATTTTCCCTTAGTCTTGTCAAGAAAAGAATATCTTGCCTCCACACAAGCCAAAAATCCTCCCTTCTCTAGTACTTCCAGCCTCATAAAGTCATTAGCCAGAGTCTGAACCTCTCTAGCAATTGGGCGTCTAGAAACTTGTAAGTGGGCTCCCTGCTTTTCTACTTAAAGCATCTGCCACAACATTAGCTTTTCCTGGGTGATACAAAATAGTAATATCATAGTCCTTCAGTAGTTCCATCCACCTCCTCTGCCTCAAATTCAAATCTTTTTGAGTAAAGACATACTATAAACTACGATGATATGTATGGACTTCACAATTGACCCCATATAGATAATGTCTCCATTGCTTTAATGCAAAAACAACTGCAGCCAACTCCAAATCATGGGTCGGATAGTTACGTTCATGCACTTTTAATTGCCTCGAAGCATAAGCAATTATATTCCTCTCCTGCATTAGCACTGCACCCAACCCAGAATAAGATGAATCACAATAAACAATGAAATTCTTACCTTCCACTGGCAAGGTAAGAATTGGTGCAGTAGTCAACAAGGTCTTGAGGTTCTGGAAGCTTTGCAGTAGTCAACAAGGTCTTGAGGTTCTGGAAGCTTTCTTCACATTCGTCCGACCATACAAATTGAACAATCTGCTTAGTCAAATTTGTCAGTTGGGAAGCAACAGAAGAAAATCCCTTGACAAATCGACGGTAGTAGCTAGGTAAACCAACAAAGCTCCTTGCCTTTGTAACATTAGTAGGTCTTACCCAACTCTTCACTGCTTCAATCTTAGAGGGATCCACCATCACTCCATCCTTAGAAACCACGTGCCCCAAGAAGGACAATGAATCTAGACAAAACTCACACTTGGAGAATTTGGCATAAAGCCTTTTCCTCCTCAACACCTCCAATACTATTCTCAAATACTCCTCATGTTCTTTCCTGCTCTTTGAGTATATCAGTATATCATCAATAAATACAATAACAAAGAAATCCAGATATGGCTTTAAAATCCCGTTCATCAGGCTCATGAAAGCAGTAGGGGTATTCGTAAGCCCAAAAGACATTATTAAGAATTCGTAATGTCCATACCTGGTTCGAAAAGCAGTCTTTGGAACATCTGCTGCCCGTATTTTCAATTGATGATAACCGGATCTCAAATCAATTTTAGAGAAGACACAAGCACCTTGTAACTGATCGAACAAATCATCAATGCGAGGAATGGGATACTTGTTCTTAATAGTTACCTTATTCAGCTGCCTGTAGTCTATGCACATCTGAAAACTTCCATCCTTCTTCTACACAAATAAAACAAGAGCACCCCAAGGGGATGCACTCGGTCTAATAAAACCTTTATCTAACAACTCCTGAAGTTGGGCCTTTAACTCTCTTAACTCAGCTGGAGCCATTCTATAAGGGGGTATGGAAATATGGCGAGTACCCGACTCCAGATCAATACAAAAATCAATATCCTTATCCAGTGGCATACCAGGAAGGTCTGCAGGAAACACATCCTGAAACTCGCGGACTATCGAGACAGACTCAATCGAAGGTACTTGGGAAGTATCATCCCTGAGATGTGCCAAGAAAGCTAAACAACCATTACTAACCATTCTTTTAGCACGAAGAAAGGAGATGATATGAACTGGAGTGGAAATATAGTCACCCTCCCACACTAGCGGATCTGTCCCAGGCTTGGCCAATGTCACAGTTTTAGCATTACAATCTAAGATTGCGAAATTTGGAGAAAGCTAAGTCATACCTAGAATTACATCGAAATCAACCATCTCTAGAATAATCAAATCTACACGAGTATTGCTCCCCACAAAAGTCACAAGACAAGACCTATACACCTTCTCAACTATCACAGACTCACCCACAGGAGTAGAGACACGAATAGGCATGTTAAGCAAATCACAATATAAATCAAGACTAGTAGCAAAGGAAGAAGATACATATGAAAATGTTGATCCAGGATCAAATAATACAGAAGCCATGAAATCACAGACCAAAAGATTACCTGTGATAACAACATCAGATGTCTCTGCTTCAGACCTCCCGGGGAAAGCATAACAATGGGCCCTATCACTTGTCTGCCCGTTGCCCCTACCATGTTGCGCTGCAGTAGCTCCAGCTTGCCCGCCACCCCGGCTGATTTGGTGACTACCATCATTTTGGCCACCACGTCCTCCAGAATGGCGGCCTCTCCCATGACCACCTCTACCTCTAATAACTATTGGGGTTCTGTAACTCTGTTTTGGACAATATTTCCTAATATGTCCAGTCTCTCCACATCCATAACAATTTCTGGAGTAAAGCATAGGTCTGTGAGAATGATGAAGTCTGGGGATAACCTCCAAACTCAGAGAAATGCTGACTGGTCTGCGATGGACCCCCAGCTAAAGCCTGCAGTGAAGACTGAATAGGTCGGGCTGGGTAACCTCCTGAACTCTGCCCTCTGGAGTAAGAACCACTAAACTCACCTCCCTTACGGAACTTCTTAGATGTCGACGCCATGGTGAAGTCGTCTGGCTTCACCCCCTCCACCTCTATCACAAAATCAACCACTTCCTGAAAGGATTTTGCTGCAGCAGCTACCTGTAAGGCTGGGATCTGCAAATCTGGCCTCAATCCTTTCATAAAATGGTGAATCCGCTCTTGTGGACTGAATCAAAGTTGGGTGGCATACCTAGATAGTGCACGAAATTTAGCCTCATAAGCAGTAACAGACATCCTGCCTTGCTCTAAGCTTAGGAACTCATCTCTCCTCTTGTCCCTCAAAGTCCGGGGTATATACTGCTCCATAAATAAGCTAGAGAATGATGCCAAGTCATAGGTGGTGCCTGTGCTGGTTGACACTCAACATACGACCGCCACCACATTTTGGCATTCCCCTGAAACTGATAGGTCACAAACTCAACACCGAATCGTTCTACTATGTCCATCTTATGTAGCAGCTCATGACAATCAACCAGAAAATATAGGCATCCTCATATTCAGTACCCTTGAATACTGGAGGTTTCAACTTTAAGAATTTAGTGAAAAGTTCATGCTGATCACTCGTCATTATAGACCCTATAGTCAATCGATGAAAAGTGCCTACTTCCAATGAGGCATCCGTGCGGGGAGCCACAATAGCTGCATGTTGTACTCCCGGAACCTAAGGTGCCGGTGCAGGCTGGGGTGGTAATTCCTCATCTTGAACCTGCTCATTTTCCCCTTCCTCTCCCTCTCTTACTACCTCATCACTCGGTGGAGGAGTCACCGCCCTATTACTAGCTGGACCGAGTGTTTGTCCTCTACCTCTAAAGGGCGTACTCCTGTGACCTCTACCACGACCTCTTGCCACTGCTCCTCCTCGAGCTACAGCCCCAATAGTTGGCTCAGACGCACCCTGTCTTGCCGGTGTTGGTGTTGGCACATTTGTTGCTCTAATTCTAACCATCTGCGAAATAGAGTGAGGATGTCAGATACCAATTTGTATCACCTAGATACCAATTGGATCCAAGTAATAGCACGAAAGAAAGAAAGAATGGAATTTTCCTAAAGTCCTGTAGCCTCTCAAAGAAAAGTAAGGGCGTCCCCCTACCGTCCTCAAGACTCTACCAGACTCGTTCTTGTGTGATGAGACCAACGAACCAAACGCTCTGATACCAAGTTTGTCACAACCCAAAAACGAGCCGCGAGTGACACACACACTTATCCTCCTATGTGAGCGAACCAACAAATCTAAACCCCAACATTTACCAGTATATCAATTATGAATAGTAAGAATAATGCCGAAGATCCAAAACTTATTAACGTAATCAATTAAATAAACTTCTAAAGTTTAATACTTATTATTCCCAAAATCTTGAAGTCATCACATCAAGAATATCTATCCTCAAATTTCTAAATCTAAGAGTATTTAAGAATCTAAAATAAGTAAAAAGATGGTCCATGTCCGAACTTCAAGACATCAAGACGTGAAAAAAAAATCCAGCACGAGCTAGGAATAATAGCTCACCCTGAACTCTGACGTGCTGAAGACTGGCTAGAGTTGAGGACGAGTCGAAGTCGATGGCACGTCTGCTGCACTCCACAAATAACAAAGAAGAAAATTACAAGTAGGGGTCAGTACAAGGAGCACGTACTGAGTAGGTGTCATCGGCCAACTCATAATAGAAAGCAATATATACTGAATAATAATATAAAATCAACCACAATACTTAACTGGTGACAATCAACAAGTTCAAGAACCATTGGCAACAACACCAAGCACACGTATGAGGACTCAATCCTCCACACCATACTCATTTGGGAACTAGGTTCTTCGATATTGAGTATATTAACATAATTCAAGATTATTTCTCTTTTTTATTATCGTGTCGGAACGTGACACTCCGATCCCACATACCGTGTCGGAACGTGACACTCCGATCCCCTAATACGTGTCGGAACGTGACACTCTGATCCATTTATCTCATTATTTTATTTCATCAAGCCTTCTTTATGTCAAGGCATCATCTTAATAGAGAGGATTTAAGATTAAAGATTAAATAGTCTCATCATTCTAACCCACCATAATTACACAATCAAAACATACAAACACACAATCAAGCACATAGAAGACTTTACAATACACCTAATACATATCGATCACTATTAAGATTTTATCTATCACATAGAAATAAACCATAACCTACCTCCACCGAAGAATCGTGATCAAGCAAGCTACTTCCCCAATGCCTTTGCTGTCCTCTTCGTTTTCTCCCTCTCGCTCGTTCTCCCTTTTCTGTTCTTTTTATTTTTCATCTCCAGATTCTTTTTCTTTTACCCTAATTAACATATAATCTATTATGGTAAAAGTAACCCACTATTTATTTCCCTATTATCTTCTTTAACCCCCAAGTAAATAAATTATTAAACTTACCCCACTAATTTCATAATTATAATCATGAATAGTCCAAAACACCCATTTAAATTTTAGCGGAAATCTGACCCAGGGTGGAGTTACGAAGCTTGTGACGGTCCGTCGTATCTATGACGGTCCGTCCTGCAGGTCTGTCACAAAGTTCAGAGAGTTAAATTTAATAGTGAGGTTACACAACTTGTGAAGGTCCGTCGTATCTACGACGGTCTGTGCTGCAGTTCCGTCATGATGTTCAGAGAGTCGATCCCAGTACCCCGATTTCAAAGTTGAAGTGTTTTGGAACGAAGACGCTCGACGGACCGTTGTGCCTATGACGGTTTGTCCTACCTGTCGTCGAGGTTAATGAGGAGAGAAGCAACAGAAATTACACAAGTGTGGGACGATGGAGTCCATCACGGTCCGTCGTGACCATGACGGTCCGTCGCGTGATCCGTCGACCCAGTCAATTTTTATCATAAATAATTCTACTGCTCGAACCGACTAAACAGGTTGTTACACATTGACTCCACATAAACATATAAGTCTATATTGATTCTCACAAAACTCTCATATTCAAGTTATAACGTGGTAATATCACAATTCATAAAGTAATATCAACGAGGCCGCATAATTCAGAAGTATAGCACAAAAGCATTGCCACCATAAGTGGACCATAAAAAAGATCATCATCATCTAAGAACTAGACAATACAATATTGTTAAAGTCAGGTCAACATACCACTATTCCAACGTCACCACTCCAATCCGTAGCCAACTCAACCAACAGAATACTCAAAGGAATCACCAATTCAATTCAATAATTACAATATACAATGTATCAAAGATAATACAAAATGATTTTATAGATTTAGGGAAGCCTAAATACAATTCTAAAATGATTAATTAATAATTCAACAGACCTAATCAAAATAAACAACACTTCAATAGCATAATGACATAGTCAAATCACCCACAAAATAGTCTAATCTAGGGTTGCATGAATTGAATGGATTCATAGAATTTTTAAGTTAAAATCATAAAATTAACATCAATTCAATAAATATACCATCATTCAAAATGTTTTATGCAAGGACCCTTGTCTAAATATCAAAATAGGACAAGTTCATCTTTGTATTTATAAAGAATCACCAAAGAATCTTCAATCCAAGATCTATTTTGAGTTTTGGCTCCAATGGAGTTCAAGGGAGTTGTTTAGGGAATTTTGGTTTTGATTTTTTAAAGTGAATTCATCTTAGTGTTTAATATTTATAAACCCATTTAAAAAACCGAAAATATCCCCAAAAACCTCCCAATTATTTTTTATAATACTAGGGTAATTACCTAAATACCCCTAGCATTGGCCAAAACTTCACAGTGAAATGCAGGCCCATCGACAGTCAGCACACCTACGCCATGTCACCCAACAAACGGACTGTCCTTCTGCTCTGTGGTTTGGGTCAGAGGAAGGAGATGATACACAAGATCCCATGCCTAAGTGTCAACATACGACCCTTACCTACGAGGTGTCGATGAGCAAACCGGGCATCAACTCCCTTCCGTAGGTTGGGCTGGTTTGACAACTTTTGGCTTACACATGGGTCCTTTCTCAAGAACCTTTTGTTTGTCCTTAGGGAAAGTTACCCAAATGTTTCTAACTTAAATTTGTTCGTATACGAGTTTGGGATATATCACATCAATTTGATCGAAAACAAACACGTAAAACACAATGAAACATACTACGGCACACAAACACATTTAAAGGCAAATCGTATGTCATGGACGTTTGACCTCCAAGGTATTCCAAATATGTAAAAGATGTTGTGGAGAAAATGAGTTGATTGGCTTAGTATGATATAGTGGAACTCACTGAGATGTTATGTTTTAGAAAACAAAATAGGTTCCCAACAAAGTTGAAATATCCGGGGAGTTAAACTATTTAGATAACATTTAGCAAATGTGTGGAGGCAAGGCGTTTGTACAATTAAGACGCAAATATTATTTTGATTCCAAATTCAGTGTTCCTCAGAATGGGAATAAGGAAGAGAAAACCCACATATATTATGTTGCAATTAGTTTATCGTTTGGTGTCCAGACCAAATGATGTTATTGAAGATGTCTTCGTTCAGGTGGGAACTCTAATTTTCCCTATGGAATTTGTAATTTAAGATTTTGAGCTTGACCCCGAGGTACAATTCATTGTAGGGGGGCTATTCCTAGAAATAGGAGTAGCAATGACGATGAGAGCTCATGACAAGGTTGAGGTGTTTGTTGGTTACAAAACATTGGAGTTTCCTGCAATATATGAGGATCTCTCGTCAACTATAGTTATTGAAAACCAAATATGTTAAAGCCAATGACCTCTAGAGAAAGTGCTGATTGGGAAAGACATTAAGGGATATATTGAAGCCCATGAGTTGTTCAATGTCTCTAATATCCCGAATATTAGTATGCTTTGCATGTTTGTGGATCCATTGAACAGAGTCTTGGGACCACCCCCAACCTTCGATTGAGGAAGCCCAAAAATTGGAGCAAAAGTATCACCCTTCGCATCTCAGGTCTACATTCTTAGGTGCCAATGTATCATACCTATAATCCTGTCTTCTAGTTTTTCCGAATTACAGGTTGAAGGATCTCTGAAAATATTTAGGAGGAGACAAGAAAGTGATAGGCTGGCAGATGGCTGACATACATGGCATAAGTCAAGACTTAAGCATACACATGATATTTATGGAGTGAGGCAAAAATTAAATTATGCAACTCTAGTGCAAGCTAAACCTAGTTATGAAAGATGTTGTGCGCAAAGAGCTGATCGGCATCCAGCACACTATTGATCCAGTTGAGCACTCCAGAGTCAGTTGGTGAGACATCCATCTAAGTCATGTTAGAGGCTTCATATATAGCTAAGAGTTAAGTAGTCTTTCCATTATCATTCCTATGTTAAATACATGGGTTGCCATTTTGGCCAAGTTTAATTTTTGAATCTTGAAAACATTTATTTTATTATTTAGTTCAATTAAAGGTTCTTTAATTATTATAACTGTCATTTTTATCTTATGATGAGATAAGTAATCCAGGCCAGGTGTCCGTTCGAGGCCAAGAATGGTCATCGAGTGCAAATCCCACCTAAGGTGTAAGCTCGAGGTGTGAAGTTGTGTTTGTAGGGAGTCAATGAATCTAAGTCTGTAAAGTCATAGTTTTCGGTGTGAAGTGTGCCACATAAATAATTAGGAGGGTGCAACATTTAGAAAATTCCTCATTTTTTTCATACTCACATCGTGCGTTAGAATTTTCCTCTAAAATGTGTCTTTCTAAGTCTGTCTTATGTGAAATCGATTTTGAGCTGGGATTTGTTTGAGAAGGACTGTTTTGGGCATTTCATTATGTGATCTAAGAGAAGCTAAGCAATGGTTGTTGATATGGGGAGTAGAATAAGGTCGTTTGTAGCTAGGTTGTGACGTTTTTTCGAGTAAGGAAACTAAGGTTGTGATGTTAATCGATGACATGATCATAGAAAGATTGATGATCCCTGTGCAATAAGTTTAGTAGGAAAAGTTAACGGATAGAGAAGAGTTCAATAAGAAGAGGGCTAAGAGATAAGGAATGAGTTTGGGCAACAAAGGAATAATGTGAACTGATAGTCTTTCTAACACAATATAAAGGGCCTGTTTCATCATCTACTAGTGCAGATGCACTAAGGAACCAATATGTGTATAATAGTAAAAATTCTTAGAACTTCACAACTAGACCTGCATTAGCAAGGTAGAAAGGCACAAAAGAGGAAATAACACTCCAGCGTGAGCTAAGTTTTGTGGGAACCACACAAGGTATGTCGTGATGACTCCACTAGTTTCTTCAAGTGCGGCCAAAACGATCATTAATAATAGAGTGTAATAAGAATATGCAGAGTAATGGTAAAGAAGTCAATAAACCTGAATCTTTAGCATTTGCTTCACCAGGAAGGGCTTCACTCAGGGGAGCAACTTCTGGTACTGGCAGATGAACAAACCGTTTGTATGCTCTTAACAATTGTCAAAAGCAAGAGGATTTGCCAGGTGTTGTTACTAGCATGATTTAAATGTTTGACTTGTTGTTTATGATTGATAGACCCAGGAATGAGTTTATCTTTTGTAACTCCATATGTTGCTATTAAATTTGATATTATTCTTGTGAAACTTAGTGAACCATTTAGTGTTTCTACAACTGTTGGTGAATCCATTCTAGCTGAGAGAGTCTATCGTGATTGTCTTGTTTTCCATCAATCACAAAACTACCATAGATAATGTAATTGAGTTAGACATGGTATATTTCGATGTCATTATTCGTATGGATTGTCTTTATGCTCTTTATGCCTCATATGATTGGATGACTTAAGTAATAAGGCAAATAAATTCATTTTTTTCCTCACGCGATGCACTATGACCCTTAACTACACTTGCATATATACATGTACTTTTAATCTATGGTAGTCACATGACTATCAATCCCTACTCTTACTTGATTGAGTGAAGGTTCACGCCATTAGGCTCGCCAAGCAAACTCATGTGGATCGCATCATGACACAAATTCACTATGCAAAAGACATCTCTACTATTTTTTCCTCTCACCAAGGTACCAACTTTCTCTTAATACAACTATCCCTCTCTTCAAAAGAAATCCTCATTTTTCACGCAGTGATTATGCATTTGTGGTACAAGGATCTTTGTTTCAACACTGAAAATCAAGAACAAGTTCAAATGCAATTAGTGCTCCATGCCATAGGCTTGCCCTCATTTTAGATACTTAGGTTCAACACACCATACTCTAGGATCATGGTAGGAGTTTCTTGGCTTGTAACGTAGACTCAGGGTCAGGGGTGGTAAAATTTTGTACATTTTGTGACTTTCTGACCTCCTTGGCAATACTAAGCTCTGTACCTCTTTTTATTGCTTTTGACCCCTTATTTCTTTTACATAAAAAACTCTTTTCCCTCTTTTTCTCTTATTATTCTTTTTTTTCGGCAAGGAACATATATCTTCTAGTTAAGCTCTTCTTTTCAAAAACAAACTCTTTTAATACCCATTTTGGGGTCTTTTCTATTAATAGCCACCCTCAACTTGTAGATTTTCAACTGGTTGGGGTACACAATCCCCGAAGTCAGGTCAGGTCCAAGACGAGGTTACTTTTTACATTTAGCCACCCTAAACTTAGACTTTTGGCCTAGGTAGAGGTGCACATGTTCAAGGAGGGAGTGGGGCCCAAACATTATACCTTGGGAAGGTGAGTTGGTGAATACAGAAATGGTCTATTACAGGCTCAGCATGTTTGGTTAAAAAAGGAACAATTATTTTATTTGGTCAACTTCTTTTAGGCTAGATATTTTCTATTTAAATTAAAGTCATATTATAAATTCCTAGCTTCTAGAGTTGATTCGCTTTGCAAGCAATAACTTTTGAGCACTCAAATCTTCTCACACTCTCTTGGCACATCATTGTACTATCAGATTATCAGACTTCCTAGATCATGTTTCAATCGAAGGTCATGCAGTAGATGCCTATTTATGTCATTTTTTACAGACAACACATTCAACTTATCTTAACCTAATATTGAAAGAACAAAAATTGACGGTGTAAATTTTTTCATTAGACCTCATGATTTGGTTTTCATGCTTGTACTCACTAAGACATGCCGGTTGAACACAAATTTCAGCAGTCTCTTGGGGAAAAAGAACACAGGCAAGAAAACCCTAAGAGAGGATTCTGAGTTGTCCTATTAACACTTCACCCTACCACTCACTTTCCAATTCCCCCAACCCCAACTACAAAACTTTTAACTACCCCCAATGCAATAATATATCAAAGACACAGGGTGGTAGGTAAAGAATATTTTTGGCGCATAGCAACGAAGTACTCTTAACATGCGGGTGTGTTCGGATTCCCAGAATGTAACACTCCTAAAGTCGATGACTTAATATAGAGTCTCACATGTAAGGTTTGTAACACTCTTTATAATCATAAAATAATGTTTATAATCCTTTTAGGTAGTTTTAGATTCAAGACGTCAAGAAACGTCCATTAAGTCTAGAAGCTAGTCTAATTGAACTAGTAAAACGTCCTTAGACTTTGTGAAGGTTTAAAGTTGTTGTATGATGTCTAAAAGTTGTATAGTAACTTGTAATTGGTAAAGCTATGTATAAAGAGTGAAAATGCGCAGGTAAGACCCCCCAAGGGTCGCCCTAGGGGTCAACGAAAGGACCCCACACTTGGCTTGGCAAGCTGCCAAAGGAGCAGCCGAAGTACATATAGATGAAATAGGTCCGCATCGCAAACTTGATGGTCCTTTGGTATAAAATCAAGTCTTTGTCGCAGGAAGGTCGTGGAATCTACTATATCATAAATTAATTTAGAAAATCTTGCCGGAGCAGCTCCGGGTCGTGGACTTGTTCCACGACGAAAATCCAAAATTTTGAATTCAATTTTCACTTCATTAAAGGGTAAACATTAGTGAGGGGTCTTTTAAGTGTTTCATGGGAGGTCTACATATATATTTTAAATAATTTTCCTTCACTTTTACTCACTCAAATTAAAAATCCCAACCAAAAACCCAAAAGCTCTAATATCTGTCTACTTTCTTTCTCAATTCACTCTACATTGACGAAGCTTTGAAGCTTGAAGAAGAAGACTCAATTCCCTAATTATTCTACTCAAAGTTGAGGCTAAAGTATTGATTGAGGTATGGATTTTTTAAGTCTTGGGATTCCTTCCCCCAAGAGGTCCTTTCAAAGACATTTTCAAACTTCCCCAAACTAGGGGTTTTCTCTACACATAGGTCTTCTTTGAAAAACGAAATTAGGAATCAATTGTTATGAATTATGGTCAATTAATTTTGTTTAAATATATAGTCATAGTTAATTATTGTTATTCACTAAAGATTCCCATGGACCCATGTCTTCCCCCAATTTCATGAAAACCCTGAATTGACATGGTGAATTGTGAAGACGACGAATATGTTGATTGTCCACATCGATGTTTATGATGTAATTTTTTCTTAAATATACCTTAATTATGAATTGGTTATGTATCCTGCTAATTTAAGAATGGAGGCAATGAAAGGACAAGAAGGTATGAAAGTTGATTATTCTTGTATTCAATTATGAAGTATGATTTACTTAGATTATGATGCTTCTATGTATTTTTTTTAAAATATGATGTTGGTATCCAGTATTCCTCATCCTTAACCCTAGACTATTTAATTGTTTATGAAACATGCAAGTAGTTATGGTACTATATTATATGATTGAAAGTAGTTTCTCATGATTATAACTAAGTATGGAGTGAAAGGTTTACTCACTTGTATATGCTTTCTAATGTGAAAAGGTAGTTTTAACTTATGAATACCTATGAGATTATATGATAATATGTTCACATAGGGGTCTATTGAGACTAATGCTATTTTTTATAATAAGTATGATGATTAGTAAAGGGAATAAATTCTTAGCACCGAAAGGGCATGTAAATGAGCTGGAGATCTCATGTTTAGCAGGTCCACCATAACTCTATCTCAGTGGATCCACCTAGATAGCTATGTAATATTTGTTATACCTTATGAAAGTGTTATTCCTCTCTTTTCGGAGTGGGAGGAGAACACCCAATTCTATGTAGCTCATATGGTATCATTTCAGTTATTGCACTATCTTTCATAATGTAATATCATAAATGAAAAATTTAAGTATGTGAGTTATTATTAGGGATTTTCTTAAAGGTTACTAAATAGGGTGAGCGAGGTTATGAGACTTGTTTTACTCATTGAACATGTGGGATCCTAAGGAATGGTCTTAGTCGTGTTCTTGTATGAGTAAGTTGATTTCATGTTATGTATATCAAGTATATATCAACTCATGAATCAAGCATGTTATGATAAGTTATGAGATTCTTTTTTATGTATATAATAAGTTTTTTTATGTGATTCTTAGTTTTTGATAGGGTTAGGAGATTCTACTCTTGGCATTGCACAAGTATTGCTTTGGGTTGCTTATGTGTTGGGTTGACTTGTAATATCACATATATGTGCATTATGAAATATTGAAAATGAAGCATATTTTGAATAAATTGTTCCTTTTCTCATACATTAATGATTTTATGCATAGGAACTATACTTAGTAAATGTGTTTTATAGGAATAAATATTAATTCCCTTTTTCCCTAACATTGTAGGTTTTGTCCATTGAAGAATTTCTAGGTAACATTGCATGGATACCTGTACTTCTTCCTCCAGGTAGTGGCGAGTCCTCAAAGTTAGGTGATGGCACCTTTGATCTACCCTAGTGTATTGATATAGTCTAAAAGATATTTGTTGTTCCTTATATTAAAGACATTTGTTATAAGCCCTAAGTGGCAATATGTACTTGTGTAAGGGCTATGCCAGAATATTGTAGTTCGTTTATATGGTTTACTGTGAGACCGTATTATTACACTAACTCCCTATATATTGATTATTTTAACTATGCGAGAAGCCATATAAGTTTCCTATGTGAGGAATCTATGTAAACTCCATATGTATATACGCTTAGTATGGGAGAGGTCTATGTATAAATCAAAATGTATAAAGTTTAAAATTTATATATATATTTACCTATGATGTATAATGATGAATGGTAAGAGGATAGTAATAGTCCTCTTTGAGAACGACGACGCCGGTCGCGTCTATGGAGTTCTCCCTTGTCGTGACAAACCTGGTATCAGATTAAGAGATTAAATAATCTTAGGATTGATGTCTCACTAAAATATGTTTTGTTCATTGTATTGAAGAAAAAAAACTATGAATGAGAGGCTAGGTTATGCTTAGTAAAGTATCACTTTGTTAGTTTTCTTTAAGTCATGCCTCAAGAATCTAAAATCTAAATGTCCATATATTCTAATCTCTTTGTTGTGCTTATAGGAAACAAACAGAAGTAGTAACAATGCTCAAAGGGTTGAAGAGGAGAATTTGAATCATGTGGTTCCCCCTCCGGCTCCTCAAGTCACTCAAGTTCCTATTGAAGAAGAACCTATATCTAATGTTTTGATAAGGGTTGTCATTCAAAGCTTAACCCAATTGTTGGCTACTCAAGTTTCTAGGAATACTAGGTTTTAAGTGGTTCCCAATGCTAGCACTATCGCATCAAGGATAAGGGATTTCACCAGAATGAATCCCCCTACTTTCTTTGGCTCCATGGTGGAGGGTAGATTCTACGGGGGTGTCTTCTAAATAAAAAATTGAACTAACAGCCTACCAACTCAAAGATATGGCTTATGTTTTGTATGATCAATGGAATGATTAGAGGCCGATTATAGAATTTCTCTTTTCTTCATAATTTCTTCCCTTGGAACTAAGGGATAGGAAAATGCATGAATTCATAAACCTATGCCAAGGGAGTATGAGTGTGAAGGAGTAGAGTCTAAAATTTAGAGTAGAGTCTAAAATTTACTGAACTTTCCAAGTATGCTCCTACTATTGTGGTGGATTCTAGGGACAATATGAATAAATTTTTTATGGGAATATTAAATATTGTGGTTATTAAATGTAGGTCGGCTATGTTGATTCCTATCATGGACATCTTTTGTATCATAGTTCATGCCGAACAAATGGAGGATAAAAATCTTAAGCAAGTTTGTAGGAAATTGAATAGGACAAGGCCGATGATGTAAATTCTGCTCATGATAGATATTAACAATAGGATAAGTTCACGAACAAGAAGAGGTTTCCCAATCAAATTCCTTCTACCATTTCAAGAGTCTAAATCCATGCCTAAGGAGGAGAAAGAAAGTGGTCCTTTGTGGAGAAGTGTCCTTGTGCTACATGTGGTAACATAAATTAAGACAAGTGTCTATGGCACAGGAAATTGCTATGTTTGTGGCAAGAGTGGTGGCATGAAGATGGATTGTCCTATGATGAAGGCTCAAGGGAGATAAAATGCTCAAGAACCATCAAGTACCCCCAATCCCGATGCTCGTATCTTTTTCATGCTCTCCGTGCTTGACGTGATTAAGAAGAGTCTCCCGATGTAATCTCCTGTATATTACAAGTGTTCTCTATTGATGTTTATATTTTACTCTATCTCGGTACTACATTGTCATTTGTAACTGCTCTAGTAGCTATAAAGTTAAACGTTCCACCCTATATTTTTGGGTAAACCATTTTCGGTTACAACCCGGTAGGTAACTCTATTGTGGCTAGAAGTGTCCTTAGAATTTGTCCTATAACATTGTCCAATAGGTTTACTTTTTTTGACTTGGTAGAACTTGATATGGTTTACTTTGATGTTATACTGGGGATGGATTGATTGCATACTTGTTTTGCATCCATAGATTGTAGAACAAGGGTAGTGAAGTTACTATTCCAAAATGAACCCATCCTATAATAGAAGGGGGGAAACTCAATCCTTAGAGGTCAAATTATTTCGAGTCCAAAAGCTTATAAAATGAACTCTAAAATGTGTCTCTACCATATTGTGAGGTTAAGGATCTCGAACTCGAGGTCCCTCCATTAGAATTGATACCCGTAGAGAGAGATTTTTAGGTTGTCTTTCTTGATGAATAGAATCCCTCCCGAGCAGGAAATAGACTTCGGTATAGACTTGTTGTCGGATATAACAGATATGTCAATCCCTCCTTATCGAATGGCTCCGTCAAAGTTGCATGAACTTAAGCTCCAAGTCAAAGATTTACTTGACAAAGGCTTCATAAGACCTAGTATTTCTTCTTGGGTGTTCCAGTGTTGTTTGTAAATAAGAAGGATGGGTACCTTAGGATTTGCATCGATGTAACAACCCGAAATTGACTATGCTAAGTAATGCTTAACTTACCTAGAATGACTATATTAGACCGGGTTCACACATATTGATGCACGTATAACTAGACCTTTGAATCTATGCATCATCTATGCCAACCACCTAACTGAGTTATTTCAGCTAGGCAAGGTTTTGTCCAGCAGGGCACCCGAAAATTAAGGTTCACCCGCATGAGTCTTAATTGGACTTGAAAGGGGTAATCTTACGTTTGGAGGGTCTAATGGTAAAATGGTCTTTTCCAGGATAAGGGTAGTATTGTAATTACCCTAAATATTTAATTAAGTAATCAAGTAATGAAAATAGTGGACAATTCAGGTAGGGTTGACCTAAATTGACCCATTTTCGGGAGTTAGGCTTCACGCAAGTTCGATTCCTGGTGGAAACAATGATAAATTTGAATTAATTGGTATTTAATGAATAATTTTAATTGATTGGTATTTAACTTTCTGATTTAAGTAAGGGAAAATCAGATTTTTTTATAAAAAATAATAAAAAATATATATATAACTCCCATCTCTCTCCACTCTCATTCTCACGTCTCTCACTCTCACGTCTCTCACTCTCATTATCATGTACATCATCAGCAAAAAGGAACAAAAAAAATCAAATTTCATCAGTTGAAGAACTTTCTCATAAAAACTCAAAGAAAAACTAAACTTAAAACGAAAAGCGGATGAATTTTTCAAACGGTTTGCGCGTGAGTTTTGTTGGAGAAGCATTTGTTTTTCGTGGGAGTTGGCAGAAATTGAGTTCAGATTTGAGAGGTGTTAAACAACGAAAAAAGGTATGGATTTTATTCCTCTTGGTCCCTTTCCCAGGAGACCCTTAAGATTCAGTCGAATTCTAATACGAAAACTAGGATGGTTCCCCGCTGCATGTCCCTGTCACTAGCTCCCATCGATTGTTGTAGGTTGGGTATGTTTTCTGGTAGAAATTAGTGATATAATGTGTTTTCGTAATTATTTTGTTTATGTATGTATGTTCGGATTTATTTGAACATGAAAATGTTTTCAATGTGTTTGTAGCCGTGTTGTTGGACATGTTTTGGCGCATGAAAATAGCATGTTAAAGACTTTTGTTTTTTTGAATAAGATTACTTCGATAAGATGCACACAATAATGTCCAAAATATCCAGCGAACTACCTAAGAATCTACGGTAAAAATGATGAAAAAATGGACTAAAAACGCGACCAAATTTCCGGAATATTTGGTCTCGGCTAAGCAACAAGTGAGAGGCTGAATTTTTTTAAAAAAAAATAGATGTGATGTCATTAGGGATTGAACCCAAGACCTCACCATATACAAGCTATTAAAAATTCAATAATAAAAATGAGGTAAGGAGGATTTGAAATGGGGTAAGTCTCAAGTGAAGGAATGAAAGAGGAAAACATTTTTTTTTTAAAAGATGAGGTGTGTGGGCATCAAACACAACCTCTTGGATAGGTGAAGGAGATAGGAGAAAACTGACCGAAAAATAAAATGAGACAAGTTTCATCTACGCCTACAAATCAATGTCACTAAATTAAATTTCTAAGAGAGTATATTTATGCTAAATAGTGAATAAGAAAAGAAACAGTGGCTATATAAGGATAGGCTAGTAAACGTGAGACAAGGTGTATCTACGCCTAGAATCAATGTCTCTCAATGTAAATTCCAAGAGAGCATATATATGTTTTAAGATGAACAAAGATGAAAGGTGAGTAAAGATAAAATGAAAAGATGTTAAGAAAGAATAGGGTGACACCACAATATAAGGCTAGTGTAAGTGAAAAAAGTTGTACCTACACCAATATAAGGTCACCAAAAGTACTCACCTAAGAGAGTGTTGAATATTAAGAGAAAACTATAAATCACACTCTATATGTAAGTGTAAGGACAATTCACACATAATACGTAAAGAAGAGATGATAAATCATCTAATGAGCTATGACTACCTCATTCAAGAAGCAAGATTCGACGATGTATGAGTTCAATGTAAATAGGAACTGTAAACTAAGCACCGATAGGCAAGCTATGAATGGTGATGCCTTCTTTTGGGACAGGCGGAGGTTCACGTAATTCTCATTAGATGAGACTGTCCACTAACGAGGGTATGGGTCTCCTTAAATCTCATGTTCTTTGAACTATGCTGCCAACATAGGGAACTAGCCAGTGATTTTTCACCTTAGCAAGCTAGGGATGTTTTTATTTCACCTTAGACACTGACTCCACCTCCTTTTGGTGTGGGGAAGACACCGGACTTCATGATGCTCACACGATCTATGTCAGTTAAAGTTGTAGTACCTCAATGTATGCAAGATAATGAAATGAATGATACCTAATGTGTGTGGATAGGATAATCAAGTGGTGAACTAGATTCAAGTAATGACACTAGGTCATTCTTATTCATTGCACAGTGAACCCGATGAGAGTCTTAAGCAATAACCTGGGTTTAGTTGCTATTCACATCAGCCTACGACCGCATAAAAGTGAAGTATGTATGAATGAATGAAGAAGACTCTATGTTTGCGAAAGAAGGCTCCCTAGTTGAGGTCCCATATGTTGAGCCCTCATTTTGGGATGTCCTAATGTTAAGTATGTGATTCAAAGGTCTAATGGCATACGAACGAATGATATGTATTATATATACGTGCTATATGAAATATGTTATTTGTTATATGCAATATTAAATGAATGATGATGCATGTTACTCTCATAGCATGACTTTCCTAATCTGATTTGGCAAGTCCAACTGACTTAGCTTTACATAACTCAGATCGTTAGGAGAGATCTCTTCTCAATCATGCATGTCCTTGGTGTGTACTTGAATACACCCATACTTTCTATAAGTATGTACTAATCCCATACATTATACTATTTTAGGTGCATGTTCAGGAGGCTGTTGAAGATATTTATTCCAACTGTTCAGACATCAAAGCTTTTCATCCGGACTTGGTAGGTTCTCATGCATTCAACGATAACTGCCCTTATATTTCGAGCTTAGTAATAGGCTTAGTCTAGTGGAGTATGTTCCACTACTATTTCTTTCCTATTATGTTCAGACATATGTAATGGTGCAGACCTATGTAATGGTGCCATTTTGGCAATTGTTACTTATGTTATAAGACTATTTATTTCAAGATTGAATGTTTTTTTATTAGATGGTTGATACACATGAAAAATGAACTTCTTTATACGGGTATGTATGTTATAGCTATAAAGTCTATGTATAATTCGAACAAAACAAAAACGTTCAAATTTTCCGCAAAATTGACCTAACGAGTGTAATGACGGCGTAAGTAAGCTTGTTTGTGACCTCTAAGATGTTAAAGATGCCGATTTTGTATAGGGACTAGATTCAGGTCATGACAAACATTGTATCAGAACCCTAGGTTAAATATCCGATACATTAAGCTCGTATCAACCACGTTAAGTTATTTCTATGTTATGGTAATGAAGTGCATTATAATCGTGAATTAGAGATTACATAATGCTTAGGAAATTTTCCCTTCAACTACTCATAGAGATGGTTTTAAGAGCGTATCTAACATCAACTCTGGTGTTTCACAAAGATTTGAGCCCAAAATTAAGAGAAACAATTGTCACTCCCCGAGCTACCCCCAAGACGCAGACACAGAACCTAGGACCACAAGTGATCCCAAGCTAACCCTCTCGGCATGATCATATGCATACTAAAGATAATAGACTTTTATGGAAGCTAAATCATCCTTAAAATGAAAATATGGGGAATACCCATATTCTATTACTGAGATATTTGAAAACAATGTGTTTAATTGAAAAGAAATATTATCTCAATACTAAGCTGAATCTAACTTTGTTTGAAGATAGACTCAAAACAAGACTAGAAATACTGGGACAAGACCCAACTAAATTTAGCAAAAACTGAAACTAAATGACTAAAGACTTAAATGAAACTCATGACTATTGTCCTTGGAGAATGAGGACTCACCACTGAATCAGCTGCACTGGAGATCGAGAAATCGATCTATGCGTGATCTGGATGCTGAGAACCTGAACCTACATCACGAGAAGATGTAGCGCACGTATGCGTCAGTACTTGAAAGGTACTGAGCATGTATGATAGAGTAAAGCTAAAATAAAACATAAATGAACAAGCACAAAAATAAATATAATTATCTGAACGTGATGTGCTGAATTCTAAGCTAACTGGACGCAATGACTAATTTATAACCTGTTGAAACTGAATACTGAATATATTAATAAATGGTCAGTGCAGAGAGTCTGACTGAACTGTGGGAGCTACTTATAACCGATAATAAAACCACATGAGATAAATGTGGAGTCCGATGTATACGCCCCATTGAGAGGACCCAATATACCCGGCCAAAGGAATAAAGGCATGCTGGCGTGATCACTAAGCGGATTGCCCACAGAGGGGACTTACAACCTATTTGGCTAGTAGTTCTGGGACTATTGGGTACGCTAAACCCTAGTCCAACTCGATATTATGCTACTCCCAATGATTTTTATAAATTAACTGATTATATCTGCATTTCTGTAAATACTAGATAGATCAAAACTGAACATGCAAATTGAGAATGCAACCATTAATCTAGTAATTATTAATTTATAACTAAGGCATGTATATATGAAGTGTCTAAAATATATGACCTAGCATATGTAATTAAAGAACTAAAGAAATACAAAGCTAGGGTTCTAAAATTCATGAGATAATCTGAATAATAACATGATAATCTTATTTGGAACATATATTTAATAAATTCATGAAGTTATATCAGAGTTCTAGAAACCCTAGGTTTAATCATGATAAGAGAATCAAGAACTGACTGAAAACTAGGGACCCAATAGGTGAAAGGAACCCACTAGAGAAATCGCACAAACGTGGTGATGAAATCCACGAAAAAATACTTAAGTTTTGGGGCTGGAATTGCTAGATCTTGTGGTGTACTTGAAAAAGGGTTCTTGATATTTTTTTCTCCTCTCTTGCTTCTAATTTTCTAACTTTAGATTTAACAATTTGACTTGAATATTTTTCATTATGTTTCTAGGCTTAAACTCACTAAAATATAATCATTTAGGGTCAAAATGACGTAACTTAAGGGTTTAAATGGAGTGGTAAAGGTCAAAAAAACCCTGGGAAGGTTTTTGTTGGGCTTCACGATGGCCAGGACTGACGGTCCATCTTGCGACTGACGCCCCTCCATTGGGTCCGTCGTGAGGTCCTATTCGACAGGCTTTTACTAAAATAGGCATAACTTTTTAGTCGAAGGTCTTATATTAGCAAGGTCGGTGGCTATCGAAATATAATTCAATTATCTATCTGTGGGTAGGTCATGGAAGACCTAATTCATTTTGTGCTAAGAGTTATGATCATTTTAATTTGAACCAACTGTGTTTCCCTTTAATTGGTTGCAAATATTCCACCTGCGGACTGTAGGTCCACGTACGAACCATGTTGGTCATCCATAGCTCTAGTTAGAGAGTGGTTGAAGGTTATCTTGATCGACGGTCACGGGCTACGGACCCTCGTATGAACTACAGACCGTAAGTCCATCCGTCGTCCAAGACTTAACTAATTTTTGTAGGCTGAAATTTTTGTGAGTTTCTGATCCCATAGACCGTTATGCAGGACGAACCGTGGTTCAGGATACGGTCCTTCGATATCAACGTTTGTAGCACCTGCAGATTTTTCTACAAAACTAATTTTTGGTCTATTTTGGCTTCCAGGTGTTACATTATCTCCCCCTTGGCAACATTCGTTCTCGAATGAAGACTAAACTAGCTGAAATAGAGGGACAGAGATGCAAACCCCTTAAAAAACACTCATAACTGAGTTCTAAATTAATTGATTTCTGAGTTCATGCAACTACGCTAAAAATGAAAGTACAAACTTAGGAAACATGATTTTAAAACTGAATTTAAGCATGAATGGCTTTAAAGCTGAAGAGGAACTATTACCTCAAGCCGTAGTGGAATCGGGAAAAAGTTAAGGATACTTGGCATTCATGGCTGCTTCTGCTTCCCAAGTACGTATCTCTCTCTACAGACTGACTCTTCCGCAAAACCTTGACTGAAGCGACTTCTTTGCTTCTCAACCTTCTAACCTGACGGTCAAGAATCTCAACTGGTACATCTTCATAAGGAAGACTATCTTTCACCATCACACTCTCTACTGGCACTATAGAGGCTGGGTCACCTACACACTTCTTCAAGAGTGAGATGTGGAAGACTGGATGCACTGCTGCTAATTTTTCTGGCAACTCTAACTAATATGACACCTTGCCAATTTTTTTCAAGATCTTGTAAGGGACTACATATCTAGGACCGAGTTTCCCTTTCTTTCCCAATCTCATCACCCCTTTCATAGGTGAGACTTTCAGAAAAAGCCAATCGTCAACTTGGAACTCTAGTTCCCTTCTCCTTACATCTACATAAGATTTCTGACAAGTTTGGGTTGTCTTAAGTCTGTCTCTAATGAGTTGCACTTTCTCCATCACTTAAAGGACTTAATCTAGCCCTATCAAAGTTGCTTCACCTACTTTAAACCCACCAAAAAGAAATCTATATCTACGCCTATATAAAGCCTCATAAGGGGCCATCTGAATGCTTGAATGGTAGCTATTTTTATACGCAAACTCAATAAGAGGAAGGTGATCATCCCAATTACATTTGAAATCGATCACACAAGATCTCAACATATCATCTAAGGTATGAATGGTATGCTCTTCCTGCCCATCCGTCTGTGGATAAAATGTTGTACTAAGGTTAACTTGAGTACCTAGACCTTTTTTAAATGACTTCATGAAATGAGAGGTAAACTGAGGACCTCTATCTGAGATAATAGACAAATGAACTCCACGCAACCTCACAATTTTAGTAAGGTAAAGCTTGGCATAGTCCTCTGCCGAATATGTAGTCTTGACCGCCCAAAAACAAGAAGACTTAGTCATCCTATCAACTATCACCCAACTTGAGTCATGATGTCTGTGTGTACGAGGTAACCCTTTAATGAAGTCCATATTGATCACATCCCACTTCCAAGTAGGAATATCGATCTCTTGAGTTATACCTCCTGGTTTCTGATGTTCTACCTTGACTTGCTGGCAATTGGGGCGCTTACTCAAAAAGTCTTCTATATCCCTCTTCATGCCATTCCACTAATAGACTTCCTGCAGATTCCGGTATATCATAGTGGCACCAGGATACCTAGAGTTATGATCTTCATATGCTGCCTCAACTCTCCCACTTCAGGAACACACAATCTACCTTGGTAGCGAAGTACACCATCTCCCCCTTGGGAGAAAACCTCCACTCTCTGATTGTTGACTGCACCCTTTAGTTCAAGCAAGATCGGATCACTCTCTTGCTTTTCCTTAACCACAACTACCAAAGATGATTCTGCAACATTCTGAACTGTTACACCGCTGTCTGATATGCTCATAGGCAAACTCCCAAGCAAGCAAGCCTGTGAACATACTTCACTAGCTCCTTTCTTTTTTCCTGAACATGGGCTACACAACCCATAGATAATTTACTAAGATCATTAGCCACTACATTCGATTTTCCAGGATGATAATGCACACTCATATCACAATCCTTAAGGAACTCAAGCTATCTCCTCTGGCAAAGATTCAACTCTTTCTTGGTGAACACATACTAAAGGCTCTTATGATCGGTTAACACATCTACATGAACACCATACAAGTAGTGTCTCCATATCTTGAGTGCAGACACCACTGCTGCAAACTCGAGGTCATGAGTTGGATAGCTCGTGTCATGCACCTTAAGCTTTCTAGAGGCATAAGATATAACCTTATCATTTTGCAGGCAAACTCTGGATGCATTTTAATAGATCACATCATAATCAGAACCCTATGGTAGAGTCAAGACAGGAGTTGTAGTCAATCTAGTTTTCAATTCTACGAAGCTTTTCTCACAATCATCTGACGGTTGGAACTTGACCATTTTCTGAGTCAAATTAGTCAACAATGAAGATATGGATAAAAATCCTTCCACGAAACCTTCTGTAATAACATTCTAGACCTAAGAAACTTATGATTTTTGTAGCAAAGGTAGGTCTGGTCCATTGTTTCACTGCTTTTATCTTTTGGGAATCTACGCGGATCCCTTTGCTAGAAACAATTTGACCAAGGAAAGCTACTAATTGCAACAAAAACTAACATTTACTAAACTTAGTGAATAATTGGAGATCCTTGAGAGTCTGCATAACAACTCTCAAATGACTTGCATGTTCTTCCTCACTCCTAGAGTAAATGAGGATATCATCAATGAAGACGATAACAAATAAGTCTAGGTACTATTTGAAAACTCTATTCACCAAATCCATTAAAGCTGCAGGAGCATTAGTTAGTCAAAACGACATAACTACAAATTCATAATGACCATACCAAGTTCTGAAGGCTGTTTTTGAAATGTCACTATCTCTGACTCTAAGCTGATGATAACCCGACCAGAGGTCTATCTTTGAGAAGTTACTAGCACCTTGAAGTTTGTCAAACAAGTCATCAATCCTGGGGATGGGATTCTAATTCTTGATTTTGACCTTGTTCAACTGTCTATAGTCAATGCACATTCTATGAGAACCATCTTTCTTCTTTACGAACGATACAGGTGCACCCCATGGTGAAATACTAGGTCTGATGAAACCCTTATCTAGAAGGTCTTTCAATTGCTCTTTCAATTCCATAAGCTCTGCTGGAGCCATTCTGTGAGGACGAATAGAAATAGGATGAATATCTGGAATGAGATCAATTCCAATGTTGATTTCCCTTACGGGAGGAACCCCAGGAAGATCTTTTGGAAATACTTCTGGAAATTCACAAACTACTGGAACTGACTAAAGAGATGGATTTTAAGGCTAGAATCCTTAGCCTTAACTAGATCATAGAGATAACCCTTAGATATCATCTTTCTAGCCTTAAAATAAGAAATGAATCGACCCATAGGCGCTTGGTTACTACCCTTCCATTCTAAGATTGGTTTGTTTTGAAACTTAAAACAAATAATCCTAGTTCTACAATCGACTGATGCATAACATGAGTGTAACCAATCCATGCCTAGAATGACATCTAAGACTACCATTTCTAAATCTACTAGATCTTTTGAGGTGACTTTCTGAGAGACTATGACAGGGCAATTTCTTTATAATCGTCTAGATGTAACTGGGTCACCGACTAGAATAGAGACTGAGAAGGGTTCTAAGAGAGTTTCTGGAATAATACTAAAGCTTAGTTCTATACTGAGTTGCAAAAGACAAAGTCATGTGTGTTGTCTTTCCACTTAGTGAACCATATGTGAGTCATATTCTTATGTTTGTAGGATGTCAGTCTCACCTATCACTACGAGTTACTGACATCACACCAAATATTCTCTTGACCTTATCAATGAACTTTTGTGGGTCCTAACAAACCTGCGACCCTAAAAGCTTAGGCGGATTCATCCTATCAAAATCAAAAACTCTGCATTGTTTTCGTTTCTCATATTCTGAGCCAAAGGCTGAATTAGCGTTCTGAAACTTTGCATTTGAACTTCCTTATCTGGTACTAGAGAAACTGTGTTAGTATTGTGTGCATTAGCATTCCATGCCTAAACTCTACAAGAAGGCATGATCTTAAGAGCACAACATCAAGTTAGACTGGAATTTGATCATACCATACGCACAATAAGAGTAACAAGAAAAATGAAGTTTTTGCTAAACCACTTCATAGACTACCTCTCATTAGATGTGGTGCACTTCACACCCATGATAAAGACTCTACTTAGCCCGATTTTTTCAGACATCCTAGGACTCTTGAATCTAGTGCTCTCATACCAAGTTTTGTAATGCTCCGAACTATCCCTGAGACGCAGACACGGAACCTAGGACCACAAGTGATCCCATGCTAACCCTGGTGGAATGATCATGAGTATACTAAAGATAATAAACTATTGTGGAACCTAAATCATACATAAAAATAAAAGATGGGGATTACTTATATTCTATAACTGAGATATTTGAAAATAATGAGTTTAATGCAAAAGAAATATTAACTCAATACTAAGCTGAATCTTACTATGTCTGAAAATAGCCTCTAAACTAGACTAGAAATATTGGGACAAGCCCCAGCTAAATATAGCAAAAACTAAAACTAAATGACTAAAGACTGAAATGAAACTCATGACTTTTGTCCCCATAGAATGAGGACACACCACTTAATCAGCAGAAATGGAGATCGGGAAATAGATCTATGTGTTATCTGGATGCTGAAAAACTGAACCTACATCACGAAAGATGTAGTGCACGTATGAGTTAGTACTTGAAAGGTACTGAGCATGTAGGATAGAGTAAAGCTGAAATAAAACATAATTGAACAAGCACAAAAACAAGTATAATAATCTAACGTGATGTGTTTAATTCTGAGCTAACTTGATGCAATGTCCAATTTATAACATGCTGAAACTGAAAACTTAATATATTGATGATGGTCAATGCAGAGATTCTGACTAAACTGTGGGAGCTACGAATAACCTATAATAAGAAGACATGAGCTAAATGTGGAGTCCGATGTATACGCCCCATCGAGAGGACCCAATATACCCGGCCAAATGTATAAAGGCATGATGGCGTGATCACTAAACTAATTGCCCACAGAGGGGACTTACCACCTACTTGGCTAGTAGTTCTGGGACTATTGGGTACGCTAAACCCTAGTCCAACTCGATATTATGCTAATCCTAATAAACTCGGTAAATTAACTAATTATATGTGAGTTTTTGTAAACACTTGATAGCTCGAAACTGAACATGCAAACTGAGAATGCAACAATTAATCTAGTAATTATGCATTTATAACTGAGGCATGTATATCTGAAGTGTCTGAAATATATGACCTAGCAGGTATTATTCAAGAGCTAAAGAAATACAAAGCTAGGGTTCTGAAATTCATGCGATAATCTAAATAATAACATGATAATCTGATTTGGAACATATATTTAATAAATTCATGAAGTTATATCAAAGTTCTAAAAACCCTAGGTTTAATCATGATAAGAGAATCAATAACTTACTGAAAACTAGGGACCCAGTGGGTGAAAAGAACCCACTAGTGAAATCCCACATACCTGGTGATGAAACCACGGAAAAATACTTATGTTTCAACGGTGGAATGGCTGGATCTTGTTGCGCTCTTGAACTATGGTTCTTGAGCTTTTTTCTCCTCTCTTGCTTCTAATTTTCTAAGTTTTGATTTAATGATTTGACTTGGATATGTTTTAATTATATTTCTGGGCTTACACAGACTAAAATCTGATAATTTATTGTCAAAATGACGTAACTTAGGGTTTAAACGGAGTGAGAAATGTCAAAAAGACCCTTGGGAAGGTTGCTGTCGGGCCTTACGACGGCCAGGACTCAGGGTCCGTCGTGCGTCTGACGCACCGTGGTGAGGGCCTGTTTGACAGGCCTTTACTAAATTGGGCATAACTTTTTACTCAAAGGTATGATTTTAGAATAGTTGGTGGATATGGAAAGATATTTCCATTATCTACCTGTGGGTAGCTCATCGGAGACCTAATTCATTTTGTGCTAAGAGTTATGATCAATTTATGTTGACCCAACTGCATTTCCCTTTAACTGGCTGCAACTTTTCAACCTACGGCCAGACCTACGAACCGTTGGTCCACCTACAAACCATGCTGGTCATCCATATCTCTTGTTAGAGAGTGGTTGAAGGGACTCTTGATCGATGGTCACGGACTACGGACCGTCGTTTGACCTATGGACCATAAGTCCATCCGTCGTCCAAGACTTAACAATTTTTCTAGGCTGAAATTTTGGGAGTTTCTAATCCTATCGGAGGTTGTGCAGGACGGATCGTGGTTCATGCTACATTCCGTGGATGCCACCATTTGTAGCACCTGCAGATTTTTTCAGAAAAACTAATTTGTGGTCTTTTTTGGCTGCGGGGTGTTACAACAATGATGTATATACACCTTATGAGAGGCCACCTTGTAGGAAGTGTGGAAAACTGCATGGAGGAGAGTGTATGATGGTCTGTAACGCTTGCTACTAATATGGAAAACCGGGTCACATGATGAAGGATTGTCCGAATAGGAGAGGTCAGAAAAAAAGGGAAAAAGAATGTTCAGCTTAATAGTCCAAGTGAAGAGGATCCAAGAAGGAAACGATTCTTCTCACTCATGTCTAGGGGTGCAAGGGAAGGCACTTCTAGTGATGTCTCAATTGTGTATCCTGAAGTAGTCTTTCATGTGTTTAACTTTGTATGGTTTTATGCACTAGTATGAGGTTAAAATGTTTGAGTCATCATGTTGGTTGCTGATTTGTGCGACTTATGTGTTTACTTATGTTGTATGCTTTGATGAGACTAGTTTAAGAAAGAGTTTGCTCAGTCTATTAATGTCAATCATTTAGTAGGTTTCAAAGATTTGCACCATCATGCTAATATGTGAATCAGATATTCACCAAAGAAAAGTACTGAATTGCTTATGTGTGCATATGTTCTATGGATGATTGAGTTGTTGTTATTAAAGAGTAGTGTCATTCGGTGACGAATGTTCCTAAGGGGGAGGGGATAACGTAACAATCCAAAATTTACTATGTTAAGTAATGATTAACATACCTAAAATGTGTAGTTTGGACAGGGTTAACACAGATTGATGTGCGTGGAACTAGACCTTTGAATTTGCGCATTAGTCGGGCCAACCATAAATTCGAATGTTCGTTGGTGGTTGAGGTGAACTCTAAACAATATTTTTACCAGCTATTGATGGAGTTAAAGGAATCAGTACTCAGTAAGATGAATGAGTCATTCTCCCAAGGGAGGATAGTGTTCTAAAGTACATAAATAAATTATTCGTACCGTGTGTTGATGATTTGAGGAACTGGATCCTAGAGGAAGCTCATGGTTCTCCTTACTCAATTCATTTAGGTTCTACTAGGATGTACAATAATTTTAGAGAAGTATTTTGGTGGGATTCCTCGAAAAGGGACATAGCGGAATTTGTTCCGAAGTATCCAAACATCCAACAAACAAAAGCCTGGTACCAAATGTGAGTCGCTTACCTTTAGAAATACAAGTTCCCACTTGGAACTGGGAAGACATTAATATGGACTTTATAGTGGGTTTGCCTCGGATACGAAAAAAAATGACTCAATATAGGTTGTGGTGGATAGGATGACAAAATACTCTCATTTTATTCCCTATAAGTAAATCTACTCGATGAAGGATTATGCAAGGAGCTACAAAGATGAGCACTTCAATGGAAGTCGGGATGAGCAATGCCTTTGGTTGAGTTCTTTTATAAACAATAGTTACCATTGGACTGTATCCATGGCTCCTTTTGAGGCCTTGTTATGGTAGGAGATGTAGATCTCCGGTTTGTTGGTTTTAAATTAGCGAGTCTTCACTTTTTTGTCCCGAATTTATCTACGAGACTTTGAAGAAATTTCACATGATAAGGGACCGATTGAAAACAAATTCTAGCCAGCAAAAGTCTTATGCCGACAATTGGAGAAGAGAACTAGAATTTGAAGAAGGTGAAAAGGTGTATTTGAAAATTTCACATATGACAGGGGTGATGAGTATTTTCAAAATTCCCCGAACTAAGGTTTTTCTTTACACATGGGTTTTTTTTGAAAAATAAAATTAGGAATCAATTGTGATGAATTATGGTCAATTAATGTTGTTTATGTATATATTCACGGTTTATTCTTGTTAATCACTCAAGATTCCCACAGACCCATGTCTCCCCCCAATTTAATGAAAACCATGAATTCACGTGGTGATTTGTGAAGAGGACAAATATGTTGATTTTCCACATTCATATTTATTATATCATTTCTCCTTGAATAAACCTTAATTATATATTGTGTATGTATCGTTTTTAATTGAAGTATGTAAGAAATGAAATGGCAAGAAGATATGAAAGTTTATTCTTCTTGAATTCAATTATGAAGTATGAGTTACTTAGATTGTGATGCTTCTATGTCTAATGTGTGGTTGTAATGTTGATAGGAAGTATACCACATCCTTAACACTTGACTATTGAATTTGTTATAAAATATGCAAATATGTTATGGTATGATTGTTACATAATTGAACATAATTTCTCATGATTATAACAAAGTATGGAGTTAAAGATTTACTCACTTCTATGTGGTTTCAAAAGTGAAAGGGCAGTTCTCACTTATGAATGCCCATGATTTATTATGATAAGATGTTAACATAGGGGTCTACAGGAGACTAATGTGATCTTGTATAATGAGAATGATGATTATTAAAGGGAACAAATGTTTAGCACCGAAAGGGCATGTAAATGAGATGGAAGTCTGAAGTTTAGTTAGTCAGGCCTCCCACATGGGTTTCTTCACATTTATCAAGTTTCGAATCCCACGATATGTGTTTTGTCATGAAATGGAAACCATCACGTTAGTAAGTCAAGGCTTATTATAACAATCTCCTTGACCCTTAATTATGTGCCCAGATAGGACTCTATCTTAGTGGATAAACCTTGATTGCTATATAAGATTGCTTACACCACAGGAAAGTGTTAACCCTCTGTTTTCGGTGAGGGAGAAGAACACCGTATTCCATGTATCTAACATGGTCTCATGTCGGTTATTGAACTATCTTACCTAATGTAATATTATAAATTAATAACTGAAATATGTGACGTATTATCAAGGCGTCTCTTAATGGTTACTACATAGGGTAGGGTATGAGACTTCTCTTACTTATTGCGCATATGGGATCCTAAGTGATGGTCTTAGTAGTGTTCTTGAATGAGTAAGTTTATTTCTTGTTATATATATCAAGTATTTATGAACTCATAAATCGCAGAAGTAATGCTTTGGGCTTCTTATGAGTTTGGTTAATATCATGTTGTGTTTCCTTTTAATATTTCATGTATGTGCAGGTTGAATGATTGATATAAAGAATGGTTTACATTTTTGACTAAATTGTGCCTTTTCTAATACATTGATGATTTTATGCACATACTTAGTACATGTTTTTTGTACGAAACAATATCTCTTCCCTTTTTCCGCAACATTGTAGGTTACGACCATTGAAGAGCTTCTAGGCCACTTTGCAAGGATACTTGGAATTCTTCCTCCAATTAGTGATAAGTCCTTCGGGTTTTGAGGATGGTGACTTTGATCTACCTAGTGTATTGATATAGTGTAAAATAAATTTGTTGCTTCCTTTTTCTTAACGACAGTTGTTGTAAGCCCTAAGTGGGAATATTTACTTATGTAAGGGTTATGCCCAAATATTGTACTTTGTTTAGATGGATTAATGTGAGAAGGGTATTATTAGGCTAACTCTTTATATGTTGATTGTTTTAACTATTCCAGAAGCCTATGTAAGTTTCCTATGTGAGGAATTGAAGTAAACTCCATATGTATATATGCTTAGTATGTGACAGGTCTATGTTTACTTCATATATATATAGTTTCAATTTTTTTTGTACTTTTACCTATTAAATGTAATGATGAATGCTAAAAGTGTAGTGCTAGTCCTCTTCGAAAACGTTGACGCCGGTTGCATGTACGAGGTGCTTCTCGGTCGTGAAAAACTTGGTATCACAACATGAGGTTAAATAATCTTAGGATTGATCTCTCACTAAAAACACGTCAAGTAGAGTCTTGTCAATGGTTGTGAAGCGCACCATAATGAAGAATGAGAGGCTCTGTTATAATTATGAAAGTCTAACTTCGTTTGTATACTTTAAGTCGTGCCTCTAGCGTCTTAAATCTACATAACCTTACCTTCTAATCTCTTTCTTATGCTTAAAGGCAATAAATACAAAAAGGAACAGTGCTCAAAGGGTCGATGAGGAGAATTTTAATTAGGCGTTTCCCCCTACGACTCCTCAAAACCCTGAAGTTCCTATCGAAGAAGGAGCTATTTCTAATTGAAATAAGGGTAACCATTCATAGCTTGACCCAAGTGTTGTATACTAAAGTTGGTAGCGATAATAGGGTTCAATAGTTCCCAAAGCTAGCGCAACCACATCAAGGATAAGGGATTCCACAAGGATGAATTCCCCCACTTTCTTTGGATCCAAGGTGAAGGAGGACCCCCAAGGGTTCATTTAGGAGTGCTCAAAGTACTATCATAACATCCCTAAAAATGTATAGGATAAGTAATGCTTAATGTGTCTAGAATGCCTACTATTACATCGGGTTCACACGGATTGATGCGCGTAGAACCAGGACTCTGAACCCTTGAAACATCCAAGACAACTAACTTGGTGAGTTAGTTGAGCTAGTAAAGGTTGGTCAAGCCATTTAGGGCTTCCGAATATGACGATTTGCCCTGATGAGTCTTTACCGGACTTAAAAAGAGGAATCTTATGTTTGAAAATTCTACAGGTAAAATGTTTCTTTTCCAGGATAAGGGTACTATGATAATTACTCTAAATATGTAATTAATTATTTAATGAATATGGTGGAGGGGTATTTTGGGTAGAGACGGCAAAAATTGCACATTCAACAAAATCTTGCTCCACCTAGGTTGGAACCTAGGTGGGAGCAATGATTTAATTTGTTTTATTAATTTGATAGATTAATGGATTATTTAAAAAAATATGAAAATCAGATTTTTATTTATTGATTATTAATTAATAATTAATTTGACTAAGTCTTGCCAACAAGTCCTAGTTTTAAGGGGCCACTATCTCACACTTCTCTCTTCCAGGCTTATCCATCTACTTCTCACATCTGTCTTCATGTATTCTCTATTAACAAAGCAACAACAAAAACCATAAATAACGACAAAAGTTCTTCACACTTGAAGAACTTATAAAATCCAAACGACAAAAACAATCCATCAAAGTAAAGCAAAACGTGATATTCTCGACGGATAAGGTGGGAGTTTATGTGTTGGACGTTGGGTTGGTGGTGATTCTGGGCAGAAACTTTGAGTATTGAACAACTCCAATAACAGGTATGGGTTTTTCTCTATTTAATTCTTTCTCCAAGAGAAATTTCTTTCTACAAAATTCAATGTATGGAAGCCGGTCTGTCTCCTTTATTGTCCAATTCTTTGTCCCTAGTCTCCTTCTGATTTCAATCAAAATTAGGTTAAAAATCATGTTTTTGGTATGGTTACTAGTAATTATAAAATATGATGTTTTTTGGGATTTTGTGTTTGGAAATAGCAAGCATGTTCAATTATGTCAACCGAAAATCATGTGGTGCAATGTGTAAAATGTTTGTTATTGTTCTCTGTTTTGAAGACTTAAAATTTCTTGTTTAATGAATGGAATTAAGGTACATAAGATTTTCAATTTGTGATATTTAAATAAAGTGTAAAGTGGCTGATCTTAAGTGGAAAAGGCTAAGCATAAAAAGAAAACATATGAATCTACACTTAAAAACGCGTTAAACAAATTGTTAAAATGCCACAAAACGAATGTAAGAATGTTCTTAAATCAAGGCAAGAAAATTTAGTCAAATTTCCAGCTTTTGGTGATGGAGTTTCGGCCTAAACACTTGAGGTTTGAGATGTTTAAAATAAATTTAAAACATGTGAGGTCTGTGGGGATTGAACCCAAGACCTTACTATATGAAAGCTGGAAAAAAAAGAGGTGTGGGATTCGAACCCACAACCTCTCGGCCAAACACGAGGGTGAAGAGAAATTTTAAAATAATAAAAATAATGAGAGGAGTGGGATTCAAACCCACCACCGCTTGGAAAAATTAGAAGGTAAGGAGAAAATGTAAATTAAAATAAGGTGAGACTGTGGGGATTAGAACTCACAACCTCATAAATGGATGAGAGAGTTGGGTGAAAAATAAAGAAGAAAATAAAATGTGGAGAGTGGGGATTGAACCCACAACCTCTTGAATGGATTAGAGAGTTAGGAAAAAAATAAAGGAGAAAATAAGTGTGGAGAGTGGGGATTGAACCCACAACCTCTTGGATAGGTGAGAAAGGTAAGAGATAAATTAAAAGAAAAATAATGAGCTTGTAGAGGATTGGAGCCACAACCTCGTTGCCTTAAAACGAAAAAAGTGAGGAGAACACAAAAGAAATACAATGGGGTTGATGGGAATCGAACTAGGATCTCCAAAATCTGAAAAGTTCAATTATCAAGTTTGAAATAAGACTAAGTGTTGTTCAAGGGATTCGAAATCGGGTTCCCTTGCCCAATTAGCTATTGACACATAAGTCATACGTAAACAAATATTTGATGAATGCTGGATCTAAATATCAAAATCAATATCTTGGCATATCTACAAGATGAATAAGTCTTGTACCACATAATCTTGGGTAAACATGAATCACTTAGACAAACTATAAATGAAGTCCTATGGTTTCTATATTTGTACACATAAGTCTAGCCTAATTTTAAATGTAAGTGAACCTAAGATGTATGTTATAAAATGATGTAAAAGCTAGAAGGGTTTAATTAAGAGTCTGAAACACACTAAATTGTCAAGTGCCTTTGCATATGATGAAATGAACATTCATGTAAAGGGTTAGTAATTATGAAGAGCAAATGTTCTAAAGTTAATGAATGTGGTGACAACATGATAAGACGCTAACGTGAAATATGAGTGCAATCTCAAATGAGCCTAAATAAATGTTACCAAAACGTACTCATCTATGAGAGTGTAAAGTTAATGAAAAAATCAGTCTCTATGAACACTCTAATGAAAGTATTGAAGTTAATGCATACTTAATACTAATGAAGAGATGAGTAATTATCTAATGAGGTATGATGTCCTCATTCTAGAAGTCAACTTCCATGGTGTATGAGTTTAATGTAGTAGAACTTTATATTGATCACCGATAGGCTAGCTATGATCAGTGATGCCTTCTTTCGGGAAGGGCAGAGGTTCAAGTAACTCTAATGAGATGAGACAGTCGGGCATGCCGGGTATGGGTCTCCTTATATATCCTAGTCTTCTAACCTATAACGCCAATATAGGGATCTACAAGTGTTCAATTCCCATGTACGCTAGCATGTTTTGGGTCTCTTTGGCTGGTGATTTCACCTCTTTTCGGTGTGCGGGAGACACTGGATTTCATGATGTTTACACGAATAAGAATGAATGAGCCTAAACTCAAATGATGCACATAATTACTAAATGAACGATACCAATGGCGTCAAGATAGGATAATCAAGAGGTGAGCTAGACTTAAGTAACGACGCTAGGTTATTATTGTTCATTTCACAGCAAACCCGATGAGAGTCTTAAACTACATTCTATGTATGACTTGTGATTATACTAGTATATATAATAATGAAAAATTAAGTATGTATGAACGAATTAAGAAGACTCTATGTTTGCTAAAGAAGGATCCCTAGTTGAGATCCCATATGTTGAGTCCTCATTTTGGGAAGTCCTAATGTCAAGTCCATGATTCCAAGGTCTCATAGCATATGAAAAAATGATATGAACTACGTGATATGATATACATTTTGAAAGTTCATATACATTCCTAATCCAAATTTTGAAAGTTCACTCAATTTCGTAATCTCAATTTGGAAAGTCCACTGACTTGACCTGCTATAATCATGTTGCTAGGAAAGAGCTATTATTACTCATGCATGTTCTTTGTGTATTCTTGAATATACCGATACTTAGTACAAGTGTGTACTAATCCGATTCAACAATAAAGTTTAAGGTGCAGGCACAGGTGGACGCTAGAGCTAAAGGATCAATGTTGTAGGTGTCCGTACGTCGAGCATTCATCTGGACTTTGTAGGCCCTCATGCCTTCAAGGATGCTTTCTTATTCAAATTATATCTAAGTTGTAGGATTGAGCTAGTGGAGTATTTTCCACTAGCTTTTCTTTGCCATTTTTGTTCAAAGACTATATTGGTGCCATTTTGGCAAGTACATCTGTATCGTTATAATAAACAACTTCTTTCATTTGATGATCTTAATGATAGATGGTTGATGGTGAACAATTATATATGTAATAGAATGATTATTAAGCATGTTATGAAATAAAAAGTTTCAAATTTTCTTCTAAAATTTACCTAGATGAAGTAAGAATGACGTACGTAGGCTTGACTGCGACCTCTGAGAGGTCAACGACATCGGTCTCGTCTTGGGTCTAGATTTTGGTCATGACAAAGTTTGTATCAGCGTCCTAGGTTAAATTATAAGAATAATAAGTTCACATCAACCACATTGAGTAGTTTCTAAGTCATGGTAGAGAAGTGCACCACTATCATGGATTAGAGGTTGCATGAGGCGTCTGAAAATTTCCCTTCTTCTGATCTTATTGTGCCTTTCCTAATGTCTAATTATCATGGTGTTATGAGCGTGTAAAATGCCAATCCTTTTTTATTACAGAGAATGAACAATAGGAGAATTATTAGTTAGAGGCGAGGAGTAGCAGCTGCTGGGGACAATCAAGTTCCACCCCAGGCTCTAGCTGAAGAAGTGGCTATGCCGGTTATCCCTGCTGGGTTTACTGATGCGGAGGTGTGGACATCGCTGGACCACATGGCACATTCCATCACAATGCAGGCTTAGGCCATGACTGCCCAGGTTAACCGACAGAATGTTCAAAAATAGAACCCACCAGTACGTAACATGGCTGACCGGCTACGAAACTTTACAAGGATGAATACTCCTATTTTCACAAGGTACAAGACTTATAGGATCCCCATGAATTCATGGAAAAGGTACACAAGATTTGGTTTCATTGGGGACCACAAATACTGAGAAGGCTGAGCTGGCATCCTATGAACTCAAGGATATTGCAGAGACTTGGTACAAGATATGGCAAGATAGCCGACCTTTAATTGGAGTTCCGGTCACGTAGAAGTTTTTTAAGACATTCTTCCTAGAGAGAATTTTTCCCCAGGGAGATGACAGAGAAAAAGGTTGAGGAGCTTATCAACCTTAAACAGGGATCTATGATAGTCAGGGAGTATTCTCTGAAGTTTGTGAAATTATCCAGGTATGCCACTTCTCTTGTATCTAACAGCAGAGACGAGATGAATAGATTATTGACATGGATTTCTGAGGATCTCGAGGAGGAGTTTACGAATGTTATGCTACATGACAGCATTGACCTTTCCCGGCTTATGGTCCATGTCCAACAAGTGGATGAAAGCAGGAAGAGGAAGAACACTACGGCAGGGGACAGGTCAAGGCAAGCTAAGAAGAATTTTTCAAGAAAGAGTAGTACTAAAATCAGGGACAAGCCCAGGTTGAAGAAGGGACTCTCCAATCAAGGGGATTCAAGTTCATCCAAGGGTCTCTATGATAGGAGTTTCGAGTCCAGAGTAAGAGAAATAATGAAATAGATACACCTAAAATGAGACTCACCTTGTAGGTACTTAGACAGCATCAGTTGTATGCCAAATTCAGCAAATGTGAATTCTGGATCAGGTTAGTGACCTTGCTGGGTCATGTAGTTTCTGATGAATGTGTGGAGGTAGATCCCAGGAATACTGATGTTGTTATAAACTTGACAAAATCTCTTCATCCCACCGATATCCGTAGCTTTTTGAGATTGGCTAGTTACTATTGTAGGTTTGTCGAGGGTTTTTCTTCCATTGCCACCCCACTCACCGCTTTAACGAAAACAAGGTCAAGTTTGATTGGGCAGAGACTTGTGAAAAGAGCATCCAAAAGCCCAAGGACATACTCAGTTCGGTACAATGTTTACGTTTCCTGAGTGTGGTGAGAATTACACTGTATATTATGATGCATCTAGGTTTTTTTGGGTTGGGTTCTTCTGTAGGGTGGTAAGGTGATAGCCTATGCGACAAGACACCTTAAGGTGCATGAGAAGAACTATTAAACACATGAGTTATAGTTGGCAGCGGTGGTGTTTGCATTGAAGGTGTGGAGGAACTACCTATATGGAGTACATGTGGATGTGTTCACATACCACAAGAGTCTCAAGTATGTGTTTACATAGAGGGAGTTAAATCTACCTCAGCGGAGATGGTTGGAGCTGTTCAAGGACTATGACATGAATGTCCACTACCATCAAGGTAAGGCTAATATTGTAGTTGATTCTTTGAGTAGGATGAGCATGGGAAGTACAACCCACGTTGAGGATGAGAAGAAGGAGTTGGTGAAAGATATATAGAGACTGGCCAGATTGGGTCTGCGGTTAGTTGACTCTACTAGTGGGGGTGTTTTAGTTCATCCTAAATCTGAATTATCCTTAGTAGTTTAAGTCAAGGAGGTTCAGTATCTTTATCCTTTGTTGATGGAGCTGAAGGACTCATTGTTGGTTAAGATGAATAAGTCTTTTGCTTTGAGAGTTGACTGCATACTTAGGTACCAGGATAGGTTGTGTGTACCAGATATGGATGATTTGCGGACCAAGATCATTAATGAGGCCTAAGGTTCCAGATATTCCATACATCAAGGTTCCACTAAGATGTATCATGATCTTAGGCATATCTATTGCTGGTATGGTATGAAGAAGGACATTGTAGAATATGTAGCCAAGTGTCCTAATTGTTAACAGTTTAAGGCAGAACATCTTAAGCCTGGCGGTCTTACTTAGATTATCGAGATTCTGACTTTGAAGTGGGAATCCATTAATATGGACTTCATGGTTGGTATTCTGAAGACTAGGAGGCATCATGACTGCATATGGGTTATTGTGGACAGAATAAATAAGTCTGCCCACTTTATCACTGTGATGTCTACTTACAGGGCCGAGGACTATGCAAGACTCTACATTGATGAGATTGTGAGATTGCATGGGATTCCTTTGTCTATCATTTCATATAGAGGAGCTTAGTTCACTTTGCATTTATGGAGATATTTCAAGAAGAGTTTAGGAACGCAGGTGAAGCTTAGTACTGCCTTTCATCCTCAAACTGATGTACAGGCCGAGCACACCATTCAGACGTTGGAGGACATATTGAGTACGTGCGTGCTTCAGAGGTAGTTGGGACGACCATTTGCCTTTGATAGAGTTCTCATATAATAATATTTATCACTCCGGCACTGGGATGGCACCGTTTGAGGCATTGTATGGTAGGAGGTGTTGATCTCCAATTGGGTTGTCCAAGGCTGGAGAGTCATCCCTTTTGGGTCCAAATATTATTCACGAGGAATCGGACAAGTTTAGAGTGATTAGAGACAAGTTGGCTACTGCATAAGGTCGGCAAAAGTCATATGCGGATAACAGGAAGCGTCCTTCAGAGTTTGATGTTGGTGATCAGGTCTATTTGAAGATATCACCTCCGAAAGGGTGATGAGGTTTGACAAGAAGGGGAAGTTGAGTCCGAGGTATGTTGGTCCATATGAGGTCCTATAACGTGTGGGTAAGGTGGCCTATGAGTTAGGATTTCCTGCGGAGCTAGATTCTGTTCATCCAGTCTTTAATGTGTCCATGTTGAAGAAGTGCTTGGGTGATATAGCATTGATTCTACCTGTTGAAGGTTTGGGGGTTGATGAAGACTTTTCCTATTAGAAGATACCTTTGGAGATTCTAGACAGACATGTGAGGCGGCTGAGAAACAAGGAGGTTACAACAGTTAAGATATTGTGGAGGAACCATCTTGTTTAGGGTGCTATGTGGGAGGCCGAGGATGATATGAGATCCCTCCATCCCCATTTGTTCAGCTCTTGAGTCTAGACTCCCTACTCTAAACTCTAAGTTTCCTTATCTATCCAATCTTTTTTGCTATTGCTTGATTGTGTGTAGTAACTATGTTATGATGTGTTTGGCATTATGCAAAAAAATGAGTAGTGTCATTCGGGGAAGAATGTTCCTTATGGGGTGGGGGATAATGTAACTACCCTAAAAATGTATAATATAAGTGATGCTTAATGTGTCTAAAATGCCTACGATTAGACCGGGTTCACAGGGATTGATGCGCATAGAACCAAGCCTCTGAACCCTTGCAAAAGCCAAGCCAACTAACTTGGGGAGTTAGTTGAGCTTGGAAAGGTTGGTCCATCCATGTAGGGCTCCTGAATAATGAGATTTGCTCGGATGATTCTTTACCAGTCTCAGAAAGGGGAAATATTAAGCTTGGAGGGTGTAGAGGTAAAATGGTCTTTTTCCAAGCTAAGGGTAGTATCATAATTACCCTAAATATGTAATTAATTATTGAATAAATATTATGGAGGGCGTTTTAGGTAGAGATGGACGAAATTGCCCATTAAAAAAAAAATTGGCTCCACCTAGGTTCGAACCTAAGTGGGAGCAATGATTAAATTTGCTTAAAATAATTTGGTCGATTAATTTAATAAATTAATAGTTAATGTCTGATTTAAGAAAATATGAATATCAGATTTTTATTTATCGTTTATTAATTAGTAATTAATTTGACTATGTCTTGCTAACAAGTTGTAGTTCTAAGGGGATACTACCTCACACTTCTCTCTTTCACGCTTATCCATCTACCTCTCACATTTGTTTTCAAATTTTCTCTGTTAATAAAGCAGGAAAAAAATCAGAAATATCAACGAAAGTTCTTCACAATTGAAGAACTTATAAAAACACAAACGACAATAACAATCCATCAAAGTGAAGCTAAACGTGATATTCTCGACGGGTAAGGTGGGAGTTTCTAAGTTGGACGTTGGGTTTGTGGTAATTCTGGGCCGCAACATTGAGTGTTGAACAACACCAAGAACAAGTATGTGTTTTTCTCTCTTGGAATCCTTTCTCCAAAAGAAAATTCTTTCTACAAAATTCAACGTATGGAACCAGGCGTTTCTCCTTTATTGTCCAATTCCATGTCCCTAGTCTCCTTCTGATTTCAATCAAAATTAGTTTAGAAATCATGTTGTTGGTATGGTTACTAGTAGCTAAGTGTAAATATGATGTTCTTTAGATTTTGTGTTTGGAAATAGCAAGCATGTTCAATGATGTCAACCGAATATGATGTGGTGCAATGTGTAAAATGTTTGTTGTTGTTCTCCGTTTTGAAGTCTTAAAATGACTTGTTTAATGATTGGAATTAAGGTACATAAGATTTCTAATTTGTGATTTTTAAATAAAGTGTAAGGTGTCTGATCTTTAGTGGAAAAGTTTAAGCAAAAGAAACAAATGAATCTAAACTTAAAAACGCGTTAAACGAATTGTGAAAATACCACAAAACGAATGTAAGAATGTTCTTAAATCAATGCTAGAAAATTTAGTCAAATTTCTAGCTCTTAGTTATGGAGTTTCGGCGTAAACACTTGAGGTTTGAGCAGTTTAAAATAAATTTAAAACATGTGAAGTCAGTGAGGATTGAACCCAAGACCTCACTACATGAGAGCTGGGGAAAAAAAATAGGTGGGATTCGAACCCACAACCTCTCGGCCAAACATGAGGGTGAAGAGAAATTTTAAAATAATAAAAATAATAAGAGGAGTGGGATTCGAACCCACCACCTCTTGGACAAATTAGAAGGTAAGGAGAAAATGTAAATTAAAATAAGGTGAGGATGTGGGGATTAGAACCCACGACCAATTAAATGAATGAGAGAGTTAGGTGAAAAATAAAAAAGAAAATAAAATGTGGAAAGTGGGGATTGAACCCACAACCTCTTGAATGGATGAGAGAGTTAGGAGAAAAATAAAGGAGAAATTAAATGTGGAGAGCGGGGATTGACCCCACAACCTCTTGGATAGGTGAGAAAGTTAAGAGATAAATTAAAAGAAAAATAATGAGCTTGTAGAGGATTGAAGCAACAACCTCCTTGCCTTAAAATGAAAAAGGTGAGGAGAACACAAAAAAAATACTATAAGGTTGATGGGAATTGAACTAGGATCTCCCAAATTTAAAAAATGCAATTATCAAGTTTAAAATAAGACTAAGTGTTGTTCAAGGGATTCGAAATCGGGTTCCCTTGCCGAATTCTGTATTAACACATAAGTCATACGTAAAAAAATATTTGATGAATGCTGGCTCTAAAGATCAAAATCAACATCTTGTCATATCTACAAGATGCATAAGTCTTGTACCACATAATCTTGGGTAAACATGAATCACTTAGACAAACTATAAATGAAGTCGCATGGTTTCTATATGTTTACACATAAGTCTAGCTTAAGTTTAAATGTAAGTGAACCCAAGATTTATGTGATAAAATGATATAAAAGCTAGAATGGTTTAAGTTAGATTGTGAAACAGACTAAATTATCAAGTGCAACATTCATGTAAGGGGTTAGTAATTATGAAGAGAAAATGTGCTAAAGTTAATGAATGTAGTGACAACATGATAAGAGGCTAACGTTAAAAATGAGAGCAATCTCAAATGAGCCTAAAAAAAATGTAACCAAAACGTACTCATCTATGAGAGTGTAAAGTTAATAAAGAGACCAGTCTCTATGAAAACTCTAATAAAAGTATTGAAGTTAATGCATACTGAATACTTATGATGAGATGAGAAATCATCTAATGAGGTATGATGACCTCATGCTAGAAGCCAACTTCCATGATGTATGAGTTGAATATAATGGAACTTTATATTGAGCACCGATAGGCTAGCTATGATCAGTGATGCCTTCTTTTTGGAAAGGCGGAGGTTCACATAAATCTCATATGATGAGACTGTCGCATGCCGGGTATGCGCATCCTTATATATCCTAGTCTTCGAAACAATTATGCCATTATAGGGATCCAGAAGTGTTCAATTCCCATGTACGCTAGCATGTTTTGTGTCTCTTTGGCCGGTGATTTTGCCTATTTTCGGTGTGCGGGAGACACTGGATTGCATGATACTCACTTGATCGATGTCAGTTAAAGTTAAAGTTTACAAAGAATGAATGAGGCCAGACCCAAATGATGCACATAATTAAATGAACGATACAATTTGTGTGAGTATAGGATAATCAAAAGGTTAGCTAGACTTAAGTAACGACGCTATGTTATTATTGGTCATTTCACTGCAAACCCGATAAGAGTCTTAAACTACATTCTAGGTATGACTTGTGATTATACTAGTAAATAAAACAATGAAAAATTAAGTACGTATGAATGAATGAAGCAAACTCTATGTTTGCTAAAGAAGGCTCCCTAGTTGAGATCCCATATGTTGAGTACTCATTTAGGGAAGTCCAAATGTCAAATCCATGATTCCAAGGTCTCGTTGCATATTAAAGAATCATATGAACTACGTGATACGATATGTGATATATGTTATGTGCGGTTTGCAAAATGATAAATTTGATGAAGCATGTTACACTCCTGGCATAATTTCCTGAACTAAATTTGGAAATATCATAATCATTCCTAATCCAAATTTATAAAGTTCACTCACTTTCCTAATCTCAATTTGGAAAGTCCACTGACTTGACCTGCTATAATCATGTTGCTAGGAAAGAGATATTCTTACTCATGCATGTCCTTTGTGCTTGCTTGCATATACCCTTACTTAGTACAAGTGTGTACTAATCCTATTCAACTCTAAACTTTAAGGTGCAGGAACAGGTGGACGCTTGAGCCACAGGATCATAGCTGCAGCTTTCCGGACGTCGAGCATTCATCTGGAATTGGTAGGCCCTCATGCTTTTGAGGATGCTTTCTTATTTAAATTCTATCTTAGTTTTAGGATTGAGCTAGTGGATTATGTTCCACTAGCGTTTTTTTTTTCATTTTTGTTCAGAGACTGTATTGGTTCCATTTTTGCAAGTACATCTTTATCGTTACAATAAACAACTTCTTTCATTTTATGATCTTAATGTTAAATGGTTGATGATGAACAATTATATATGTAATATTATGATTAATAAGCATGTTAGGAATTAAAAAATTTCAAATTTTCTTCTAAAATTTACATAAATGAAGTAAGTATGACGTACGTAGGCTTGACTGCGACCTCTTAGAGGTCAACGATGCTGGTCTCGTATGGGGTCTAGATTCTGGCCGTGCCAGCTATATTATATGAGGGTGTCGTCTCATGAAAAAAAGGAACTAGCCGTCTACCAACTCAAAGATGTGGCTCAACTATATGCTTTGTGGGCTTAGCCTACTTGTGGATGCTTGCAAATCCTAAGCAATCTGTCGCATATAAGAAGATAGAACAGTCGTTCCACCTTTGTGACTGTGTGGAAACTATCTGTGAGGATGTGAAACTTCTCATTAACGAAATTTTTTATAACCCCCTTCTCAGTGAGCACCTTCGAATATTTATATGCCTGTCATTGCCCTTACAAGCACCACCTTTTAGGTTCATCTACAATCGGGGTTGGGTCATCTGCTCGGGGGATTGGTGCAGCATTTGAACTAGCAGCCTTATCAGATGAGGCTTGTTGTTCTTTGCCCCACGATCTAGTGTCTCCCTGAGAGCTGGAACCAGAGAATGTGGGTTATTTGGACCTTGAAGATTGTTCAACCCTTAATTGGAGGGAGACTTGGAGCCAAATGCTTAGCTCCCCTCAGCAGCCCCAGTTGGTGAGCCGATCTATTTGCGCTCCTCATCATATTGGGAGGCAGTGACTACATCGGGATTCACCTTTCGAGGGGTCCCCCTAGTGCCTTAGGCAGATACTGTTGGTGTTGTTGTACCCCAAGGCACAAAGGCTGGGTCTTGTTCCGTGTCAATGTCCTCATCGATCAGCCGATAGGTCCGGAAAATGACTTATATTTTTCCTTGATGGAGTAGAAACTAATCTTTTTTGGGGGCCACTTGTACATGTGGAGTAGTTGTTAGTATCATATTAGCATAACGATAGACTCAATAAATAACGGAAATAAGAAAATATAAAAATCAAAAAATAGATTTTTGTTGCAGAGTAAGATCAACGGGACCCATCGATGTTTTGTAGACCACATCCGTCGTCTGACACTTATAATTAGTTTGGATGGATTTAAAATACACTCGGATTAAAACGATGGATGTGCAAAATAGCCTAACAATCAATCGACATGTTGTAGTCTACTTTTGTTGTCTAATACTTAGGATTATTTTTGGGTGTGGCAATCGATGAACCCCATCGACGGACCATTGACTGATCGAAGTTCCGTAGAAGGGGTCTTTAACTGTGGACCTTTGAAAGTTTTTATGCTTCTGTCAAGTTAAATTACCTTGTTTCTCCAGTGACCCGTTTTAACATAATCAAGTTTAATCATGTTTTCAAGACACAAAATGCTAGTTCGTGTTTCTTAGGGTTCCTATTTCATACAACTATTTAACCCAATTAAGTAAAAGAAAATGGAACCCTAGGTCGGACGTTCAGGAAGACTAATACACACCACATTTTATATCGTTAAATTTGCCACATAACCACTGTCTATCATCTCCCAAGGAAGTATTACGCAATTTTAACCATGAAAATTAAATGCAGTCCCAAGGTCAAGAACCACTCCCAAATTACATTATTCAACAATGAACGAGAAAGTTAAGAAATATCGAAGTACCTATATAGAAGTGTAGAGTGGTGAGGTTGGTTTCCTTTAGTGATATGAACTCTGATGAAGTAGCCTGCGTGCCCAAACTCACTCACCGAACTCTTGAAAATGGAATAAGAGAACTTGTGGAAGAGGATGTGTTGGATTTGGGGAAATTGATGGGACGGTTGATTTTGAGAGATGGGGAGTTTAATTTTTTAGTGAAAGAGCAAAGATTTTATGGGATGAAACGGTTAAGGAAGGAAATTTGAAAGACAATGGAAAGAGGGATGGAATTTGAAAGAGTTGGCTTTTAATATAACCGGTCGAGTTAGGTCAGATCACTGGCAAAATTGGATGCATGAAACCCCACCAACAAGTCGTGGATCGATCGACAGTCGTCTATTAGGACCGTCAATCACTCGTATACTTAGAAATTTTTTAGAATTACCTGGGATCTACAGACACCATCGATGGTTTTTTGATTGAACAATGGCGCATTGATGGTGTCCATAAACCTATACACCAGACCATTTTCTGCAGATTTGTGATTTTGCCTCCTGCTCATGTAACACCAATTTGGCCATTCTTTCTGTGTGTTTGGAAACTTTTGTAAATAAAAACTCTATGCTAATCTCTAGCAAAGACTCGCACACATAATAAAAATAAAATAATTAGAAAAATTAAACAAAACAACGACTATTTCTATAAGGAAACCAAAACCTATCATTGGCTAGAGGGTACACCTCGGGTTGCCTCCCATGAAACGTTTGATATACTGTCACGGCACGATGCAGGACGGTTGATTGGTCAGACTTCATCAAAATGATGGTACTCAACAACATCATGAACACTCTTCGCATGCCCAGATTGGTCCTTATATTTTGTCCATTGACTTTGAACTTAGCACCTTCCTTGTTCTACAGCTCAACAACTCCATGTGGGAACTCTTTGGTGATGAGGAATGTCCCATTACACTTGGACTTAGGTTTGCCCCGACATAAGAACAACCTAGAATTAAATAGAAGCACCAAATCACCAACAGAAAATTTTGGTTTTTCAATTCTTTGGTTGTGATACTTCTTCATCTTCTCTTTGTAGATTGATGAACATTCATATGATTTTAGGAGAAAGTCATCAAGAATATTAAACTCATTTTGCCTCTCTTCTGATCTCTGATCCAATCCAAAATTAGTCTCTTCATCGACCACATCGCCTTGTGCTCTAGCTCTACCGGCTGTGACAAGACTTACCATATAAAAAGTTATATAGTTACATATCTATACGTCTTGTATGCAGTGTGGTAGGCCCAAAGAGCATCCTCTAGCCTCCTTGACCAATTTATTCAACTAGGATTCACAGTTTTTGCCAAAATTTGTTTGGCCTCCCAATTTGACACCTCAACATATCTGCTAGTCTATCGGTGGTAAGGAGTAGCCAAATTGTGATGAACACCATATTTTTCCGGACATCGCTAATAATGTCCCTAGGTGTTTCAAATCTCGAGAAAATAGTTTTTTATGAATTTGGTGACACTCTTACCTTCATTGGTTTGGAGCGCAATTGTTTCAACCCATTTCGACACATAGTCAACTGTCACAAAAATGGGCTTTATCACATCAGAAGTCACAAAAGGTCCCATAGAGTCAATGTCCCACGCATCAAATAGCTCCATCACAAGAATGGGATTCAAAGGAAACTCTTGCCTCTTTGAAATTCCTCCATTTCGCTGGCACTGATCATATGATTTGGTGAAATCATGAAATTCTTGGTTAATGTTTGGCCAATAATGCCGACGTTGCAAGTTCTTATGCGCAGTTCAGATACCACTATGGTGCCCACCCAAAATAAAGGAGTGACACACCTCAAGAACACTCAACATCTCAACTTCAGGTATTGCAACAACGAATAATCCAATCAGCACAACTCTGATACAAGTAAGGCTCATCACAAAAGAACTTTTTCACATCATGCATTAACTTTTTCATTTGGTAGAATGTCAAATCTGACGGAACCAAATCACTTTATATAGTTCTCAAAGTCTACAAACCATGGGATCAGATCCTCAGAATCAACCAATATTTGTTAATCTGGAAATGCATCATTAGTTTCAGACTTTTCTCCAAATTAACGCATAGCCTCATCCTCCAATCTAGACAACTGTTCGTCTATTTAATTCTCAATCCCCTTTCTATCCTTCACATCAAAATCAAACTATTGCAGCAATAATACTATCAGATTAACCAAGGCTTCACATCCTTATTTTCCATCAAATACCTGAAAGCAGAGTGGTCGACATGCACTATGACCCTCGTGCCAAGCAAATAGGAGAAAAAAATTTCAAATACAAACACCATCATCAAAAGTTCTTGTTCAGTTATCTTGTAGTTCTTCTGCGCTTCATTCAGGGTTTTACTCGCATAGTAGATGGGGGTGAAGGATTTTATCCCTTCTTTATCCCAATACCACACCCAGTGAAACCTTACTCGCATCATAGATTACGAGAAATGGCTCAATCCAATCTGGTAAAATAATTATGGGCGTTGACACCAACCTCTTTTTAAACTCACCAAATGCTTTTAGACAGGATATATCGAAATAGAACTTACATTCCTTCTTAAATAAGTTTGTACAAAAGATGTGCAATTTTGGAAAAATCCATAATAAATCATCGATAAAAGCCTACATTCCGAAATAAAACTTCTCACACCCTTCTCTGAGATGCAATGGCCCAAAATTATGCCTTATTTCAATTAAAAAAACGTTACACTTCTCCTAATTTAGCACCAAATTATAACCCTTACATCTCTTGAGCACCTTTAAAAATTAAACAATCACCATTCAAAGGAGTCGCCCACTACAGAAAAATCATCCATGAACACCTCAATACTGTCCTCAACCATATAAAAAAATATAGACATCGTTTAATGCTGGAAGTTATCTAGTGCATTGAACAACCCAAACAACATCCTTGTAAATGCAAAAGTCCCAAGGGAGAAGTGAATCTGGTGTTTTCTTGATTTTCAGGGGCGATAGAGATATGATTGTACCCCGAATAGCCTTTAAGAAAGCAATACCAACCCTTGCTTGCAATTCTGATTAACATCTGATCTATGAAGAGCATGAGGAAATTGTTCTTCTCAATCCAAGCATTCAACTTCCGGTAGTCCATGCAAACTCTCAAATTGATCACTAGCCGCATCGAAACAAGCTTATTTCTTTCATTAGGTACCAAAATCATCCCACCCTTTTTAGGCACACACTAAATAGGACACACCAAAATGTTGTCCACAATAAGATAAATGATTCCAACATCCAAACACTTGATTATCTCCTTTTTTACTATTTCTTGCACAATTCGATTAAACCTTTTTGTGGTGCTCAACACTCACTTTGCGATCTGGCATGAATTAGATTTTATGGGAACAAATATCGTGGAGGAATCCCACTAATATCCACAATAATCTAAGCAATGGCTCGTTTTAACCACCTCAACACAGCTATTAAGGACTCTTCTTGTTGCCCATTCAACTCTGCAACAATTATCACCTGTTAAGTTTCATTTCTACCTACAAACATATACCTCAGGTGAGGTGGTAGAGCCTTAAGCTCTCATTTAGGGGCCTCCATAATAGATGGTCTCGTAGGTGGAGACTCGTGATGCTTCATATCCAACTCCAATTTCTTCGGCATTGACCAATAATCATTCCGTTCAACTGCAACAACTAATGAATCATACTCTTTAGTACCATCACTATTAAATTTATGATAACTGTCGCTAGTGCTTCAACACTTAGTCGTTTTTAATTTGTAGTTTGGATAAACTCTCAACCTTGTAGGATATAGCAGATACCGTTTGTAGCTCATTACTCTTCTTTTTGGACTTAGAGATATTAAAAGTAGCTTCTTCATTATTCAACCTAAACATCATTTTCCCCTTTTTTTTATATCAACTAATGCACATCCAGTGGCAAGGAATGGTCTTCCTAGAATGTGGGAACCTCACAGTCAAGAATCACAAAATCAACTGGAATGATTAAGGACTCCACTTTCATAAGCATATCATGGAGTATACACATATGTGCCTCTTCATAGTTCGATCGGCCATAAGTAATCGGATTGTAGTGGGCTTTGGGCATCCCAAGCCCAAATTCTTATAAATAGACAGAGGCATGAGAGTTATTTTCCAAGATCACATACTGTCTTAACAAAGTGGATCAATCCTATAGTACATGTAATAGTGAAAGAACCTATATCATCTTTCTTTTTCACAAGAGACCCAAAGCATTAGCAGTACAATGCAACATTCTATCATCATCTTCAAAACATACCGACCTCTTCTTTGTCACCATAACCTTCATAAACATAGCATAGCCATGCATTTGGTCAAAAGCTTCAATCAACGGAAAACTGATGGAATGTTGTTTCAACATAGTGATAAATCAACTATATTAACCATCTTCCATTTTGATAACTAATCTATATCAAAATGGTGTTGGAGGTTTAGGGATGGGTACCACTTCTTGGATAACTCTGCTTCTTTCATTGTTGCATCTACAAACTCTCCACTATTTTATGCTACATTATCTTCCTTTGTTTATCACCTTGTTCTACAGATGTCATAGGTGGATAAATGGTCTGCTTACCTACTCGAGTGGTGACTGCCATGTAATGTCCATCATTCTTTGGGTTTTGGATAATGATGCTTGGGAGAGTGTCATGTTGGCGGGGATTCACAGTAGAAGACAACTAATTAATCGGTAATTCAAGATTATTTATCAAGACAACATGTGCATGCACCTTATGTCCGATGAATCCACTTGCAATAGTATCGAGCAACAATTTGTTGTTGTCACCTTTACCTCTGTAGAAGTACTCCTTCAGTGACTCATCATCAATAAGATGATTTGGGAAGCCCCTCACAAATGCAGTAAACCTTTCCCAAGAGGTACTCACCGTTCCTCTATGGAATGCCACAAAATGTTTCACCTTATCCTTGTGGTTGAGCTTCTTGTACACTAGATAGTACCTCTCTAAGAACACATCTCTTAACTTATCTCAAGTATAGATAGAGTTTTTGGGAAGCTCACTGAACTATATAGCAACATCTCCTGTTAGTGATAAAGGAAGCCCTCGCAACCCGATGACATTCATATCCAAGTCTGGTCTACCCACAAAACTTTGCACAAAGAACTCAGTTTAGCGATATGAGTATGTGGGTCATCGGATGGGAGTCTGAAAATAAGATGGCCTAGGTGGCACCGAGGGTAGGACAAGAGGTCCATCAGAAACTACAATATTTAGGTTTCCCTTGTTGTAATCATGTGGTCGTGGGATTGCTGGAGGTTTCACTCTCAAGGACTCACTTAATTTATTTTCAACATTTGTCTGGTTCTGTGCCTCAACTGGAAATAGAGGTTGATTGCCTGCTCTATCACCTTGATTACCTCTGTAAGGGTCAACTAGACCCTCTTGGTTTTTCATTCTTCAAAAAGTTCGATAAAGTTCGGGATTATATGGAGTGACTGGTTTCCCTCTAGTTTGTTTACTTGACATACACTTGAGCTTGATCTGAGAAGAAAAAAACAAAAACTAAAATGAGGAAATAGTTGACTAAATTTCAATAATGTAATTAAAATAAATCTAAGAGACAGATTACCCGACAGCGGCACCAAAATTTGATACGCTCAAATGGCATCTTCCTAAATAGGCATATGCGATAGTTATCAAGTGAAGAATCCAACTAGTAGGTTGGAATCATTCCCACGAGGAAAATGGTTTAGACTTAACTTTAATTCACGATTATATCTATTTAGTCAAAGTATTTGCGGAGCAAGTAAGTAAAGGGTTGTAGGTTGTGAAACAAATTCCATAAACAGTGCATTATCATGTGGACGGAAGTAGACTTTGTTTTTTTTTCAAGATGAGAGATTAACTAGGGTTAATGTGTTCTTCACAAGTACATAACGCACTATTCCTAGCAATAGCAATTCTTTCCTAGTGTATTACATGCAAAGTGATAGGTTAGGTATCTCTAGATCCTTGGTCCGGCATCTACATAATTTCACCCCATACCTTGGTTCGACATCTAGAGAATTTTACCTCGTACCTTGGTCTGTCTACGTGTGCATAATTCAGTAACTCTTACCATTACCTCATATTAAGCATCATAATCAATGTATGGCTTAGTTATTACTTCGCACCAATCGACAGTAGCCTATTAGATAGTATCACACTAAGAATATGTTTTAAATTTTTTGCTTATGCTACCTCTTTGGTCTTGCAAGTAGCAACAAGGCGAGTTTTAATATTGACCATTGATAAAAATAATTTTAAACTAAAGATTTGTCAATGCATGCAACTAAACTATTCAAGAATTGCTTAATTATTAGGATTACTTTGTTAATTACCCATTGTTCCCACAACCCTACTGTTGGATTTAGTTACCTATGTTAACAAGATCGCAGTTCGTAGTTTTTAGATGAATAAATCATGAACTTACATAACAAGAAGAAATCTAGAAATCTCATTTGAATTTGCAAGAAAAATCATTCAAACCATATACGGAAATCTAATAATTGCTAAAATTGCAATAGCAACTCTCCAATACACAAAGTAGAACAGAAGTAATAATAGCTAACCTCAAAAACAAGGTCTAAATACCCTATATATAGAAAACAATGTCCTAATGGAAAAGCAATTCAGATAGGGAAAGTTTTGTTCAGGTACACAACATCAATCGACGAATCAACTAACGGAACATCGATCAATAGAGGGTGCGTAGATTGCTTCTGTTAGTCAGGACTAAGAAATAAGTTTTTCCCCAAATGGCACCCTCTCTTAATAAAATGACGAACCAATAGCACAGTCTGCCGATCCATGTATGGCCATTCAATGCTCCTCCGTAGCTCCATACTTAGAATCTTCAAAAATAAAGTACAAGAACCTTCTCTGAACCAAACGACAGCTTACGAGTATGGTGCATCGATCAATTAGTGGACCGTCATTGACTTTCATTGTTCTACACTTAGTCAAACTTCCCTGATTTTCTTTCAATGTCCCGAGCGACTCATCTACGACCACCTCATTCAATTCTTCTATTGAACGACGGACCGTGTATTGCTTCTGTAGTTTGGTTGTGCATTAATTTTATTTTTTTCTTCTATTACCATTTAAACATCTTTGATGCAAAATACGACACAAAACTTGTTAAAATCACTACAAAAAGACTTTACACACATCACTCTTAAGTGAAATGCAATAAAAATGTCGTGAAATCACGACACATCAATGCTTAAATTAACTAATTTAGCTCAAATTTTTATTTAAAATGATTCAAAAATAATATTAATTATAATTAATCTACTTTTTCTAAAGTCTTATTCTTTTGCAGTTAAATTCAATTATTTCAAGTAATGTCCTCTTTTCTTAAAAATTATAAATTGTTCCTTGTTTATCTATTTTCTCAAGTTAAGTCATTTTCCTCAATATAGTCAAATATTTAATCTAAGTAGTAGGACAACCTCAACTAAGAGGACACTTTAACTGCCTTAAAAACCTTTTTGAAGCTTAAATAAGAACCTTTTACCTATTTTTTAAGTTTATAAGACTTACTCTGTTAGATTATTTGTATTTTAAGTTTTCTTAATTTCTTGAAATAATTAAGTGGCGACTATTTTCTAAGTATTGTCTCAAATTTTATTATACTTGGAACATTTCCAAAAGTGATTTTTATAAAAATAGTGAAATTATGGCATAACATATATTCATAATTTTCCCCAAAGTTAATAGGTGCTCATGCCCTCTCGTAAGCATGTGGGTTCGCATCTCAATGACTCTTGTTCTTATTTTATTTTAGAAAAATAAAAAAAAATAGTAACAGCTTTTGTCTCATTAACAAAAATTAAAATATTAACATTTAAAAATTTCTTTAACAAAATTCTTCCATAAAGACTTGGTAATTATAAAAAAAACATTATGTGAAAAAAATTGTCCAATATAAAATAAAAATAGAATTTTTATCATAAAATCATTAATTGCTAATCTAGGTTTTAAACAATCACAATTATGAGGTCAATAATTTTTGAAGAATCCAAATATTCTCTCACACTAAAAACAAACTGTTACAATTGAAGTAAAGTTAAAAAGGGACAAGATGGTCATTTGCTTCTATTCGTCTTCCCAAAATCACTTAAATTTCTTTTTTTTTCTTACAGTTTTAGAACTTATTTGTATCATGTGCCTTCTTTTTCTTCTTTATCCCATCGGTATAAAATTTTGATTCTTTCTTCTAAGTTCCTTCTACTCCTCTAGTCTGTATCAGTCAATGGTATTTGAAGGGATGTCGAGAGCTTCGATCGGTTCGTGTTCTCCGATGATCACTGACGATCAAGCTGATTCGGTTTCAGTTGTTTTCAATGGTATCAAGGTGGGGATAGTTATTCCTTTCACGAAGACAGCAGGTCGAAGCGGTGGCGACGATGTCTATGAGATTAAGTGAGGGTTGAGGTTACTATTACAAGTAACTTATTGATTCTGTGATTAGATTTATTGATCATGCTCAGTTGTTCGTTAAAAACCACAAAAATTTCAAGGAGAGTGCGATGTAGGTGAATTTTACAGAGTTTAAGGATGGATCGTGGGTGTTCCATGGATGTGCAGGTTTCAGGTTTTTTGAGTGGGGAGGCGATAATTGAAATGGAAATGGAAATGGAAGGGTGTAAATTGATTTTTGATTGTTATCAAATGTTAGGAATCAATTTGGAAAGTGGGAATGAATCTACCCATCGCTTAGATTGATATCGATTGTCACAACCAGGGAGCACCCCCAGAAGAAACATGGCGTACTTGACATCTTGGAGGTCTTATAGAAGCCCATAGTTATCATCCATCGCATCGACGTGGTAAATTTAGCCGAAAATTTAAAACTTTTCATAGCACATCATATGCTAGAAACATCACTTCGTATATAAATAAAATATAAGTCATAAAACATATTTAGACCGTAAGTCTCTTTGCCATCTTAGACTCAACAACCTTAGAATACATTAGGGACACGACCCTTAAATAATAAGACATAACTATACAATCTTTAAAAATTTTACATTAACACATGAGTAGGGAATCATTGGAACTTAAGGACCCTTTTCCTTAATCTTGGGAATCTCATATATCACGCTCCTCAATCATAGACATCCTTTAAGCATCAATAACTTAAACATTCTGTAAAAAGTATAGAAGAATGGGATTAGTACAAGAATGCACTAATTATGACAACCATACAAAAACATGCATTTAAAAGGGACATTTTTTGAAATCATATTTCATTTCATTTTGAGTAAATCTTTATTAAACCTTTAAACAATAGCACTTATATCATTCATATACATCATATAAACATATCAAAAGTCCAAACATTTCATAGGATAACATATATGATTTATACATTTTTTAGGCAAATTACAGTGAAATCTTGTTCCCTTAATAGTTAGCGAATTTACTTTTTATTCACTAACTTCCCAAGTAACCCTCTAGTGATACTTCGTGCGATGCAGCACCTTAAGGCCACAATGAAACATACATATGATCTACACAAGACAACACATACCATCATAGGAGTATAATCTAACTTGAACACAATTTTATGTCATTTCATATTCCTCATTATAAGACCTTAATCATGACCCCAATCTTAGCCTACTAGTGCAATGAACATATCAAGCCCAATAGCCCCATACATTCTTAGTAAACTCTTCATGACACCACAAACCTTAACACTTCATACATCAAGGTAAAAAGTAAAGTTAACTTCATCCAAACTAAGAAAGACCTTCATCATATAGTCATTAAGAACAACATTTTGTGTATATATATATCAAGACCACTTCTTTTAGACCCATATCATGCATTTCATCACAACAAGTACACCAATACTACAAAGTCATGCATGTGGACATAAACACCCACATTCTATCCTTTTTTATAGTCATTATAAATCTGATCTTCATACGTCAGGTAAATATTGCTTCTTTTAGTTATTCATTCCTTTTAAGTACTTTTAAATGGCATGAGAAAAAAAAGAAACAAGCAAGTGAAAATAGAAGACGACTGAATGGTGGTGCTCCTGCTCATAGCGCACTTATTCTAATAAAGCCATAGAATTTTTGTAACGACCCTCAAAATGAAATAGGATTAGCTAGAGCGTTACGTGGATTATTTTGAGTTAATAACTTGTTAAATTAATGAAAATAGCTTTATAAGTTTGTTCTACAGAGTTTTGAAGTCAAACATCAAGGAATGACCAAGTCATCCAAAAAAATAGTCTTGTGTTTACTAGTGTGTCCTTGTATGTTGTAGGTATTTTTTATGTGTTGTTTAGAGTAAAAATTAGTGCAGGTGACTCAGGTTTCTTAACAATTGAGTTTAGGGTCAAAATGTCAAGGCACGACTCCCCAAGGCACCGTGCAGGCAGCCCCATATTTGGAGGAAAATTGTTATGAACATGGGTTTGTCGGCATTTTTATGTGAATTGTAATGTCATAATGTTATAGCTTATATGGGTGTAAAATGTGAAGGATGATGGTGTACATATAAATTTATAAGGTGAAGATACTCATGTGATGTCTATATGATCTTGAATGGATGGTACAATGAGATAATTGAAAATGTTTATGTTTTTTAATATTGATATATGATGATGAAGGTCTCAGAAGAATCTTTATAGAATGATGTTGTATCTTGTGTTTGTAGACTTAGTTATCCCTACTTAGTAATTGAATTTTGTTGAATGAGTAAATGAATGAAAGTATAGGATAGATATACCTAAAGTAGGTACCCTTTTATGAAAAACTAATACGAAAGCTTGAATAAGACCAAAAAGGTCAATAACAAAGCCTTCAAGTTGTAGACTTTAATGGTACCCCCTTCTTGAGTGGAAGGATAGGCATAGAGGCAAGCTTGCTGGAACGGAATGAAACCATCTCGATGAAAGTCATAAGACCTATCCTACTAAACCTTCATCGGCAACCCTTGTGGACCCCATCTTGGTAGTGGTACTATGAGTTGGTTGGACTTATAGATGGTCCCTTCTCAAATATTATTATGTGGATGAACTTAATCTGTGAGAACAAAGGCAAAACACCGAGTGGATATGCTTGTGTTAGTAGCTATAGTTGAATTATGAAGATATAGTACAAAGAAGACCTTGATATCCCCTAAACCATTTGCCTGCATGGGATTTTTTCTAGTTCTACCTTTGGAAGTACAACACCTTCCACGTTGTGGGGTTTTATGACACCAGATTCCATACCTTGATAGTATGGTCTATATCGGTTATTGTATATTCTCATCATGTGGTATTGAATAGGTTTTACGACGTGTAGGTAGTAGTATTGGATGTTATCTATACATGGCACAAGTAGGATCTGAAGATACAAGAGTTGGTTCCCTACGTCTTCGAAGACCAATATTATGTATAGTCCCTTAAATACCAAAATGTCTCCTTTAGTATCTCTAGTAATGATTGTTGGCTTTTGTGATTGTGTTGGAAAGGAAATATCCTTATTTAGGGTAGTCTTAAGGATCATATAGGGGTGTATTAAAAGGTTGTATGGGTGGTCTCTTCAAATCTTACCAAGGTGGGTCTAGGTATAACCTTAGATGAGGGTCTAAATTGCTAAACGGGTTACTTAATGAACATGGTCATATCTTGTGGGTTATGGGAGTATTATCTTGTATGTGGATGATTGACTTGTATGATGACTTTATAACTTGGTTCATGAGATTTTATCAAAATAGCATGAAAATAATGTTTCAACTAAAATTCCCCCTTTTACATGACTTCGTCATTGTCATCAAACTTAGTGCTTAATTATACTAACCCCATATTTTCTCCATTTTTCCCAAACAATGTAGGTTTTAGATATTGAGGTGATTCAAGGGAATTCCCCAAGATACATGGATTTGCTTTCTCCAAGTTGGTGAGTCCTCATGTTCGAGGACACTACACCTATAATTCTGGCTTTAGTTCTTTTGTCTATTTCGATACTATGTTGTAGTTCATATTCTAGACATTTTATATGATGTGAGTGATGTGAACCTGTGATATTGAGATATGTCTAAGATGGCTTGTTATGAGACTTAGTTTTTCTTAAGTTTTGTAAAAGAGTTTCCTTATTGACTTTATTGTTAATAGTTTTAAATAACGCACTACTTTTCATACTTATATAATGAATGAATGTTAAAAGGACTGTATAAGACCTCTGAGAGGTCGAGTACGCCCTGTGCCGCCTAGGTGTTGCTCCCACATCATTACAGTTCACTCCCCATTCATAAAAAGCTGGAGTTCCAAAGATTCTATAGCTCCAATAATGTCTATTTAGATTTCACTTTTTAACATTACTTTTTATATATAGGTGGAGAATCTATTTAAGACTATTATTTTGATCATGACTTCTAATACAATTTTTTCACAAGAAGACAAAGTAAGGAAAAAAAATTCATGAAACAGTTACGATCTGTTATTGGTGATAACTTGTTGCATTCCATTATTGAGGAAGTCCATGGTTGAGATGAGTTTATTTAAATTTCTATTTTTTGTTGGGGTGAAGTGGGATATGTTCTCATTGATATGTTTAACTTGTATAAAATAAGTTGTTGTAATGATATTATTAAAAAGCTCAGGGTATTTTTTGCTTTTTGATGAAATAAAACATGGTAAAACAACTATTCGGTTAGCATGTGAAATTTTGTTTGGGAATCATCTTTCTATAATGTGCCTATACCGTCTTCTTTAAGTGAGGAGGCTTGAGTATAACTTCATTGAAATATGATTTGATATGGTTTATATTATAGCTTTTTTCCTATCTCCGTTCTTCATGTTCATTTGATATTAAGTGGATTTTCCCATGTTTGGATTTTATACTTTTTCTTTTTCTTTTATTGATATTAATCTATATAACTTGGTAAACTACAACATATATCTCTATTTGTCAGAAAGAGATTCATAATCCTTGCCAGAATTAGCAATTTAATTTGGTCATTGGTATTTCATGTTCTTCGAATGATTATTTAATTAGGGTATTGCTTTACTCGTTCATGATGCATATAATTAGTGTTGCATGTGAGTAGTTTCTTATTTGTTGGTTGAAATACTCTATGTTAGTGAAGCTTGAAGCATGAATTCTAGGGATGTTCCTACTTTTGAGTTGTGACTAGGATGCTAGACTATGTTAACAAACACACTCTTCAATTATGTGACCTATTTTTTAGTTTTTTTCAAAATGAATGCTCCATGTTTAAATTTTAGAACAATTTATGTGTAACTTTCCATTTTTTCCTTGATGACATATTTTTACAACCACACATGCTTCAACCGTTTTGTAACAACAAAAATGTTATGGCATGTCTAATAACACATGTTTAAAAAGTTACCTTATTTTTCACTTGATTATTTAGCTTGTATGTTTCCACTCGTTTGTCGAGGAAAATGATGTATGCTGTTTTGTATGCAATAATAACTTGATTCTTCTTCGACTCAAAGAAACAATTAAACTCTCTACCACTAGAGACAATGGCTTTCAAAATAGCATATACATCCTTCAAATTTAAACATATAGGTATGATCGTCCATTTAGGTTGTGGACCGTTTTTGGACTCAATGTGATATTTTTAATGTGCCCAACACACCTTGGGTGTTGTTATCTTAGGAAAATGCGCTAAAATGAGAGATTTGATTTCACTATTCGATAGTTTACTAAGAGTGAGAAATACATGATGTGGTACCGGTGAAAAAAGTGGACAACTTCGGTCAGGGTACTTAGAGAAACAATTTTGTTAATGAATGACTGCAGCCATATAATTGTCTTCTATGTGAAAAATTAAAAATTTGTTTGGCACAGTAAATGGTATGCATGCAATGACAGTTAACATAAATATTAATTAAATAAGAAATATATTAGGCAAAATAATTTAACAATTATTAACAAATACTGAAAAGGAGTGGAGTAAATATTGTTAGAACCTAATTAAATCCTTGGCAGAGTCGTCATTTCTAATATATAAAAAAACTTAATTTTCAAAAAACAATTTTAATTTTTAAAGAGAAAGTCGCCACTTCGTTTTGTTTGAATAAATTAAGAAAAACTTAGAAATCTCCTAAAAATTCAAAGAGACAAAATCCTTTGAAAATACCTAAGGGGTTCATCATTCAATTTACACTTCAAGAAAGTGCTAGACACTTTAAGTGTCCGCTTACGCGCGGTTGAAATATGACTTGACCAAAACATTTTGACTAATACTTAAAGTATATAAAGACAAATAAAAATCACTTGAAAATAAATTAGCTTAAAGCAGTTAAATTTAGCATTTTATAAAGAATATAAATCTTATTACAAAATGATTGGGTTAAGAGATAATTAGATCATTTAAATTATAACAAAGATGAGGGTAGTCTTAAAGGAATTTAGTGAAGTTAATAAACATAAGAGTTAGATTTAAAACAAAACAAAAAATAATTATGATCAAATAATTAAAAAAGGGAATAAGAATTTAGCCTTCTGAGCCTACTGCTGCGTGGAAACGTAGGGCTAAGAAACTACTGAACTTTTTGGGCTTTGGCCCAATTTTGATTTCTGCATACCGAATGTATACTATTTGTAAATCAGTGTAAATCCATTTTTAATTCTTCAGACCTCTAAATAAGCTTCAGCCTTATATTCAATCTCTTATTCATGGAATGATGAAATTGACTTGATAATGGATCTTAACTCAATGAAATGCAAGGATTAGAGTCCATTGGAATCGATCAATATCATATGTGGAAAAAGTAAAATAAAAAATAAATAAAATAAAAGGGATATAACATTCATGTTTATCATCAAGAAATTTATTACTACAAGTAAATAAGGGAAAATGAAAAATAGAAGCTTAAATTACTCTTAAAAAAGAATATGAGCACATGCAAATAACATATCAATGAATCTAACCACTACCAAGACAAGACCAATCTATTTCGTTTTATGTAATAAAACACTACCCATTATATATAACACGAGATGTGCATCAACCTTATCTTAGAATTCTTGAAAACATGAGATAACACGAACAATTAATGGAGAAGATGAACCCTCACATATTTGGTAGGAATAGAGATTAAGTGGTACGCTAAAACGTCTAAAAAATTAATTTCAATGTAAATTTGAAGATTTAACTCAAACACGGAACTTAAATGAAAAACAAGAAAAGTTGAACACAAGCAACTGAACTTACACTTGAACGTATCAAATGTTGACCAAACAAGAACCATTAGATGTATAAAGAATGAATTTAAACTAAACTAGAGCATAAATGAATGGATATATGAATACTCAAATTAAGACTCAAATGACTATATGATGTTATTTAAACACTATAAAAATTATTATTGTAAAAGAATGATATACGTAGGCCGGGAGAGGAACTATGTTCGAATAGATCCCTCCATCAACAGCAGTAGGCACCACGACGGTTCGATCATATTCCTAATAAGATTTTCCTTTCCCTTCAAAATGGAAACTGAGACAAAAATTTTAAGAGGATCTCAAAAATTCTACAGGAAGAGTTATTTCATACAAATAAGGGTCAAATATTATGTCGAAATGTGCAATTGTGACATAATTTTGAGAAATCCTAAATTTTTCTTGCAAAATATCATGAATTTCGTGATCAACATTTGATTTGTTTTGAAATATTTAACTAGGAAAGAATTTTTGAGGAGGACATCAAAATTCCATCAAGGGTACTACGAACATCAAAGGCAGCTTCAAGTGCCTTAATATAATATATTCTTAATGAGTTCTAAAGTTCCTAGCGAGTAACTTCTCACTACAAAAATCTGAGACAAAAGATGTTTTGTTCGTGTCGTGCATGTCGCTATAGTTAATTAGAAGGGAACATTGAAAGCTATTTTTTCAAAAATTCATAGACAGCAATTGTTTTAATTTAAATATGATTTTGTCATTTGTCTACCGCGTTTCATAGGATGAAACAAATTCTGAATATAACAACACAAGGAGCAGGGCGACTTGAACATATCAACGCAAATTAGCGGCCAAAAAATAACATTTTTTGTGGATTTAGAGTACAATAACATCATCAAAGATGCTATAATTATTAACCGACCATTTGAGAAGAGCATATAAGCAAATATTTGATAGTGAGTGCACCATCTCTTCTTGACCAAAGAGGCATTTGACAACAATATTCTACCATCAAATCAAAGAAAAGTATATATTGCTTAAAGTTATTAGATACCAATAAAAACTATTCTATGAGGAAAAGTATCTATCATCATATTGAATATTTATAATGGAAGACGTTCATAGTCAAAGTCTTTGCATATACAAAACACCAAGAAGTCCATTGCATATTTTCATTTCCAAGAGGACCATCATATTCAAATTGCCAAGAGGGCCATCAAATTCAAAATTCCAAGAGGGACATTGCATATTTTAATTGCCGAGAGGTCCATCATATTCAAACCGCCAAGAAGGCTTTTCATATTCAAACTGCCAAGAGGGTCATTCATATTGAAATTGCAAAAAAAAGTCATTGAATATTCAAACTGTCGAGAGGGTAAATGCATATTTAATTGCCTAAAGGGCCATCATGTTCAAACATTTAAGAGGGTCATTTCTATTCAAACTTCTAAGAGGAAACTTCAAATTCAAATCGCTGAGAGGGCCATCATATTCAAACCGCCAAAAGGGTCATTCATATTCAAACTGTCAAGAGGGCCATTCATATTTACATTTTCAAAAAGGGCCATTTCATATATAAATTTCAAGATGGTTTTTTATATTCAAAGCTGCCGAGAAGGTCATCATATTCAGACACCCAAAAGAGACATCATATTCAAACCGCAAAGAGGGTCATTGCATATTCAAACCATCAAAAGGTCTATTGCATATCAAACTACCGAGAGGGACATCACATTCAAACCATCAAAATATTACATTAGTCTATTTTACTACTTCGATATTAAAAAAATAGTAAAGTTAAGAGTCATGTCGCGAATATGACATACATGCTTTATTTTCATCATGTCAAACTTAAATAAGTTGACAAAAAATATTCAGGGATAACAATTAAGTTCGACATGATAAATGATGATATCTCTCCATATGATTTATATTTTATACTAATGAGTTTTATTTCTGTCGTTGTCGAGAGCATTTGAGAGGATGAATACTCAAAGAATACCACAGGTCCGAACGACATCAAAAATGATGCAACACAATGTGGAATTTTTACTTAGCTGTTAACTGGGAAATATTCCGAAGACGAGTATCAAACTCTTAGGAAGGGAGAAAAGGAGGGACTTTCACAACAATCATACCACACCCTTGTCAGAAGGCATGTGCTTTTTCTTTAGGTTTATCGCTTTTAGTTACATCCATAAATATTTCGTTGTTCACCGGAAGCAACTTTTTAATATTAGTGTTAATACACCAAGAGCTTTGGAAATTATGTTCGTGTAAGTTCTTACTTATGGGTGTGAAGCATGTCATATTTATTACTAAGAGATTTCAAGCCTTTTATTCATACTCGACTTACTTGTTACTCTTCCAGAATCGAAGGTTGTCTAGCAATAGATTTCCTTTTCAACAATCAAGTCAAACTACAAATAGCCTAATTCCTAAGGTTTAAATATATGTAGGTGGGATCAATATTTAAAACTCAGTTGTATTCTGACATGCTTTCTTAAATATTATTTCGAGTAATCCGATCTCTTCTTAATCTTATATTGAGATAACTTTTGAATCTTCTATAAGCATGCTTTAAATCAAGCTTGTCAAACTACAAGTGACCTGAATTCTAATATAGTCCGAGATATATAGGAAGCCTGATACCGAGGTTCATCCATAATTGCTAAAGTCCGTACCAAAATGTCACGACCCAAAACCGAGCCGCGACTGGCACCCACACTTACCCTCCTATGTGAGCGAACCAACCAATCTAAACCTTAACATTTCAATGTATATCAACAGAAAGTAATGCGGAAGACTTAAACTCATTAATAAAACCAATTCAATAACTTCTAAAATTCAACATCTATTATTCCCCAAAATCTGGAAGTCATCACCACAAGAACATCTATGATCAAATTACTAAACTAAGAGTATTCTAAGAAGCTAAAACAAGTAAAAGCTAGTCCATGCCGGAACTTCAAGGCATCAAGACATGAGGAAGAAGATCCAGTCCAAGCTAGAAGCATTAGCTCACCCTGAAGATCCGATGTGACGAAGACTGGCTAGAATTGCGATTGAGTTGAAGACGACGGTCCTTTTGCTGCACTCCACAAATAACAAGGAAGAAAACATAAAAGTAGGGGGTCAGTACAAAACACGGGTACTGAGTAGATATCATCGGCCAACTCAAAATAGAAAACAATATATATCAAGTAATATTATGAAATCAACTACAATACTCAACATGTAGCAACAACAATTACTATCATCATTAATAAATACCGCCAAGTTCACACATGAGGACTCAAGCCTCAATACCATACTCATTTGGGAATTAGGTTCATTAGATTGAGTATTTTAACATCTTTCAAGATTCATTATCTTTATCCTCTTGTGTCGGTACGTGACACTCCGCTCCCTCAATATCTTTATTCCTCATGTATCGGTACGTGACACTCCGATCCCCTACTACTATGTGTCGGAACGTGACACTCTGATCCCCTAATTCTACGTGTCGGTTCGTGACACCCGATCCCCTAAATCTACGTGTCGGTTCGTGACACCCGATCCCCTAAATCTACGTGTCGGTTCGTGACACCCGATCCCCTAAATCTACGTGTCGGTTCGTGAAACCCGATCCCCTAATTCTACGTGTCGGTTCGTGACACCCGATCCATTAATTCTATGTGTCGGAACGTGACACTCCGATCCCTTAATCACATACTATCAATTCATCAAGCCTTCTCTTATACCAAGGCATCATCATTCTCATTACTTCAGTTCATCAAGCCTTTTCTTATACTAAGGCATCATCAATCTCATTACTTTAGTTCATCAAGCCTTTTCTTATACCAAGGCATCATCATTAACAAAGAGATTAGGGTTTTTCAAGATTTGGGATTCAATAGCTTCATCATGGTTATTTTATCACAATTACATAATCATATTCATGCAAGCATACAATTAAGCATATAGAAGATGAGATAATATTACCAACACATACCATTCGCTATTAAGAGTCTACTACGAATAGCATAAAATAACCATAACCTACCTCCACCGGAGATTAGTGATCAAGCAAACAATTTCCCAAAGCTTTGTTCTTCTTCTCGTTTCTCCTCTCTCAATTCGTTTCTCTTTCCCTCTCTTTGTTCCTTCTATTTTTCTTATTCAAACCCTCTTTATTTTACCCTAATTAGCATATAATTAAGTTTAAAAGATGACAATAATGACCCACTAATTAACTCAAGGTTACCTCTTTTAACCCCCAAGTAATTAGACTTATTAACATTAACCCACTAACTTTATAATTAAGGCAGGAATAGTCAAAATCGTCCCTTAAAACATTTAAAGAAATCCGACCCAGACTGGGATTACGCAGTCTGTGACGGCCCGTCGTGCCTGCGACGGTCCGTCCTGTAGGTCGTCGCAAAGTTCAGAGACTCAATTTCCACTAAAGAATCTGTGACGATCCGTCCTGCCATTCCGTCACGAAGTTCAGAGAGTCGATTTCAGTACCCAATTTCAGAATTTCTAAGTGTTTTGAAACGAGACCCTGCGACGGTCCGTCGTGCCCATGACGGTCCGTCGTGGGGTCCGTTGTCTAAGCCAATTTTTCCAGAAATAAAATCTGCTGCTCAAAACAACTAAACAGGTCGTTACAATAGATAACAATTTACCCATCGTTCGTCCTCGAACGATAACAAGAAGAAAAACAAGGGCGAGAAGGAGTACCTGAATCTTTAAACAGATGTGGGTATCTTTCTTGCATATCGGCCTCCTTCTCCCAAGTGGCTTCTTCAACCGGCCGATTCTTCCATTGCACCTTGATGGATGCAATCTCCCTTGACCTCAACTTGCGTACTTCTCTATCTAAAATAGCAACAGGCTCCTCCTCATAAGACAAATTTTCATCAAGCAGAACCGAATCCCAACGAATGATGTAGTTTCCATCCCCATGATATCTTTTCAACATAGACACATGAAATACCAGATGCACTCCGGACAGCCCTGGAGGCAAGGCTTATTCGTAAGCCACCTCCCCTACTCGCTTAAGTACTTCAAAGGGACCAATATACCTTGGGCTTAGTTTACCTCTTTTACCAAACCGCATCACCCCTTTCATGGGCGAAACCTTCAACAAGACTTGTTCACTCTCCATGAACTCTAAGTCTCTAACCTTTCGATCTGCATATTCTTTTTGCCTACTTTGCGCCGCTAAAAGCTTTTCTTGGATAGATTTCACTTTCTCTAAAGAATCTCGCAAAAGGTCCGTACCCCAAGGTCTAACCTCAAATGCATCAAACCAACCAATAGGAGACCTACATCTTCTCCCATACAGTGCTTCAAATGGAGCCATATCAATACTTGAGTGATAGCTATTATTGTATGAAAACTCCACTAAAGGTAAGAAGCTATCCCAATGGCCACCAAATTCTATCACACATGCACGAAGCATATCCTCCAACACTTGAATCGTTCGCTCAGACTGACCATCGGTCTGAGGGTGGAATGCGGTACTAAGATCCAACCTAGTACCCAATTCAGCATGCAATGTTTTCCAAAACTTAGAGGTAAACTGCGTACCTCTATCTGATATAATGGGGAGTGGAACTCCATGCAATCGAACGATTTCTGAGATATAGATCTTGGCTAACTTCTCTGCATTGTAAGTCACCTTGACCGGAATAAAGTGAGCAGACTTAGTTAACCTATCAACAATCACCCAAATGGAGTCATACTTACTCGTTGTCTTGGGAAGACCAACCACGAAGTCCATTGCAATTCTTTCCCATTTCCATTCAGGAATGGGCATTCTCTGAAGCGTTCCTCCGGGCCTCTGGTGTTCATACTTTACTTGCTGACAGTTTGGACATTTGGCAATAAAATAAACAATATCACGCTTCATTCTACTCCACCAAAAGTGTTGTAGGTCACGGTACATCTTGGTTGCACCCGGATGTATCGAATACCTTGAACTATGAGCCTCTGCCAGAAAAGTGTGGATCAAATCATCGACGCGGGGTACACATACCCTTCCCTTAATTCTCAAAACACCTTCCTCATCGATTGTCTCTTCTTTAGCCTCTCCTTGCAACACTTTATCTCGAATCCAGATCAATTTCTCATCATTAAACTGCTTTCCCTTAATCTTGTCAAGGAAGGAAGATCTTGCCTCCACACAAGCTAACACTCCTCCCTTCTCATTTACTTCTAAACTCATAAGGTCATTAGCCAGAATCTGAACCTCTCTAGCCAATGGGCGTCTAGAAGCTTGTAAGTGAGCTAGACTTCCCATGCTTCCCGCCTTTCTACTTAAAGCATCCGCCACAACATTCGCTTTTCCCGGATGGTACAAGATTGTGATATCGTAGTCCTTCAGTAGTTCCATCCATCTCCTCTGTCTCAAGTTCAAATCCTTCTGAGTAAAAACATACTGTAGGCTACGATGATCCATGTATACTTCACACTTAACCCCATATAAATAGTGCCTCCATTGCTTTAATGCAAATACCACCGCGGCCAACTCCAAATCATGGGTCGGATAGTTACGTTCATGCACCTTTAATTGCCTTGAGGCATAAGAAATTACATTCTTCTCTTGCATTAGCACTGCACCTAAACCTGAATAGGATGCATCATAATAAACAATGAAATTCTTACCTTCCACGGGCAAGGTGAGAATTGGTGCCATAGCCAACAAAGTCTTGAGTTTCTGAAAGCTTTCCTCACATTCGTCCGACCATACAAATGGAACAATCTGCTTAGTCAAGTTCGTCAATTGGGAAGCAATGGAAGAGAATCCCTTGACAAATCGACGGTAATAGCTAGCTAAACCAAAGAAGCTCCTTATTTCTGACACATTCGTGGGTCTTACCCAATTCTTCACTGTCTCAATCTTAGAGGGATCTACCATCACTCCATCCTTAGAAACTACATGTCCCAAGAAGGACACTGCATCTAGCCAAAACTCACACTTAGAGAACTTGGCATAAAGCTTTTTCTCCCTCAACATTTCCAATACAATTATCAAATGCTCCTCATGTTCCTTCTTATTTTTAGAGTATATCAGTATATCATCAATAAATACGATAACAAAGAGATCCAGATATGGCTTAAAAATCCCGTTCATCAAGCTCATGAACGCAGCAGGGGCATTCGTAAGACCAAAAGACATCACTACAAATTCATAATGCCCATACCTGGTTCGAAAGGCAGTCTTTGGCACATCCGTTGCCCGTATTTTCAATTGATGATACCCGGATCTCAAGTCAATCTTAGAGAAGACACAAGCACCTTGTAACTGATCGAACAAGTCATCAATGCGAGGTAGAGGATACTTGTTCTTAATAGTTACCTTGTTCAGTTTTCTATAGTCTATGCACATCCGAAAACTCCCATCCTTCTTCTTCACAAACAAAACCGGAGCACCCCAAGGAGATGCACTTGGTCTAATGAAGCCTTTGCTCAACAACTCTTGAAGTTGGGCCTTTAACTCTCTCAACTCCGCGGGAGCCATTCTATAAGGGGGTATAGAAATGGGGCGAGTGCCCGGTTCAAGATCGATGCAGAAGTCAATATCCCTATCCGGTGGCATACCAGGAAGATCTGCAGGGAACACATCCAAAAACTCACGGACTACCGAAACTGACTCCATCGAAGGTACTTGGGTAGTATCATCCCTAAGATGTGCCAAGAAATATAAACAACCCTTACTAACCATTCTCTTAGCACGAAGAAAGGAGACAATACAAACCGGATTGGAAGTGTAGTCGCCCACCCACACTAACGGATCTGTCCCAGGCTTGGCTAACGTCACTGTTTTAGCATTACAATCCAAGATCGCAAAATTCGGAGAAAGCCAAGTCATACCCAGAATTACATCAAAGTCAACCATTTCTAAGATAACCAAATCTACATAAGTGTTGCTCCCCACAAAATTCACCAAACAAGACCTATATACCTTTTCAACCATCACAGACTCACCCACCGGAGTAGAAACACGAATAGGCATATCAAGTAATTCATAATGTAAATTTAGACCATTAGCAAATGAGGAAGATACATAAGAAAATGTGGATCCAGGATCAAACAATACAGAATCCATGCAATCATAAACCAGAAGATTACCTGTGATAACAGCATCAGATGCCTCCGCTTCAGATCTCCCAGTTAAAGTGTAACAATGGGCCCTATCGTTTGTCTGTCTGTTGCCCCTACCATGTTGTGATGTAGTGGCTCTAGTTTTCCCATCACCCCGGCTATTTTGGTGACCACCATTACCTCAACCACCATATCCTCCAGAATAACGGCCTCTACCATGACCACCTCTACCTCTAGCTATTGGGGGTCTATAACTCTGTTTTGGACAATTCCTCCTAATATGTCCAGTCTCTCCACATCCATAACACTCTCTAGAGTCAAGCATAGGTCTCTCAGAGAAGTGTTGACCGGTCTGAGGTTGACCCCCAACTACAGTCTGTAGTGAAGACTGAATTGGTCGAACTGAGTAACCTCCGGAACCCTGTCCTCTAGAGTACGAACCATTAAACTCACCTCCCTTTCGAAACCTTTTTGATGTCGATGCCATGGTGAAGTCATCTGGCTTCACTCCTTCCACCTCTATCACGAAGTCTACCACTTCTTGGAAGGATTTTGCCATAGCCGCTACCTGTAAGGCTGAAATCTGTAATTCTGACCTCAACCCCTTCACAAAATGGCGAATCCGCTCTTGTGGACTGAAACAAAGTTGGGTGGCATACCTGGATAATGCACACAACTTCGCCTCATATGAAGTAACCGACATCCTACCTTGCTCTAGGCTCAAGAACTCATCTCTTTTCCTATCCCTCAAAGTTCGGGGGATATACTTCTCCATAAACAAGATAGAGAATGAGGCCCAAGTCATAGATGATGCCTCTGTTGGTTGACACTCAACATGTGACCGCCACCACATTTTGGCGTTCCCTTGAAACAGATAACTCACGAACTCCACACCAAACCGTTCTACTATGCCCATCTTGTGTAGTAGCTCATGACAATCAACCAGAAAATCGTAAGCATCCTCAGATTCAGCACCCTTGAAGACTGGAGGTTTCAATTTCAAGAACTTACTGAAAAGTTCATGCTGATCATTTGTCATTATAGGCCCTGTAGTCAGACGAGGAAACGTGCCTATTTCCAATGAGGCATCCATACGGGGAGCCATAGTGGCTGCATGTTGTACCTCTGAAACCGGAGGTGTTGGTGCAGAAAACACTGGAGCTGCCTGACCCTGATCAGATAACCCGCTAAGATAAGCAAGAACCTGATTGATCATCTCTGGGGTAAGTTGGGGTGGCAATTCCTCATTTTGCACTTGTTCATTCTCCACTTCCTCACCCTCTCTTACTACTTCCTCGGTCGGTGGAGGAGTCACCGCCCTAGCATCAGATGGGCTAGGCACTTGTCCTCTTCCTCTAGAGGACGTCCTCCCACGACCTCTACCACGGCCTCTTGCCACTGCTTTTCCTCGAGCCACAGCCCCAGTGGGTGGCTCAGAGTTTCTTGTCTTGCCGGTGTTGGTGTTGGCGCAGTCGTTGCTCTAGTTCTAACCATCTGCGAAATAGAGTGAAGATGGTCAGATACCAATTTGTATCACCTAGATACCAATTGGATTAAAGTAGTAGCACGAAAGAAAGAATGAAAGAATGGAATTTTCCTAAAGTCTTATAGCCTCTCAAAGAAAAGTAAAGGCGTCCCCCTACTGTTCCTTAAGACTCTACTAGACACGTTCTTGTGTGATGATACCAATGAACCTAATGCTCTGATAACAAGTTTGTCACGACCCAAAACCGAGCCGCGACTGGCACCCACACTTACCCTCCTATGTGAGCGAACCAACCAATCTAAACCTTAACATTTCAATGTATATCAACAGAAAGTAATGCGGAAGACTTAAACTCATTAATAAAACCAATTCAATAACTTCTAAAATTCAACATCTATTATTCCCCAAAATCTGGAAGTCATCACCACAAGAACATCTATGATCAAATTACTAAACTAAGAGTATTCTAAGAAGCTAAAACAAGTAAAAGCTAGTCCATGCCGGAACTTCAAGGCATCAAGACATGAGGAAGAAGATCCAGTCCAAGCTAGAAGCATTAGCTCACCCTGAAGATCCGATGTGATAAAGACTGGCTAGAATTGCGATTGAGTTGAAGACGATGGTCCTTTTGCTGCACTCCACAAATAACAAGGAAGAAAACATAAAAGTAGGGGGTCAGTACAAAACACGGGCACTGAGTAGATATCATCGGCCAACTCAAAATAGAAAACAATATATATCAAGTAATATTATGAAATCAACTACAATACTCAACATGCAGCAACAACAATTACTATCATCATTAATAAATACCGCCAAGTTCACACATGAGGACTCAAGCCTCAATACCATACTCATTCGGGAATTAGGTTCATTAGATTGAGTATTTTAATATCTTTCAAGATTCATTATCTTTATCCTCTTCTGTCGGTACGTGACACTCCGCTCCCTCAATATCTTTATTCCTCATGTGTCGGTACGTGACACTCTGATCCCCTACTACTATGTGTCGGAATGTGACACTCCGATCCCCTAATTCTACGTGTCGGTTCGTGACACCCGATCCCCTAAATCTACGTGTCGGTTCGTGATACCCGAACCCCTAAATCTACGTGTCAGTTCGTGACACCCAATCCCCTAAATCTACGTGTCGGTTCGTGACACCCGATCCCCTAATTCTACATGTCGGTTCGTGACACTCGATCCCTTAATTCTATGTGTCGGAACGTGACACTCCGATCTCCTAATCTCATACTATCAATTCATCAAGCCTTCTCTTATACCAAGGCATCATCATTCTCATTACTTCAGTTCATCAAGCCTTTTCTTATACTAAGGCATCATCAATCTCATTACTTTAGTTCATCAAGCCTTTTCTTATACCAAGGCATCATCATTAACAAAGAGATTAGGGTTTTTCAAGATTTGGGATTCAATAGCTTCATCATGCTTATTTTATCACAATTACATAATCATATTCATGCAAGCTTACAATTAAGCATATAGAAGATGAGATAATATTACCAACACATATCATTCGCTATTAAGAGTCTACTACGAATAGCATAAAATAACCATAACCTACCTCCACCGGAGATTAGTGATCAAGCAAACAATTTCCCAAAGCTTTGTTCTTCTTCTCGTTTCTCCTCTCTCAATTCGTTTCTCTTTCCCTCTCTTTGTTCTTTCTATTTTTCTTATTCAAACCCTCTTTATTTTACCCTAATTAGCATATAATTAAGTTTAAAAGATGACAATAATGACCCACTAATTAACTCAAGGTTACCTCTTTTAACCCCCAAGTAATTAGACTTATTAACATTAACCCACTAACTTTATAATTAAGGCATGAATAGTCAAAAACGTCACTTAAACATTTAAAGAAATCCGACCCAGACTGGGATTACGCAGTCTGTGACGGCCCGTCGTGCCTGCGACGGTCCGTCCTGCAGGTCGTCGCAAAGTTCAGAGACTCAATTTCCACTAAAGAATCTGTGACGGTCCGTCCTGCCATTCCGTCACGAAGTTCAGAGAGTCGATTTCAGTACCCAATTTCAGAATTTCTAAGTGTTTTGAAACGAGACCCTGCGACGGTCCGTCGTGCCCATGACGGTCCGTCGTGGGGTCCGTCGTCTCAGCCAATTTTTCCAGAAATAAAATCTGCTGCTCAAAACGACTAAACTGGTCGTTACACAAAATCTCTTTTCTAATGATGAAGATGTGGTCAACAAAAATAGGATTCGTTAATTTAGTTTGCCTCTTATTTCTTTCATCAGTCCGTGTCAAATGAGAGACAAATGCTGACTCCCAATTTTTGACCACCACATTATAAATTAATAATCGATCTTCTTCAATCTAAAATGATTCAAAATAATTAGTTTTTAAAAATTCCAAAAAAATAAAAAAAAATATATAGTTGGCAAGATTTATAACCTTTTTTATGATTTTTAAATGAATACATGTTTGATATAATGTATTTTTATGATTATCTAAAAATCATCTTAAAATATTTTATTAGTGATGGTTATAATTTTGAATTGATGAGTTTATCAAATTCAAGATACTTTGAAGTTATTTTAAAAGGAAGTTTGTCATTTTAAATAATAAATATGTATATTTTTACAATCACGTCATATTATATATAATTGAAAATCATCACAAAAGATTTTACACTTTTGTTAAATATTTTATTAATTTACTGTAAGCTATAGTTATAATTTTGAGTTATTAATTTAAAATCTAGTTATTTATTTTATTTTGTTAAGATTAAGAAGCTCGTTAGTTAATTATATTAATTCGTTTTATTTAAGTTTTAGTAAATTTTGTTTTTTAATTTCATATTGTCTATAATTGAAATTCAAATGGTCATTTTCCTTTTATAATTCTAGCCCATTTCATCACCAACCGTAACTCAATTTCTAGACCATATTATTGGGATTTTTACAAATTTCCAGTAGACCAAACAAATATATTTTCGTCCCAATTCCAATTTTCCAGATTACCTGACCCAAACCCATTACAATACAACAACAAATCAGAAAATGCATATAATAGTAGTACGTGACCCCTATGTCTTCTTTTTCTTCACGCGAAAGTCAAATCCAACGATCAAATCGCGTTGCAAACCTAGAATCACACACGACGAAACCAATACCCTCATCCAACTACTCTGTACAACCCATAACCCTAGCAAGCTAATCGATCAAATCATTGTTGCCTTCCCCACTTTTTCAGAGATCTTCAAATCTCTTTCAATGTTGTCCTTGGAAAGGGGAAGAAAATTCAAAATTTCTCCAACGGATTCCCCCCCCTCCTAAGTCACCACTTCTTCCATATAAATGGACCTTTACCTTTGTCATAAAGACAGAGGTTGACTTTAGTTTTGAAGAGAAAATTGTTTTACACTTGAAATTCAAAACGATTCTTTAATCTTAAATTCCAAGAATTTCGTCGATTAGATTTTCCTGGGGATTCTTTGTTTGTTATTCGTATTTCAATTGAGGTATGGAAATCACTACTTTCAAGCTTGTTTCCCAAGTCGCTGCTCCGAAAAAGGTTTATTTCTTCATCTTATTAATGTTCATTACTATTCTAACTATAATATGTTGTTTGGTGTAGCTGATTCTATTTTATACCTCCTTTGCTGGATTAGATTTTAATCTTCTAATTTTAGTATGAGAATATTTGCCTCTCTTTGTTCTTTTTTATCATTATTTCCCAGTAGGAAATGGATTTCTCGTTTTTATGGAGCTATTAGCCTTTTGTATCTGAGCATCACTAGGATGTGTATACATTGAATTTTTAAAATTTGGTATCAAGGTATTTCTATTCTTATTGTGTTCATTCTTATAGCCTTGTGGTGATCTGTTTTTTTTAATTGATTTATTTAATTTAGTCCTTCCTTGATTATCATGACTCCACTATAGGCTTGATTTAAATTCTTTTAATATTAAAATCTGATTAGAGAGTCATAATTTTGTACTGTACAAAGGTTCCTTTCTTCGATTTTCTTGTTATCTTAAATTTATGATATTGATTTGGCATGAAATGCTGCATCTTGACGTAGATCCATGGGTTATATACTGTATTATTGATGCTTGATAATATGATTTTCTTATTCGGGATAGGCATGTATATGCAATTTTTAAGAATTATTCTTTAAATCTAATTCTTTAGTTGTCGGTGCTCACTGTTTTTAAATATTGAAATAAATGTGTGACGATTTCCAAAGCTACTAATCTGTTTTATTCCTTTTTTAATTACCATATATTTCTAAAGTGTTGATTTTTTTTTGTTTCATTCTTTTGTTCAAACAGATTTTCGAGTGCGTTTCTAGTTAGTATTGGTAGTAATCCTCCCTCTACAAGGACCACGACCTTGAAGAAAACTAGAACAACCAAGGGTAGGTCCAAGTCAATTGCTCCCACCTGCAAATTGATTGTCAAATATACTGATGTAGACAGAGACCTCGAGTATGTCACCACTACTAGGAGGAAAACAACCACTGGACCCTGAGGTACTAGGAATCAATCCTACAATGTGGTAATCGAAATATTAATTGCCTCCCGGTTTATATGGATGAAACACTGATCGGTTCATCGACTAGGTCAGTTTTCGGGTCTTAGTACACCTCTACTGTAGAGTCTTCCTCGAGATCTGTCTCTGGCACTAGTTTACAATGACACACTGCCTCGTATGATGAGGACACTAGTTTGGGTGAGGTTCTAGTGCCACCGAATATTGACCTTGCTCTAGTGGTTGAGGAGCCAAAAAAGTGATGCGATGAGGTCCAATGGAAAATCTATGAGGATGCTAAAATGGTGAATGTAAAACAAAAGAGGGCCTAGCTTATTACTAAGAAGAGGATAGTCCACACTTATGAATGAGAGGCTATAAGATTCTTAGCAACTTTTACTTCTTTCATTACTCATTGGTCGTTCCTAAAAGTCATAGCTTTATTAAGTCTTTTCTTCTAATTGTTTTCTTGTGGATATAGAACATGACCACTAGAAGATTAGTCGAAAGAAGGATAGAAGAAGAGATTGTAAATGAGGGATTCCTCTTCAAGGCAATCAAGCCCCTTCAAATGAACAAGTTCCTCAAAATGAACAAGCTCCCAAAGGTGACCATGTTGTGGGCAGTCCCCCGGTTATGACGGATGGAGATATAAGCGTGGGTTTCCTAACCTTGAATCAAGTCATGACAACTCAAGCTCACGTTTTGACTAGACAACCCAAGACCAAGTTGTGACGACATAAGAAAATAGGATGTTGGAGCACATCTGCATTCAACTAGTACCTTCGATGACTGAGATATGACCTTTTAAAGTTAGGTTGTCCTGAGGGAAAGTTAGCTAAAAATTTTGAGGCGTATTTTGATCTTTTTCTTACCCAATCTACTTTAATTCGTTTTTAATTATAAATTAGGGGTCTAATCCTATTAGGTTCAGTTTTACCATCTTAATATATGCCTAGTGTTTTAGTTGAGAGTTCAAGAAAAGAAAGAAGAGAAAAGAGGAGAGAATCAAGCGTTAGTCGAGATTCTTGCGTGTTGTTGTGGATTTTTGCCATGGGTTTGATCCCTAAGTGGTATTTAAGTTTCAAGAGTGTTGTGTTTTTTCACCCACACACTAAACATGTTATTTTAGACGTAATTTCACTATCAAATTTTTAAGGATTTAAGTTCTTGATAGATGTTCTTGAAGTTCATTCTAAATCTTGTCTTGTTGGGGTTTTTGATAATTTCATGACATTAAAGTGATTTTTTTGAGTTGATAAGTATATATATATGTTGGGTAATTGAATCTAAGGAAAACTTGAGAAATGAAATCTATTAAAAATGATCTATGATGAGAAAACGAGAAGCAACATTCCTCGAACTTGGCCTTGGGAGAGGTTAGGGTAGCGGCCCCTAGATGTTCCCAATGGCCGGGTTCGGTGCTGGCTCCCCATGCCCAAAGTACATCAGGGTTTACTGCCCCCACTCCTTTTCCACCGGTTGTCTTTTTTTAGCCTCTTTTAACGCATCAGGGTTTACTGCCCCCACTCCTTTTCCACCGATTGTCTTGTTTGATCCTCTTTTAAGTGTACCTTCACCCCCTGTAATTGGAATCACTGTAAACTAATTCTTATAAACTATAAATCATTCATAAGTTGATCCTAAATTGAATTCGTATTTTAAAGTAAAGGTAAAGTTAAGAGTTAAGTCTTTAGAGTTCTTCGAATCATCTTGAGAAAATCTTTTTGACTCCTTTTGGGGGTAAAATTTCATGTAACTTGTTTCATGACTCGAGCACCTGAGTATAAGAAGGAAGATAATTTACTCATGATTTTACCTTCTCGTAATATGATCCTCTATATCATGAACCATAACTCTTGAATTCATAAGTCACATTCAAGAGAGAGTTATGAGTCAAGTTCAATAAAGCATTTCAGTTCAACAATGAATTCTTTGAGATCAACTATCAATTTGAACTATGTTTTAAGGAAGTAAGTAGACTTATTGATAATTTGACCCTTGAGTCGACTTGTTCATTCCTATAACTCCCCCTGTATTCCTTAAGTTGAGTATCATTAAGAGGGGTATTATCTTTAAATCTCAAGTCTTGATTATTTAGTTCTTAATCTCCTTCGAGCTTATATTTCTAATCATGGGACAAGTATATGATACCCATTAAGTCTTTGAGTTGAATTGTTCATGATTGTAATTCTACATGAACCCTATAAGGCACGTTGAGATGAGAACTATATTTGAGTCCTTGAGTTGAGTAGTTCGTCCTCATAATTCTGCATGAACTCTCTGAGTTGAGCATTCATGAAATGAGTAGTATCGTATAAGTTCTATAGTTCCAAGCATTGAGTTCTATCTATGGTTATTGAAAACATTGAATTGAGACATTCATGTCCATAATTCGGCAAGAACCCTATTTTAAGAAATCTTTTTACAAATTACTCTAAAACTTATTATAAAGACTTGAACACTAGGTTGAGGCAGAGTAAAGTTGAAGTTATGTTCTTCAAACAAAAGTATGGGGACTAAGCATTGAAAAAGAGATTAAAATTGTTTTCACATTTAAGAATTGAAAATGAGACTTCCAAAGAGCTTTCATACTAGTTTTCAAGAGTAATCGCTTTCTAAATAAAGCTAGAGAGGAAACTGAGATTTCCAAGATAACCTTTGGGATAAGTTTTGAGAACTTATCTCAAATCTCACAAGAAGTATGTTTTTAAAATATAAGATGTAGTATATTTTGGGAGTAGTATTAAGCAATGGTATGGGGTAGAGTGGAGACAACAGACAATCGTCGTAAACCGTGTGCCAAAATGGGTAGAAATGGGTTATACTTTTTAGGTGAAACCTTTTCACATAGACTACTGATTAATAGTTCAGGTTTTATACCTTTGGCCGAGTATAAGATGCCTTGACAACGTAAAAAAGATCATTGTATCATCACTATAGATCTTATGTGATGGTTGCAGTTAGAGAAAGTTCCACAGTAGTTATTGAATTATCGTATGCATAACTTAATTGTATTTTCATATACAATTCACGGTTATCTTGTATCCTTATATTCACAAAGCTAATATCATGTTTTTAAACAAGTTTTCTTTATATTGCACTTGTTTTAAACTTCTTTATATTGAATTGAGTTTGGCTTAGTATCAGAGTTGAATATTTAGAATTGAGTACCTTAAGTTTAGTATCTTGTGTTAATTTATGCTTTATTAAGTAGAGTATCATTTCATTAAAGTTATGTATCTAATCTGTTAGTTCTGTATCTAATGTGTGAGTTGATTATCTTATCCTCGCAGTCGTGTTAGTTGAGTAAGTTAAGTAGTTTTAAGTATACTTGAGTACTCCTTGAGTTGAGTAAGTTTTGAAAGACATAAATATGTTTCCATTTTTATCATGTTCAAGATTATGTAATGCTTTAGAATTCCCGTTACATGCTCATCAATTCCACAGATTGAATCATTTGTCTTGCTCTACATCTTCTAATGATGCAGATCCAGGTATTCTGGATCATCAACATGAGCTTTGTTGATGTCACATGGAGTTTGGGTTAACTACAGTGAGCCTTCTTGCTTCCGGAGGATCCATTTACTTTTAGTTGTTAGGAGGTCATGGTTCTTGTCATGACTTCCATTATTGTAATTTATAGGGTTCATAAATAGAGAGTAGAGTTTTGGAAGTTTTCATTTATTTTCTCAAATGTTTTAATGACTAAAGTTTCCTTTTATGGCGAGTTGTATATATTTTATTATACAAATCTTTGTTTGGACTTGAAGTTTGTATTTAAGTTTGATGAAATTTTATTTAAGTTTTAAGCTTTTGCATGTTTAAGTTAGTCTTACTCTTGTACTCAGTCAGGATGAGGGTTCTCTTAGGGACCAAGAATGGTTCTTAAGTGCCAGCAACTTCACGATGTAGACTCGTGTCGTGATAACTCAAAGGTTTAATAATTATAGGGTGTCTAACCCTAAGCCACAAGGAGGTAAAGGTGGTGATTCTTATGTAGTAAAACCTATTTGTGCCAAGTATGGCAAAAAAAATATGACGGGAAGTGCCTAATAGGCATGGGTGTGCATATGGTTGTGAGAAGAGTTGGCATATGTTGAAAGATTTTCCTAGGTTGAAAGTTCAAGGAAGGGCGAGTAAGCAAGCACAAGAAAGTGCTTCTAATTCTGAAACTCTCAACAAGAATCACTTCTAAGCCCTCTAATCCCCATGTGATGAATAGAGCTTTCTAGATGTTGTTATGGGTATGTTGCAAATTTTCTCTAATGATGTTTGTACGTCGTTCAACCCTTTTGCCACTTTGTATTTTATTACTCCTTTAGTGGCTATGAAATTTGATGTACTCCCCAATATCTTGGATTAACCTTTTTTGGTTTCTACTCGGTTGGTGACTCAGTTATAGCAAAGGTAGTGTAAAGGAGTTGTCCTATCTCATGATATCCATCTTTGGCCTAACATTCAAAATTCATAAATTTTAAGTTTTATTTACTTAATATTTCACAACTATTTTTTGTAGAATTATAAATGACTTTATCGATACTTATTCTTATTTATCAAAATTTTAAGAATTTTTTTTTAGGTAATTTAAAAATTGCCTTTTTCCATGTCATAAGTTACATTTATTTTGTTTTTTTAATATTTATTTTTATTTGTTACTTTTGCTAATATTCATTTTGATATTTTGCACGATCTGAAAATTTATTTGGAATACAAATAAAATTTGTCTACACAGATTGACGGGTAATTTTGTGTCACAATCTCAAGCCCACAATTTGAGCCCATTGCATAATTAATTTCCTATTTATATTTTGATTAAATCAAAAATGTGGAGGGAAGATATTTTAGTATACAATTTAATAACCGTATTTACACCAACATAGCAATACTTTCCTTTTCACTTATATAACAATATTTTTTTTCAAAAGAAGAATTTCAATTTTAAGGAATCCAAATCAGCAACGCTTATCCCAATTACCATAAATTTCTTCAATAATTTTACCTTCTCTAATGAATTAAACATATCTTATATATTATTTCCCGTAAATAGAAGTTTCTTACAAAAAGAAAACTCCCTTTTGTCCGCCAAGAACGACTACCAAAACTGTGAACCAATAATTTCTCAATTCTAATTCAACACAACAAGTGATGAGACTCATCAAGGTAATTGTATAAAAAAAATAGGTATCATGTTGTTTTATTACGTTATTTAATTGATTTTTTACAAAAAAAAATATTTTCTTCTTTTTGGTAGTTATTTATTTTGTTTAGTTAGTCAATTTTTGTGTAAATTAAAACATATAATTTGGTTAATAATCTGCTGCTCTGCAGCGACGAAATTTTCATGTAGTTACACAACTTCATATGATCTTGTTGTACAATGATGTTTCAATTTTTTTTGTTGTTGTTAAAGTTTAGGTTTAGTTGTCATCATTTGCGCAGTATGGTATCTATTTATATCAACTATTTGTGATATGTATTTTTGTAATTGTTTTGGTATGTGATATGTAATATCTGACACAAAATAAATAGTCTGATGTATATTTTGGTGTAATATTTGGCCAAATTTATTTTATCTTATGCTTGAGCATTCGTATATTGGGTCAATATTTTTTGACTTATAAATTATTTGGTGTAATTAAAGGTATAAATAACAAAACTTTTACAAAATATTGTATATAATTTAGAACCTCTTGATTAAAAATATGGTACATATTCTAGTGTATTTTAAGAATGTGTTACTGATGGTAAAGTAATAGAATCATAGATTTTAAAAATTGGTTTGTAATCTGTCTGTTATATTTAAGCTCATTAAATTGCTATAATTATGGTAAAATACTTTGGTATTTCATTAAATGTCTGTAATTATTTTAAAAGTTCATTAATTGGTTAAAATTTTGTAAAATACATTGGTATGTCAAAATTGTGTTTGACTATTAACAAAAATCTATTAGTAAGCTAAAATATTAGTAAGAGATTCATTGATATTTCAATGACTGTTTTATATACAAACGAAAACCAATGTAAAAACAATTCTAAATAAGTTGATGGTTGTTGTAAGTAATTCTTAAAGTTCATCTTAAAATTAATGGAGAATTTGTTATTTTACACAAGCAATTACGTGGATTACGATATTGAAGGAGTGATATATGATCCAACCACCAAATACGAAGGCTTGATTACAGCTACATCTTCAATTGGGAGTGGACACAACAATTAGTCAATTGGAACTCAAGTAATTCGTGAGTGGTCCATCCCCTGAAGATACATAATGATATGGAAGTGCAAGTTTATTTGGATCAAAAGAGATGCAATTCAGATTTCTTTTCAAAATATCCTTTATGTGTGACATGTGTAGAAAGCGCTATGAAATTCATTGAGTACAAAACTAATGTCCAAACAACGCATCCATATATTATGTGATCCAACACACTGTGTTTGACTAACAAATTTGTGGCTGAGGATCAAGTTTATATAAACAAGCAAACTATATCAGAAGTTATGAAACGATATGCATTTTTAAGAGAATTTGGTTTCATTTCAAAAAAATCAAGTCCTACCTGGTGAGTTATATATGTTGATTTAAAAAATTTAAAATATGTTTCAAAAACTTACCATGTATATTTAATGCATGGGTTTTTGCAGTAACTATCTAAATTGAGCTACAGAAAAATATTCATGGGTTTTTAAATCCTCATGTTTGAATAATTCAAAGTTATACAAAGTGTGAAAATTCTATGGCACACATTCTTGTAAATTGAAGGTTCGGATTCAATCAAAGCAACAATCACGAAGTGATGTGCTTGGTGCAATGTTGGTTGAAAAGTATGTAAATCTGAAATATTGATTACATACCAACTGACATATGATCAAACATGCTAAGGACACATGGTATTTCATTGACATACATGGAAGCATGGAGAGGTAAAGAAAAAGCTTTCATGTTCTCCAGAATAATATGGAAGAATTCCAATATATATAAATATATATATATATATATATATATATATATATATATATAATATATATATATATATTTTATTTTATTTTCTAGGGGAAAATTTGAATTATAAAAAATAAATAAATTTTTTTTTATATTTATTTACAACCATTAATGCAGGTAAAAGATGTTGGGAGTATTGTTGACCAATAGTAGTGGTGGATGCTACATATTTAAAATAAACATAAGAAGGCACAATGTTGATAATGTCACGCTCGGAGCATACACCCTGGACGTGGCCGGCACTCGAAGACCATTTCTGTCCCCTAAGCGAACCATTAACCTGGATTACTTAACTCAGCGGAAGACTAAACACAACTTAAATAAGAATAAATCATATTTAAAAGCAAATAGAAATTAATCTACCCAAAATGGTACTTGAGTCTCAACAAGTAAAATAATTACAAACTAAACTACTAGCAGTCTATGAAGCTCTAAACTGACTGAAGAGGGATGTTGTAGCAGACCCCACAACATACTAAAACTAAAATACTAAAGCAAATGAAATGGATGTCCTCCGTAATGCAAGGAGGTTCACCCCTGACTCTTGAACTCGATATGGATCAACAGAGCATTGCGTTCTGATCCTTGTTACTTGCGTCTGCATTATAAAACGATGCATGCCAAGTGGCATCAGTACATTTAATGTACGAGTATGCGAGTTTGAGTGCTAAATAAAACTATCAATCCTTAAATGGATTAAGGATGAACTTACCTTGGCTATGCTCAACTTGATAACAACTGAATATGAAGCAATAATGACATATGCAATGTATATTTATTTAAAACTGATGAAACAATGTAACTCTTAGTTCATTAAAGATGTAACAATAATAAACTCAACTTTACTTATATATCAAAATAATATAGTTTCTGTGGGACTTTCTCTATCCGACAACCACCACTATGAACCTATGTAGTGACACAACGTCTTGCACACGCTGCCAGAATTGCCCTATACTTTGTCGTTGCATAGAACATCCTCTACCTAGTGGATCCACAGGTTAACATTACATGATAATCTAAAAAGTATGACATGTTTATACCCATGATGGCTACATGGTTTACATTGGGACATTAGTTATCATAACTCTCATTCCCAAATCGGTGCTCAATGTCACTCCCAAAACGTACTTTAACTCATAGTTTTGATAGAAGTTCCTTCCTTTGGGTTAAGATAATTTACTGAACCCTTTATCTTAAAAAGCTCCTTTTGGGAACAATTTTCCCCTCTTTAGTTCAAAACTCTTTTGAAACTTCTTGGTTTCCTTTTAATTAGAATGTAAAAACATTTATCAGCATTTAGGGAATTCTTAGTCCCCTTTATAACTTTAGATAATTGAACTCAATTCTTGCTCTTACTTAAATGTAAATTTTAACTATTAGCGAATATTTAGTTCCCTTATACCTTTTTGAGAAATGAACTCAACATTTACTCTTTTCCTTAACTCGAACATGAGCCTTAAAACGAATTAAAAACGTTTAAGCAAGACTCTTAGAAATTTGAAAACTTTACTTTTACTGACTTCATGGCTTTAGACTTAATTTTTTTTTACTCTGATCCTACATCCCTTGAATCTGGGTTATGGATTCAAGGATCATGATCTCATGTTTATTGATAATTTCATGATGAATAGATGTACTCTAGAGTGTTGGAATTAAATAGGAATGAAGGGTAAATCACTGAAGAACTAGTACGCAAAGATAGGGAAGAACGGGGTCTCCATGGGTTATTGGCGCTCTAAGAGGCATGGATCGCCTTGGCTTTTCAGATAGAGCCTTCCTTGAGGCGCTCTGGCAGGTGCGGCGCCACAAGGGGTGTCTAACGGGACCTCGGACCTTTCTTCTTAATTTTTCATCTCTAGACCTCCCGAACACCCATAGATCCCACCCCAAACACATAGGATCTGTAAATAACTCTTTTGCAAATATTTTAAACCTAAAAACAGACCGAAAATATGAATCAAAACTATTAAAGATGAACTACACTTCAATGAACAAGAACTTCACAACTTCTTATCAAGAACTTCAAGATTTTCATTCAAATAACTATAGATTCGTTTATTGAATCAAGTTGGAGGGTGGGTAATAGGACCCAACACCGAATGGTCTCCCATACCTTGATAGGAATCCTCCCCAATGAAATCCACGCAATAATGTTAGTGTTTCTTGGACAATTCTTGATCTTCCTCTTCTTTTTACTTTTATCCCAAACCCTAAGCGTTCTAAATAGTTGTAAAACTGATATGGGACATGGTCTTTACCCCTAAACAACCCTTAAATAAATTACGCAATACAAGGGTGAAAGGACAACTTTGTCCTTACTAAAATAAGGATTGGACTTTCCTCAATCCAACAGCCCAACATCTAAAAGATATATCTCTCTCATACGACATCAGATTTGTGCAAAATCGGTGGCGCTAGAAAGATCTTCTCAAGGGCTTTCAACCATATAAAGAACTAACCAAAACTCCTAATGAAATGGAAGTTATGGCTGTTTGAAAATGACCAAAACTAACTTTTGAATGCTTGAAATTTTCTACATTTCCTTACTTTTTTCAAAAACTGATTATTTTTGGAGTCATAGCTTATTCTTAGTTAATTATAGCTACGGGATGTTACATATAACTAGCACATTAGATCCAGGAGGTAGGTTTATACAATTACCACAGCTTGATAGATCTGTTTTATATGTAAACAATGTGTGTTGTATTTAGTTTGAAGATACTTGTTGTGTAGGTCACATCTTGCCGCTTGCATACGGAGTAGTTGATTCAGAAAAGGGATAATGCACAAGTACCCCCTCAATCTATGCCCGAAATCTCAGAGACACACTTATATTATACTAAGGTCCTATTACCCCCCCGAATTTATTTTATTAATATTTTTCTACCCCTTTTCGGCCTACGTGGCACTTTTAAGTTGGCCCAATGTTGGTTGACTTTTTTTTCAAGCTAGTGCCACGTAGACCGAAAAGGGGTAGATAATGACTTATAAAATAAGTTCAGGGGATAATAGGACCTTAGTATAGTATAAGTGTGTCTCTGAAATTTCGGGCATAGGTTGAGGGGGTACTTGTGCATGTTCCCTTTAGAAAATGATGATTCATGGTTGTGGCTCTTTTAAAATTTTAAAAATGCAGTTGGTGAAAGGGAAAATATGTGTTTCATTTCCAAAAGAAGTAATATCATTTCGAACACTACTGCAAGTATTTATATCGAATTAAGGCATTACAAATGCATATACCATTTACTAAAGAAAACATACAAAGATACAGAAGAGGTGACAATATTATTCTTCGATTTAGAAAAAATACACACTTTTCAAGAGTTTGGTGATTTGACTGGCAGAATGGATCAAATTTATCCAAAATACCAAGTTTATCTACAAGAAGAAAATTATGAGAAATGGTCACGCGCACATTCATCAGCAAAAAGAATTTTGTCACTACATGAAATTTGCATAGTCAATAAATAACTCTATTCTTGTTGGAAGAAGGTTACCAGTTATATCATTGTTTGAATTTATTTGAAAAACAATAGAATCTTAGAATGAGAAACACAACGAAGAAGGTACAAATAATACAACAACCTTGACGAATAAATAAAATGAAATGTTGGAGGACAATAGAAATTTGTCTCATCCTATGCTTGTAAGTGTTATCAATTTTCTACTATGTATAGAATTTTTTGGTTTTATATTTGGTAATGCTTATTCTTAAAGGAAGGTATGCGCAACAAAAGAACTCCTTCATACCATTACCGATGGTTCAAACTAGTTCAAAATATGTCCAAATACAAGAATGTGTAGTTCTGGCAGATTTAAACATGATGGGATCCCTTGTAGTTATGCACTTGCAGCAATCAGCTATAGGAAGAAACATCGCGATGATTATTGTTAAGCTCATGATAGTAATAAGAATTATTATGATACATAGTCAATACTAGTTGAACCCTTACCTTGCGAAAGCACTTGAGATGTTCCATCACATATTTCGAAAAAGGTAATATTACCACTAATTACACGAAAGCAACCAGGAAGACCTCCAAAAAATGATCGCAAAAAGGGATTCATCAAAGGAAATGGGAAGAAGAGGAAAGACACATGTGGGAATAGTATGGAGACCTGATGTGGGAATGAGAGTTCAGATAACTAAACTACAAAAGTGGGTTAACACATTGGTATGTATACCAACCTTCAACTTTGAATTTTAGTAAACACATTGGTATGCTGTAACAACCTGTTTAGTCGGTTCGAGCAATAGAATTATTTTTGATAAAAACTGACTGGGTCGACGGATCACGCGAGGGACCGTCATGGTCACGACGGACCGTGATGGAATTCGTCGTCCCATACTTGTGTAATTTCTTCTACTGCTCTCATCATTAACCTCGACGACAGGTAAGACGAACCGTCATAGGCACAACGGTCCGTCGAGCGTCTCTGTTCCAAAACACTTCAACTCCTGGAATCTGGGTACGGGGATCAATTCTCTGAACTTTGTGACGGATCGTCATAGATACGACGGACCGTCACAAGTTGCGTAACCTCACTACTGAATTTAACTCTCTAAACTTTGTGACAGACCTACAGGACGGACCTTCATAGATACGACAGATCGTCACAAGCTACGTAACTCCACCCTGGGTCGGATTTTCGCTAAAATTTAAATGGGTGTTTTGGACTATTCATGATTATAATTATAAAATTAGTGGGGTAAGTTTAATAATTTATTTACTTGGGGGTTAAAGAAGATAATAGGGAAATAAATAGTGGGTTACTTTTATCATAATGGATTATATGATAATTAGGGTAGAAGAAAAAGAATCTGCAGAAGAAAAATAAAAAGAACAGAAAGGGATAACGAGCGAGAGAGAGAGAACGAAGAAGAAAGCAAGTGACTTAGACTTCAGATTGAAAAGATTCATAGGCATTGAGGAAAGCAAAGGCATTGGGGAGGTAGCTTGCTGGATCACGATTCTTCGGTAGAGGTAGGTTATGGTTTATTTCTATGTGATAGATAAGCTCTAAATAGCGATCGATATGTATTGGGTGGTATTGTAAAGTCTTCTATGTGTTTAATTGTGTGTTTGTATGTTTTGATTGTGTAATTGTGGTGGGTTAGAATGATGAGACTGGTGAATCTTCAATCTTAAATCCTCTCCATTAAGATGACGCCTTGACATAAAGAAGGCTTGACGAAATAAAAATAATAAGATAAATGGATCGGAGTGTCACGTTCCGACACGGTAATATTGGATCGGAGTGTCACGTTCCGACAAGGTAATATTGGATCAGAGTGTCACGTACCGACACAGTAGTATTAGGGGATCGGAGTTTCACGTTCCGACATGGTATATGGGATCGGAGTGTCACGTTCCGACACGATAATAATAAAGAGAAGAAATCTTAAATTATGTTAATATACTCAAATTCGAAGAACCTATTTCCTAAATGAGTATGGTGTGGAGGCTTGAGTCCTCATAGGTGTGCTTGGTGTTGTTGCCAATGGTTCTTGTACTTGTTGCTTGTCACCTGTTAAGTATTGTGGTTGATTTTATATTATTATTCAGTATACATTGTTTTTCTATTTTGAGTTGGCCGATGATACCTACTCTGTATGTGTTCCTTGTACTGACCCCTACTTGTAATTTTCTTCTTTGTTATTTGTGGAGTGCAGCAAGCGTGCCATCGACTTCTACTCGTCCTCAGCTCTAGCCAGTCTTCAGCACATCAGAGTTCAGGGTGAGCTATTAATCCTAGCTCGTGCTGGATTCTCTCCTTCACGTCTTGATGTCTTGAAGTTCGGACATGGACCATCTTTTTACTTATTTTAGCTTCTTAAATACTCTTAGATTTAGAAATTTGAGGATAGATGTTCTTGGTGTGATGACTTCCAGGTTTTAGGAATAATAAGTATTAAACTTTAGAAGTTTATTTAATTGATTACGTTAATAAGTTTTGGATTTTCCGCATTATTTTTACTATTCATAAATGATATACTGGTAAATGTTGGGTTTTAGATTTGTTGGTTCGCTCACCTAGGAGGATAAGTGTGGGTGCCACTCGCGGCTTGTTTTGGGTCGTAACAAACTTAGTATCAAAGCGTTAGGTTGGTTTGTCTCATCACACAAGAACGAGTCAAGTACAGTCTTGAGGAACGGTAGGGGACGCCCTCACTTTTGTTTGAGAGGCTACAGGACTTTAGGAAAACTCCATTCCTTATTTCTTTCGTGCCATTACTTGGATCCAATTGGTATCTAGGTGATACAAATTGGTATCTGACATCCTCACTCTATTTCGCAGATGGTTAGAACTAGAGAAACAATTGTGCCAACACCAACACCGGCAAGACAGGGTGCATCTTAGCCAACCATTGGGGTTGTAGCTCGAGGAGGAGCAGTGGCAAGATGCCGTGGTAGAGGTCGCAGGAGGACGCCCTTTAGAGGTAGAGGACAAACATCTGGTCCAGCTAGTAATAGGGCGGTGACTCCTCCACCGACTTATGAGGTAGTGAGAGAGGGTGAAGAAGGGGAAAACGAGCAGGTTCAAGATGAGGAATTACCACCCCAGCCTACCCCAGGGATGATTAATCAGGTTCTTACTTATCTTAGCGGGTTATCTGATCAGGGCCAGACACCTCCAGTGTTTTCTGCACCAGCACCTCAGGTTCCAGGAGTACAACATGCAGCTGCTGTGGCTCCCCGCATGGATGCCTCATTGGAAGTAGGCACGTTTCCTCGATTGACTACAGGGTCTATAATGACGAGTGATCAGAATGAACTTTTCACTAAATTCTTGAAGTTGAAACCTCCAATCTTCAAGGGTGCTGAATCTGAGGATGCCTATGATTTTCTGGTTGATTGTCAAGAGCTGCTACACAAGATTGACATAGTAGAACGATTTGGTGTTGAGTTTGTGACCTATCAGTTTCAGGGGAATGCCAAAATGTGGTGGCGGTCGTATGTTGAGTGTCAACCAGCACAGGCACCACCTATGACTTGGGCATCATTCTCTAGCTTATTTATGGAGAAGTATATACCCCAGACTTTAAGGGACAAGAGGAGAGATGAGTTCCTAAGCCTAGAGCAAGGCAGGATGTTGTTACTGCTTATGAGGCTAAATTTCGTGCACTATCCATGTATGCCACCCAGCTTTGCTTCAGTCCACAAGAGCGGATTCACCGTTTTGTGAAAGGATTGAGGTCAGATTTGAAGATCCCAGCCTTACAGGTAGCTGCTGCAGCAAAATCCTTTTAGGAAGTGGTTGATTTTGTGATAGAGGTGGAGGGGGTGAAGCCAGACGACTTCAACATGGCGTCAACATCAAAGAAGTTTTGTAAGGGAGGTGAGTTTAGTGGTTCTTACTCCAGAGGGCAGAGTTCAGGAGGTTACCCAGCCCGACCTATTCAGTCTTCGCTGCAGGTTTTTCCGAGTTTGGAGGTTATCCCCAGACTTCTTCATTCTCACAGAGACCTATGCTTGACTCCAGAAATTGTTATGGATGTGGAAAGACTGGACATATTAGGAAATATTGTCCAAAACAGAGTTACAGACCCCCAATAGTTAGAGGTAGAGATGGTCATGGGAGAGGCCGCCATTCTGGAGGACGTGGTGGCTAAGGTAACGGTGGTCACCAAATCAGCTGGGGTAGCGGGCAAGCTGGAGCTACTGCAGCGCAACATGGTAGGGGCAACAGGCAGACAGGTGATAGGGCCCATTGTTATGCTTTCCCCGGGAAGTCTGAAGCAGAGACATCTGATGCTGTTATCACAGGTAATCTTTTGGTCTGTGATTGCATGGCTTCTGTATTATTTGATCCTGGATCCACATTTTCATACGTATCTTCCTCATTTGCTACTAGTCTTGATTTATATTGTGATTTGCTTGACATGCCTATTCGTGTCTCTACTCATGTGGGTGAGTCTGTGATAGTTGAGAAGGTGTATAGGTCTTGTCTTGTAACTTTTGTGGGGAGCAATACTCATGTAGATTTGATTATTCTAGAGATGGTTGATTTCAATGTAATTCTGGGTATGACTTTGTTTTCTCCAAATTTTGCAATCTTAGATTGTAATGCTAAAACTGTGACATTGGCCAAGCCTGAGACAGATCCGCTAGTGTGGGAGGGTGACTATATTTCCACTGCAGTTCATATTATCTCTTTCCTTCGTGCTAAGAGAATGGTTAGTAAGGGTTGTTTAGCTTTCTTGGCACATCTCAGGGATGATACTTCCCAAGTACCTTCGATTGAGTCTGTCTCGATAGTCCGTGAGTTTCTGGATGTGTTTCCTGCAGACCTTCCTTGTATGCCACCGGATAGGGATATTGACTTTTGTATTGATCTGGAGCCGGGTACTCGCCCCATTTCCATACCCCCTTATAGAATGGCTCCAGCTGAGTTAAGGGAGCTAAAGGCCCAGCTTCAGGAGTTGTTAGGTAAAGGTTTTATTAGACCAAGTGCATCCCCTTGGGGTGCTCCTGTTTTATTTTTGAAGAAGAAGGATGGAAGTTTTCGGATGTGCATAGACTATATGCAACTGAATAAGGTAACTATTAAGAACAAGTATCCTATTCCCCACATTGATGATTTGTTCGATCAGTTACATGGTGCTTGTACCTTCTCAAAAATTGATTTGAGATCTTGTTATCATCAATTGAAAATACGGGTAGCAGATGTGCCAAAGACTTCTTTTCGAACCAGGTATGGGCATTATGAATTCTTAGTAATGTCTTTTGGGCTTACGAATGCCCCTGCTGCTTTCATGAGCCTGATGAATAGGATTTTAAGCAATATCTGGATCTCTTTGTTATTGTATTTATTGATGATATACTGATATACTCAAAGAGCAGGAAAGAACATGAGGAGCATTTGAGAATTGTATTGGAAGTATTGAGGGGGAAAAGGCTTTATGCCAAATTCTCCAAGTGTGAGTTTTGGCTAGATTCAGTGCCTTCTTGGGGCACGTGGTTTCTAAGGATGGAGTGATGGTGGATCCTTCTAAGATTGAAGTAGTGAAGAGTTGGGTAAGACCTACTAATCTTACAGAGGTAAGGATATTTGTTGGTTTAGCTAGCTACTATCGTTGATTTGTCAAGGGATTTTCTTATGTTGCTTCCCAAATGACAAATTTGACTAAGCAGAATGTTCCATTTGTATGGTCGGACGAATGTGAAGAAAGCTTCCAAAACCTCAAGACCTTGTTGACTACTGCACCAATTCTTACCTTGCCAGTGGAAGGTAAGAATTTCATTGTTTATTGTGATGCATCTTATTCTAGTTTGGGTGCAGTGCTAATGTAGGAGAGGAATGTAATTGCTTATGCTTCGAGGCAATTAAAAGTGCATGAACGTAACTATCCGACCCATGATTTGGAGTTGGGTGCATTGTTTTTATTAAAGCAATGGAGACATTATCTATATGGGGTCAAGTGTGAAGTCTATACAGATCATCAGTTTACAGTATGTCTTTACTCAGAAAGATTTGAATTTGAGGCAGAGGAGGTGGATGGAACTACTGAAGGACTATGATATTACTATTTTGTATCACCCAGGAAAAGCAAATGTTGTGGCAGATGCTTTAAATAGAAAAGCAGGGAGCATGGGAAGTCTAGCCCACTTACAGGTTTCTAGACGCCCATTGGCTAGAGAGGTTCAGACTCTGGATAATGACTTTATGAGGATGGAAGTACTAGAGAAGGGAGGATTTTTGGCTTGTGTGGAGGCAAGATCTTCTTTTCTTGACAAGATTAAGGGAAAACAGTTTACTAATGAGAAACTTATCCGAATTCGAGATATGGTATTACGAGGAGAAGCCAAAGAGGCAATAATTGATGAGGAAGGCGTTTTGAGAATTAAGGGAAGGGTATGTGTGCCCCGTGTTGATAATTTGATTCACACTATTCTTACAGAGGCTCATAGTTCAAGGTATTCTATACATCCTGGTGCAACCAAGATGTATCGTGACCTAAAGCAACATTTTTGGTGGAGTAGAATGAAGCGTGACATTGTTTATTTTGTTGCCCAATGCCCGAATTGTCAGCAGGTAAAGTATGAACACCAGAAGCCCGGAGGAACACTTCAGAAATGCCCATTCCTGAATGGAAATGGGAAAGAATTGCAATGGGTTTTGTGGTTGGTCTTCCAAAGACATAGGGTAAGTTTGATTCTATTTGGGTAATTGTTTACAGATTAACTAAGTCTGCTCACTTTATTCCGGTCAAGGTGACTTACAATGCAGAGAAGTTAGCCAAACTCTATATCTCAGAAATTGTTTGATTGCATGGAGTTCGACTTTCCATCATATCAGATAGAGGTACGCAATTTACTTCTAAGTTTTGGAGAACATTGCATGCTGAATTAGGTACTAGGTTGGATCTTAGTACCGCATTTCACCCTCAGACCGATGTTCAGTCTGAGCGAACGATTCAGGTGTTGGAGGATATGCTTCATGCATGTGTGATAGAATTTGGTGGTCAATGGGATAACTTCTTACCCTTAACAGAGTTTTCATACAATAATAGCTATCACTCAAGTATTGATATGGCCCCATTTGATGCACTGTATGGGAGGAGATGTAGGTCTCCCATTGGTTGGTTTGATGCATTTGAGGTGAGACCATGGGATACCGATCTTTTGAGGGAATCGTTAAATAAAGTAAAATTCATTCAGGAGAAGCTTCTAGAAGCTCAGAACAGGCAGAAAGAATATGAAGATCGAAAGGTTAGGGACTTGGATTTTATGGAGGGTGAACAAGTCTTGCTGAACGTCTCACCCATGAAAGGGTGATGCGGTTTGGTAAGCGAGGTAAGCTTAGTCCGAGGTATATTGGTCCATTTGAAGTTCTGAAGCGCGTGGGGGAGGTGGCTTATTAATTGGCATTGCCTCCAGGACTCTCAGGGATGCACCCGGTATTTCATGTGTCTATGCTGAAAAAATACTATGGGGATGGAAACTACATTATTCATTGGGATTCAGTTCTTCTTGATGAGAATTTGTCTTATGAGGAGGAGCCTCTTGCTATTTTAGATAGAGAGGTCTGCAAGTTGAGATCAAAGAAGATTGCATCTATCAAGGTTCAGTGGAATCGCCAGTTGAAGAGTCCACTTGGGAGAATGAGACTGATATGCAAGAAAGATATCCACATCTTTTTACAAATTCAGGTACTCTTTCTCGCCCTTGCTTTTCTTCATGTGATCGTTCGAGGACGAACGATGGGTAAATTGGTATCTATTGTAACAACCTATTTAGTCGGTTCGAGCAGTAGAATTATTTTTGATAAAAACTGACTGGGTCGACGGATCACGCGACGGACCGTTATGGTCACGACGGACCGTGATGGACTCCGTCATCCCATACTTGTGTAATTTCTTCTGCTGCTCTCCTCATTACCCTCGACGACAGGTAGGACGAACCGTCATAGGCACAACGGTCCGTCGAGCGTCTCTGTTCCAAAACACTTCAACTCTTGGAATCTGGGTACGAGGATCAATTCTCTGAACTTTGTGACGGACCCGCAAGACGTACCGTCATAGATACGACGGACCGTCACAAGTTGCGTAACCTCACTACTGAATTTAACTCGCTGAACTTTGTGACGGACCTGCAGGACGGACCGTCATAGATACGATGGACCGTCACAAGCTGCGTAACTCCACCCTGGGTCGGATTTCTGCTAAAATTTAAATGGGTTTTTTGGACTATTCATGATTATAATTATGTAATTAGTGGGGTAAGTTTAATAATTTATTTACTTGGGGGTTAAAGAATATAATAGGAAAATAAATAGTGTGTTACTTTTATCATAATGGATTATATGATAATTAGGGTAAAAGAAAAAGAATCTGCAGAAGAAAAATAAAAGGAACAGAAAGGGAGAACGAGCGAGAGAGAGAGAGAACGAAGAAAAAAGCAAGTGACTTAGACTTCAGATTGAAAAGATTCATAGGCATTGAGGAAAGCAAAGGCATTGGGGAGGTAGCTTGCTGGATCACAATTCTTCGGTGGAGGTAGGTTATGGTTTATTTCTATGTGATAGATAAACTCTAAATAGCGATCGATATGTATTGGGTGGTATTGTAAAGTCTTCTATGTGCTTGATTGTGTGTTTGTATGTTTTGATTGTGTAATTGTGGTGGGTTAGATTGATGAGACTGTTGAATCTTCAATCTTAAATCCTCTCTATTAAGATGACACCTTGACATAAAGAACACCTAACGAAATAAAAATAATGAGATAAATGGATCGGAGTGTCACGTTCCGACACGGTAATATTGGATCGGAGTGTCACGTTCCGACACGATAATATTGGATCGAGTGTCACGTTCCGACACGGTAGTATTAGGGGATCGGAGTGTCACGTTCCGACACGTTATATGGGATCAGAGTGTCACGTTCCGACACGATAATAATAAAGAGAAGGAATCTTAAATTATGTTAATATACTCAAATTCGAAGAATCTATTTCCCAAATGAGTATGGTGTGGAGGCTTGAGTCCTCATAGGTGTGCTTGGTGTTGTTGCCAATGGTTCTTGTACTTGTTGCTTGTCACCTGTTAAGTATTGTGGTTGATTTTATATTATTATTCAGTATATATTGCTTTCTATTTTGAGTTGGCCGATGATACCTACTCAATACGTGTTCCTTGTACTGACCCCTACTTGTAATTTTCTTCTTTGTTATTTGTGGAGTGCAGCAAGCGTGCCATCGACTTCGACTCGTCCTCAGCTCTAGCCAGTCTTCAGCACATCAGAGTTCAGGGTGAGCTATTAATCCTAGCTCGTGCTGGATTCTCTCCTTCACGTCTTGATGTCTTGAAGTTCGGACATGGACCATCTTTTTACTTATTTTAGCTTCTTAAATACTCTTAGATTTAGAAATTTGAGGATAGATGTTCTTGGTGTGATGACTTCCAGATTTTGGGAATAATAAGTATTAAACTTTAGAAGTTTATTCAATTGATTACGTTAATAAGTTTTGGATCTTTCGCATTCTTTTTACTATTCATAATTGATATACTGGTAAATGTTGGGGTTTAGATTTGTTGGTTCGCTCACCTAGGAGGATAAGTGTGGGTGCCACTCGCGGCTTGTTTTGGGTCGTGACATATGCATACCAACTTTAAACTTTGAAAGAAATTCAATCGACCAGAAACAACTATTTAGTATAATTTTTCACAAATAATGAAACCCAAATTTATATCTAAAATTATACCAAACAAATACATTTGAAAACCATAATCACACTACAAAATATTCACAAAATTTAACCAAAAAATACCAAATAAATGTATAATCTCAGAATAAAAAGCAATTTCAGACAACCAAATTAAAATCATTAACGCAATTAAAGTACTATGTAAAATAACAAAAGAGATTCAAAATCGTAAAACATTCATGAAATTTTATCTTAAGAAATAACACTTTTTACTTCTTGACCCTCCGTTTTGACTAACGATTTTTCTTAGAAGATTCATCTTAAAAAAAAAAGATTTAGTATTAAATTTCATCTTTCCATATTCCCACATTAATACTCCATATCTCAACCTAAGATTTTCAGCATTGAAACACGACATAGATATGTCCCTATCTCCACGATACAGAAATTCAACAAAGTTAAATCTAAACAGATCACAATCCCTACAAATATTAAACAACATGAATAATTAGTACAATACATAATGTAATCAACAACAAAAAGGAGATACAATACATACATTGAATTTTCACGTAGTTGTGGGGTGTTATCAAGATTAATATATGCCAAAGGATCACCAAATGGTCTTCCAGCATAATGCACATTTGCATTCCAATTAATGTCCTTGCTTAATTCATAATAATCAGTAGTAACTAGGAACAAAGGTATTATTCTAAATAATTTTTCAACTATACTTGTTACTGCTTTTGTATGCTTTATATCATGACAATTTAAAGAATCATAAATGTATAAACACCTTTTCCTTATGGAAAAAACAACTAGAAACCAGTGGAATGCAGCGCTAATATTGACTGGAATGAATGCATGATCAACATCCACCCATGAAGTATTAGTAAGACTCCTATCACCTTTTATATATTGTCCAACCTCATGATGTATACTAATAAGACTTTCATCTTTGTCATGGCCTCCCAGGCATCATGAATTTGAACAACCGAACTGATGAAAAAGGGGTTTCGTAGTAGTAACTCTTGCACTATTATCAGGACCATACTTGCAAAACTTGCGAAGATAATATACATTGAAATGTTGCATAAAAAGTTTTATTAGTTAGCATCCACCAATAAAATAATATCACAACTTTATTGAAGAATTCACTATTTTTTAAAATTACCTGTTATACTATATTTAAATTTCTATTTTGTTGCATTGTAACTATTAAACTAAATTTAGAAGTCTATGTTTGTGTTATTGGTTTATTTTCCTAACATACATATAAAAAATAATTGTCCCAGAAACTAAACCACGCATTCCAATTAGTGAATGAAAAAATTATACTAACCAATCACTTAAAAATCATAACAAGAATTAAATGTCAATTCTTACTCTAATCTAGAGCTACACAGAAAGTATTTACGAAGTCTCCCTATGGCTGTGCAGGATAAGACAAAGGGTGAAACCAATCCATCAAATTCACCCCTACCAACATTAAACTCAACAGGAGGATTAATTGGAATTGTAGCAACAATGAAGAAACTGATTTTTCTATAAAACAAAATGAGCAGTCATAGCATATAAAGTAAATGAACAAATCGTGAAATACAATTACACAACAATACATACTTGCCATGTTTCTTGTATAATTTGCTATCAACCCATTTTTTAAACTGAAGGATAACTTCATTGTACATATCAAAACCCTTGTAATTTACAAAAGGATACCTCCATAAATAGTATTTTACAGTGTTCACCAATGTACCACCTGATTCACTTATGTTAGTTTATGACGATTGGACATACTTTCCAGAAATCTTCATCCGACCGTGTTGAATTGGTATGATGTGTATTTTCACCCTCAATAACACAAAACTGATTGAACTTTGTTTTTACAACTTCAGCAACTTCAAAATGCGTGACACAAATGTTTTTAGATTCAACTTCTAATAATGATGACACATATGTTTGACACGTTTCAAAAGTAACCAACTGTGATTCACTCATACTGGTAATAACAAGTCATCTCATGTAGTAGATTTTCTATTTGTTTTAAAATTAACAGATACACATTCTATTAAGATATACAAACATCAATTATGTATCTAAATGAAATTTTAAACAGAAATCAGAAATGAAATATAAATAGTTGTAAGTTATATTTAAACTAATAACAAAGAACTTACCACTGAAATTAAAATCATGCAAACATGGTAAAGTTGGTGTCTTGAGACCATCTTTATCACCACAAACTTGCAAATGTTCATTTTGGACATCAACTTTTCCTTTTGCTTTGATCCTCAACAATAGCCTTAATGATCTCAATAAATATAAATTTTTTAGTCATTAAGCTATTATAATAAGACAACAACATAAGATGATTGTATACTGCAATATATTTAAAAACCAAGTAAACCACGTAATACAATATAAGATAATTATGCATACCAACTTACTTACACGCAAATTCTACCATTATACAAATAATTTTTTAACTCCATACTTATTAACAATTACATTAACATGTTGCATACATACTATTAAAAATAAAAAAAATATATATCTTTCAAACAGTAAATTTGAAAACTTAATATGTGGCACTAACTCTACATATATGCAAAACTAAATAAAAATAAAAATAAAAAAGTCAATATACTACTTATATTTATATCACCTGCATTTTTCATATTACACCCCTCTTTCTGAACTGATTTATTCTCACTATTGTACGTTTCTTTATCACATTGATCCTTAGATTCTCCACATGCAATTCCATTCATCTTACCAGTTTGGAAAAATATGTAAGTTAAACTACATGTCGAAACTGAGTAATCCGTAAAAAAATATATAAAAAATTGTTTTAAGCAAATAATATATCCATATACTAATAAGTAGACTAACCGGTTCAACACCTCAATTTTTTATGGTTGAAACATCATTTTGAAGAGATTTCAACTCTTGAATGATATGTTTGAATGAAGAATCCATAAACACCTTCATTCCAACAAACATAGCATCTACATTTTTTTAAAAAAATTTCCAAGTCATTGTGAACATCATAATTTAAGAATATCAATAATTCATCAACCAACATTATGATAGTAAGTAAAATTTATAAACTAATCTTCACAACTTCTTGAGCGATCTTTTGCAAATTCATAATAAATGTCATACTCGGATCACTTTCAATAATATGTGAAGAATTATAACGCCTATCTCTGTCAGTTAGCCATAAAACTCTTTGAGTCTGTTCCTTCTCTTCCTTGCAGATTTATCACATTCGCGCTTCTTGTTGATTGTTAAATTGGTCAAAACACTAAAATTTTCTTCCTCAATGAAAGCAAGCTCATTATCCATGAACACAAGATCTTTAAATATAAACTGCAGAAGAATAAAACATTATGACTATAAGCTACTCATATACAATTAATTTAATTTATAGTGACTACAAAATTTCTCTCACTTGATTGCCATATTTTCTTGAAATAGCTTTCTAGAGATGTTGAAAATAGACCTTGTTTTTCAAGATATTCCAATTGAATATTCGAGGAGTCTGATAGGATGTACGGGTTGCTATTGAAACATCAACTTTGTCGCAATATTCCTAAAATCATATTTTTCCTCAATAAAAGCAAGCTCATTATCCATGAACACAAGATCTTTAAATATAAACTGCACAAGAATAAAACATTATGACTATAAGCTACTCATATACAATTAATTTAATTCATAGTAACTACAAAATTTCTATCACCTGATTGCCATATTTTCTTAAAATACCTTTCTTGAGATGTTGAAAATAGACCTTGTTTTTCAAAATATTCCAATTGAATATTCGAGGAGTCTGATAGGATGTACGGGTTGCTATTGAAACATCAACTTTGTCGCAATATTCGTAAAACCATATTTGCAATGCAAGTGGAAACCCTTCAAAATTTAGGTAATTTGGATTTGATGCCATTTAGTCTGACATGGAATGTCGTAGATTGGAAAAAGATAGATTGCCCCTAGGATACGTAATGTATTGACCAGACTCAACATAAAGAAAATGATCCTTTTGAATATGTGAATTCATTGTAGGGGAAGACAATATGAATATACTAATTAAATAAATCATGGACATATCAAAATAGTCTTCTTCAAAAATCAGTCCATCTCCTTTATAGAATATTATGAAATCAACTTTCAAAACCGTATCAATGGTATTTGGAATGTAATGGGAAAGTATTAGGAAAATATCTTTGATATAGTGTTCAAATCATGATTAAACTCATACACCCACCACACTTGCAACAAGTAATTACCCTAAATTCACTTAGCCCAAAATGAAGTTCTTTACCATTAAATTTGAAAACAAACATGTCATCACGACCATTAGAAAAATTTTGAACAAAACTTTTAAATTTTTGTGGTTGGACTTTCAATTGGGGCAAATGTAGAAGATAATCAAAAGGTGACACTCTTACAAATGGACACTAACAGCCTTTCCGAGAAGTTTGTTATCTCATCAAAAGCATTGATATTGACATATGAGCACCATCGCGAATTTTTCTTCTTAATCTAAAAATTAATATATCAAAAATTAATAAATTATATAAAGAAAATTCAAATCTTTAACATATAAACTAAGAATATTTGCATCAAACAATAAAATAATGAATACATCAATAATAAACGAAAATAAAAACTTACCTTTTGTGCTTGTGTCACATCTTTCCGTTTCTTATTAATCACACAAGCATTTTTTTGAATTTACAACCTTCCCACCTTTACTCCCATAAATCATATCAACCGTCTACACCACAAAATTATTGAATGTTAACATGTTTCGAGAAAAGCACAAAATTTAAAACTTTCATGTCACAAAAAAAAAAAAAAAAGGAAAAAAAACATATACCTTTGAATCTTGTTCAGTATTTACTCTTTATCTTTTAGAGAGGGAAATTTCACCCTCAAAATCGTTGTCATGACGATAATGAACTTTTGATAAGTTTTCTTTATTCTTCAATTTTGTACCAACATAAGAAACATTTTTTTGAACTTTGTAGACAATGAAGAATCCATGGTGAAATATTCTATAATTCTATCAATTAATTCATTTTCACCTCTAGGTACTGTGGGCGCGCGCTATCAATGACTACAAAAGATTTGTTAAGCCTAGGGTTTTTGCGCAGCATTTGCTCCATCAAACTATAATGAGAGCACTGGCTAATTCAGATTAAAACGCAAGAAAAGTAGAGAAGATGTAAGGTATGGGAGATAGATGAAAACTAAACTGAAGAAAGAAGATATAATGTTTAATAGAGAGATGAAAACCGAAAGTGAAGACGAAAGTTGTAAGGTTAGATTGTGTTTTCTATTGATAATTGTACCAATTTGTTGGTACCATAAAAAACATGGAAAAAAAAAAAGGAATAACTCATTATGAAGAAAAAGATGACTAAAAAACATAAAGGGAAAAAAATACTTAAAAGTGTGAAAAGGGATTTGAAATATTACTTAAAACTGTAACTCAATTATAGTATTTTACAAACTTATTGGTACTACAAATATTTTTATAAACAGAATCCCAATAATAATTACAAAACATTAAAAAAAAATTGTGAATGTGGGTATGTTTAATAAGAGAGAGAATATAAGATATAAAAAACTAATTAAACTCCACATAATATGGCACGGACTACTAAAAGTTACAAAGAGAAAATTCGGAAAAAATTAATAAAAAAATAAAAAGTATATATTTTGTTATCTATGTAATTTCAAAACTTACATTGTAATTAAATATAATTATATTGATATTTTGTTAATAAAAGTCTTATGTAGTATACTGTTGTAAAATTCACAATATGGATGGTGGATAATATTTTTATACTAAGTGGTGAAAAATTCAAAAGGGTGAAATCCAAAAAAAAAAGTTTTTTATCGTACTCTCAAAGCTATAACCACCCTTATCCCTCACCACCTCCCAAACTCCATTTTTGGTCAGCTTTGACCAGAAAATAACGACTAAAAACCCCATTGTTCTCCCTCAAACCCAGCAGCTTAAGCAACCCTTTGCGCCTCCGACCACAAACCAGATCACAAACCACCACTCTACTACCATGAACTAACAGTGAAATAATATCCAAAACCAACCCAGAACTATCGTTATATTCTCCTTTTTTCAGGCAAAAACACACAGGGTAAAACCCTCAAACTATCGATTTTCTCTCTCTGTCTTACTGACCGTTGAACTCCACACCTCAAAACAACAACAACAAGACCAACAACCCCAAGGCTCCACTGACCAAATGTACTCCGCCTCCCTTTCTCTTTCTCCCCTTTATTTGTTTGTTTTGCAGGTACATATATTGGTATTTTACGACAAATCCAAGGAGCTCCAAAGCTCGGGCGATATGTCTCTGTAGATCAAACTCCTGAAGATCTGAGAGATGAAACAGTTAGCGACCCATGCTTCAACTTCAGCATAGTCGAAAGTGTTGGGTATGTAGCAAGAATTGATGGGAAATAGAGGGAAGGAGAGGAATTTGAAAAGTTTAAAATTTGAAAGGTTGAGAACTTGAAAAGTCCTCTAATGCTTTAATAAAAAAAGGCAATTGTCCCTCATCGATAATGGAAATGAAAATAGGAGAGTTTAAATAAATAAACACTCGTAGTAATTGTTAAAAGGGTTGGAAAGAGAGAACCCCTCGTGCCGTCGTCGTCGTCGCTCGCTCGCTTCAGCTTCGGCTTCGGCTTTGGCAAATGATCGATCAAGACAAATTTATTTTAATTATTTATTTAATTAATTAAATGGCAAAAAAATATTTTCAATTAATTAGTTGATAACAGAAGTTAACCGAAATGTTTTCAACTTTTGAGTTAACCCGACCCGACCCGGATCCGCGCGCGTGACCCGTTTTAATTTCTGTTATATTTCAAAATGAATTTTATGATTTTCCTTCTTCTTTAAAACACATATTTCTTTGTGTACTTTCCTTCTGTTGATTGATTCGCTGACAGTAGAGTTTTTGGTATCTATACTCTACTGATTAAGATCATTTTACCCTGGGAGGTTATATTCCAAATCAAACCTCCGATACTAGAGGGGAATAATTTCCTTAAGGGGACAATGTGAATACTGTGGACTTAATTTTCTTCCTAAATAATCAAAAAGAAAGTATTCCAGATTCTGGTAAGTTTTACAGATTCAATTATTTTTTATGAATAAATTTCTGTTCTTCTTATTTACTGGTTCTAAAAAACATAGTTACTTCGTGTTTCGAAATGATTTATTACAACAAGTAATTTCTAATTTTCATAACACAGATTGACAACAATCTTAAGGAAATTATTAAATCTGTGTTTCTGGTGGAGAAAAAATTCTTTGTGATTTTATACTCCTTTAAGTCTGCAATTATAATTTATTACTTACTTATATTGTATCAATTTTGTTTATCAAAAATGGAAAACACTAGTGTTATAGTGGCTGTTGTTGTACCAACTCGAACTCTTGTATCACAAGCAGACAAAACCGGGTAAATTCACAAGTGTGAATTTCAAAGGATGGAAGCAACGAGTATTTTTCTGGCTTACCACTCTTGGTCTGCAGAAATTTACAAGTGAAGATACTCCAGTTCCTGCTGATGATATGCCAGACAGGGAAAAATTTATAATTGTTGAAGCATGAAACAGTCACACTTTCTATGTAAAGGTTACATTTTGAGTGCTTTAGAGGATGACTTATATAATGTCTATAGTGCAATAACAACTTCAAAAGAGTTGTGGAATGCACTTGAGAAGAAATATAAGACTGAAGATGCATGCTTGAAAAAGATTGTGGTCGCAAAGTTTTTAGACTATAAAATGGTAGATAGTAAAACTGTTGGATCACAAGTGCAGGAACTTCAACTTATTCTCCATGATCTGATTGCTGAAGATATGGTAGTAAATGAAGCTTTTCAAGTGGCTGCAATGATCGAGAAGTTGCCTCCTTTGTGGAACGATTTCAAGAATTATCTAAAGCACAAGCGTAAAGAAATGAAGCTTGAAGATCTTGTGATTCGGCTAAAGATTGAGGAAGATAACAGAAATGCCGAAAAGAAGTCGCGTAAGAGTTCAACAATCATTGGAGTTAATATTGTTGAAGAAGCTCCTCAAAGACAAAAAGAGAAAGAAGTCCAACGGGCAGAAGTCAGAACAGGCCAAGAAGAAATTCAAAGGCAACTGTTATAATTGTGGCAAGGCTGGTCATAGATCTTATGATTGTCATGCTCAAAGAAAGGACAAAAAGAAAGGCAAAAGTCAAGCAAACATCGTGGAAAAGATGGAAGATGCAGATGAATTGTGTGCAATGATATCAGAGTGTAACTTAGTTGGAAATCCCAAGGAGTGGTTTCTCGACTCAGGCGCCACTAGACATATTTGCTCTGCGAAAGAAGCCTTCGCAACGTACACTCCTGCTGAGTACAATGAAGATTTATTCATGGGAAACACAGAAACAACAAGGATTGCAGGAACTGGGAAAGTAATGTTGATTATGACATCCGGCAAAGTGTTGACTTTGAACAATGTTCTGCATGTCCCTACTATTAGGAAGAATTTAGTTTCTGCTGCACTACTCGTTAAGAACGGGCTTAAGTGTGTCCTAAATAGTGATAAAGCTGTAATAAGTAAGAATGAAATGTTCATAGGAAAGGGCTACCTTAATGAGGGTCTTTTCAAATTAAATGTAATTATTGTTGACAGTATTAATAAGAATTCTGCTTCTGTTTACTTATTGGAGTTAAGTGATTTATGGCATGCCCGCTTGGGACATGTAAATTACAAAGCCTTGCGAAAATTGGCTAATCTATAAGTATTGCCTGATTTTAAATGCGATAAGTCGAAATGTGAAATTTGTGTGGAAAGTAAGTTTGTTAAACATCCTTACAAGTCTATAGAAAGAAATTCAAAAACTTTAGACTTAATTCACACTGATATATGCGATATGAAGTCAACACCATCTAGTGGTGGAAAAAAGTATTTTATAACTTTTATTGATGACTGCACTCGATTTTGTTATGTATATTTGCTTAATAGTAAGGATGAAGCAATTGATTCATTTAAGCAATACAAGAATGAAGTGGAAAACCAATTGAATCTAAAGATAAAAATGATTCGGAGTTATAGGGTGGAGAATATGAATCTCCTATTGCAGAGATATGTTTGGAATATGGTATTATTCATCAAACTACTGCACCTTATACACCACAGTCAAATGGTTAGGCAGAACGGAAGAACAAAACATTAAAGGAAATGATGAATGCCTTAATGATAAATTCTGGTTCACCACGAAATCTTTGGGGGAAAGCCATCCTTACAGCTAATAAAATACTCAATAGAGTACCCCATCGAAAAAACACAATTAATTCCATATGAGTTGTGAAAAGGAAGAAAACTCAACTTGAAATATTTCAAAGTGTGGGGGTGTTTAGCCAAGGTAGAGGTTCCTTTACCTAAGAGGGTTAAAATTGGACCCAAAACAATAGATTGTGTCTTTATTGGGTATGCTGTGAATAGTAAAGCCTGCCGATTTTTGGTTCACAAATTTGATAATCCTGAGATTCATGTTAATATGATAATTGAATCAGATAATGCAGAGTTTTTTGAAAACATTTATGCGTATAAAACTGAAAGTGAGTCAACAAGTGAAAGACCTAAACGACCACAAGAAGAATCAATGGAAAATTTTCAAACTAGTGAGGAACCTAGGCGAAGTAATCGACAACGAAAATCTGTTTCTTTCAGACAAGATTTTGTAGCACTATTGCTTGAAAATGAGCCTCAAACATTTAAAGAATCTATATCTTCGTCAGAGTCAACTTATTGGAAAGAAGCAGTCAATAGTGAGATTGAATCAATTTTAAGCAATCACACTTGGGAATTGACTGATCTTCCTCCAGGAAATAAACCTTTAGGAACAAAGTGGATCTTTAAAAGGAAAATGAAACCTGATGGGACTATTGATAAATATAAGGCTAGACTGGTAGTCAAAGGGTACAGACAAAAGGAAGGTCTAGACTACTTTGACACATACTCTCTAATAACAAGGATAACATCAATTAGAATGTTTATAGAACTAGCAGTAGTGCATGATCTTAAAATCCACCAAATGGATGTAAAGACAACCTTCTTAAATGGAGAGTTAGAGGAAGAAATTTACATGGAACAACCTGAAGGGTTTATAGTTCCTGGTAAAGAAAAGAAAGTGTGCAGACTTGTGAAGTCACTTTATGGACTCAAGCAAGCACCCAAACAATGGCATGCTAAATTTGATCAAATAATGTTGTCAAATGGATTCAAGATTAACGAATGTGATAAATGTGTTTATATTAAAAACGTTATGAATCAAGAAGTCATTGTTTGTTTGTATATTGATGACATGTTAATAATGAGTAAAGAAATTGACGATATAAATGCTACTAAGCAAATGTTGTCCAGCAAGTTTGATATGAAAGACTTAGGAGTTGCTGATTTGATCTTAGAGGTCAGGATTATAAAAACTCCCCATGGACTAGCATTATCTCAATCTCATTATATTGAAAAAGTATTGGATAAGTTCAATTACTTGAATTTCAATATAGTCAAAACTCCAATTGATTTAAGTTGTACATTTAAAAAGAATAAAGGTCAAAGTGACTCTCAATTGGAATATGCCACAGTGTTGGGAAGTTTGATGTATATTATGAATTGCATGTGACCAGATATAGCATGTGCTATTAGTAAACTGAGTCGGTACACTAGTAATCCGAATCAAACTCACTGGATAGCTATGAAACGTGTGTTGGGTTATCTAAAATGGACACAACATTATGCTTTGCATTATAATAAATATCCTGTTGTGATTGAAGGATATAGTGATGCAAATTGGATCACCAGGTCAAATGATGTAAAATCCAGATGTGGTTATGTATTCATACTTGGTGGAGGAGCCGTCTCTTGGAAATCGTCCAAAGAGACATGTATTGCTCGCTCCACAATGGAATCTGAATTCATTGGTTTGGATAAGGCTGGTGAAGAAGCAGAATGGCTCCGGAATTTTCTAGAGGATATTCCATTCTGGCCCAAACCTGTTGGACCGATTTGCATACATTGCGATAGTCAAGCAGCAATAGGTAGGGCAGGGAGCGTTATGTACAACGGGAAGTCTCATCATATACGACGTAGACATAACACCGTAAGACAACTGCTCTCTAGTGGAATTATCACAATTGACTATGTAAAGTCAAGCGATAATGTGTCAGATCCACTAACGAAAGGCCTAGTGAGAGAGGCAGTTGAAAGATCATCTAAGGGAATGGGTTCACGGCTTAGGACAAGTCAGCATGACGGTAACTCTATGTAGCAGACTGGAGATCCCAACAGCTAGATTCAAGGAGAAAAACAAAGTTGTGGCTGACGGTTCGACATTATCATTTAACTCAATCCATTCTCATGATGAAGACAATGTTCAGGAAAAGGTTAAGACTTTAAGGCTTGTTAATGAGGTAATAAAGCTTATAGTTTTTAATGATTTTCTAAGTTTGGTAGATTTGACCAAATAGTGTATCTACGAGATGACACGGTGAGAAATCACCTATGTGAGTGTGAAGTGGAAGCCGCTTCAAAGAGAATTTTATGTCAAAAGCCTATTCTCTATACACTCATGAAATTAGGAGGTGTTCATGGCTGAAACGAACACAACCGTAAGAATCATAAACAGTAAAAGGTTAATTGTGTGACATATGGTTGTCTAGGTAAACACCAAAGTTCGACGGTTCAAAGATATCACATCTACCGATTGACCGAGTATATCCGACATATGCTCACTACAGAAGGTCCAAGGGGAAACCTACTTATCCAGATGCAATTAATCCTTGCTTGTAAAGTACACAATTGTCCGTGCATTCCTATGTTATAACTATTCCCCATCAATGTGGGGGATTGTTGGGTATGTAGCAATAATTGATGAAAAATAGAGGGAAGGAGAGGAATTTGAAAAGTTTAGAACTTGAAAAATTGGGAACTTGAAAAGTCCTCTAATGCTTTAATAAAAAAGGCAATTGTCCCTCATCGGTAATGGAAATGAAAATAGGAGAGTTTAAATAAATAAACAGGTATCAAGCTTCTCACATTATCTATTGGAATTTATTAGGAATTTCTTTCCAAGTTAGAATTTTTGGCATATCTCAAAAGGATCTCCAATCTTCACTTCAGGAGATATTCTCAAAAATTTTGTCCTAGTGTTTATTTCAAGGAGAAAGAAAACTCACACTGGGCATATGATCGAGTTGTATGACACCTACATATCGTGTTGAGCAAAGAATAAGATTAAATGTATTTCCAATCAAGTAATTGATGAATAGTGCAAAGAATGTGTGACAATATCTTCAGTAAGAAATGCACAGTATGAACATGATGAAATAGGAAAATAATAAGTACTATTATATTCAATGTCTAAAACAAGATATAAAACATTTTTTAGAGGAAGAACTCAATGAAGTAAAATAGGACTCTCACACATACAAGAAATCCAATGATACATTTTACAATGAAAAGCAAAAAAAAAAAAGATAAATTATTTTTTTCCTTCAATGGAAAGACACTAAAAATGCTTTGGAAAATATTAAAGAGTGGGTGTTTGCTCACTTTTTTGGTTTCTTTCTTTTTCTTTTTTTTGCAAAATCAAGAATGTGATGAGACAATTTAATCTTTACTATAATTTGTACCAACAGTTAGGATTGGAGGTAAATATCTCCTTCTTCTTTTCTTCTCTTTTTCTAACTATGATTAAATTTAAGGTAATTTCTACAGCTTCAAGTGGTACCTCAAACATAATTAAGGATCAACAAAATTAGTTCATGTTTCATCAAACAAAGGTTTTGAATTGCTTTAATATTTAGGTTTCATGTTCCCTCACAACAAAAACAAATCCTATTTCACACATATTTGAAGTGTTTGATTTGAGGTAATTTTTCAAAGTGCACTCCCACTAGCAAGAATGATCAACGCATGCAATTGTGATACCATATGTTTGACCCTTACCTAAATCTCGACTAATGTGAGAACATTTGGAATGAGATAATGTACGGATTATCATTAAATTGTAACATAGGCTTATGGATGAGTAGGATATTTATTTGAGATAAAAGTAACTTAATTCATCCTTGATAGTGACACTGAATTTGTGTTTTTGACGATTGATACATCTTTGGCATAATATCCACTTCATTTTCCTTCCCTTTTTCGACTTCCTTTAAATTCTCATTGGTTGGAGGGTTTCCTTTTTTCACCCATTTGTTTTGACTTCTTCTAAGTCCTAATTTCTTTGATCTTTTCTTTTATTTCACCCCTTTCTTATAATTTTTTCCCCTCTTTAGTTGGAATATTTTCCTTCCCACCTTTCATTGACCTTGTAAGGGTGTACTTGTTTTTCCTTATTTCTTTTCATATTCTTTCTCTCTTCACTTTTATTCTTTTTGTCGAAGTCATTTTTGTTTTGTTGACTTCAGGATACTTAATATTTTTTTTCCTTTGGACACTAGAATATGAATTTTTTCTCCTATAATTTGGTCACATTTGGTGCACTCAAGAAGGTTGGTCTAAGAGAGGTATAATTCATGTTATCACTCAAAAGGGCTATGGCTAAAATGTGGTTGTCCAAACAAAGGCTCACAAAGTGGGAAAATAAGGGAATAAAGTCATTTGGTAGGATTTGAAAGACACGAGCTAGTCAAAAAAGGCCTACAATCCTTTGCCGAACAAAACATTACTCAGCATTTCACCTCAAAAAACATTTAGTCCAAGTTCTAGATAAACAGTACAATGCAATTGAATTTTCATCTAAAAACTCTCCACACCATGCACATGAAAGGTTGATTTCATTCTTATCTTGAATGATTGAAACACAATTTTCAAACATAACAAAAGTACAAATAACAGGCACCACAAGATTCTATTGGTTTACAACAAAGTAAGACCTCTTCATCATATCGAAAATATTTACATGCTCCTAACTTTATTTGTCCCAACTTAGATGAAAAGATGACTTGTGCAATATATACACATGGTTTTTTTTAAAGAATGAATATTGAACCCTAGAAGGGTTGCTTAAGTATCTCATCGAGATGAGAATCAGGCGTGTGTATTTCATGCAGATATGACTTTGAAAATATGAGCAAACTATTTCAATCTTTTTTTTCTTAGTTTAAAAGAATGAATACCTAAACCAATATGGGTTGCCTAGGTGTCTCACCTAGATGAGAATTACGTCATAGTTTGTGAAATTATGTCTTTGAAACTATGCACAAACTATTAATATTATTAATTATTCATTTTTGACTTTTCTAAAAAATAATACCAAATTCAAGAACAGTTGTCTACGTATCTCATCGAGATGAGAATCAAGTATGTTTAGTGCATATAGATATGTCATTGAATAAATGCACACAATGTTATTATATGATTTTTCATTCTTTTGGAATAATGGATACCGAACCCAAGAGATGCATATGTATCTCATCAAGATAAGAATCAGATGTAGGTAGTTCATTCAAATCTAACATAAAATAATTTTAAAATTTAGTCAAACTCGTAGTGATTCCTTTTATCCTCTTAATTGTCGACCTTTATACTGCCTCTTGAATGTGGTCTCTCATTGTTTCATTTTTTTTTTACAGTAACCACTTGTTTTATTCTTTTTAAATATGTCTTTTAACTATGTCTTCTCCCAATCATCCAGGAGAACAAGACATTGTTATGACCATTACCAACTGTTTTCAGGGATAATTTTCTTACAAAAATATAACAAATGTCTGAAAGCAGGGCCATAATAAAAAAATAAAAAAAGTGTAATTTCATAGTCAAGGTTTCCCAGATTTGTCTTTTTGACATGATATTGATGTCTTGAGAAATACAAAGACCGAGATTTTGCGAGTTCTCTTGTCTCTTGCAACTTTGGACGAACAATGACTTTCTAATTTTGACATAATTAAACTTCTCGCTCAAAAAAAGAAAAGATAAACTCAAAAGGTAAAAGTGTTAGTCCGTGTTCATGATGGATAATGCAAAATATCACATAAAGAAATAATTAAACAGACAAGCACTACTTTAATAAAAGACAAACCTAATTATATCACAAAGCATACACACATTTATTGCGTGTCCTATACCAATATGTGACCCTTTTTTGTCAAGAATGACCTATCGATATGAAAGATATATTACGTCATTTGACTACATCGTCTCAGAACCCAAAAGCATACAAATATTATGATAAACTTGAATGGGAATACGTAATCAGGAAAAAGGGAATACAAATAGTCAATCCAACAATAGGGTACCATCCTAAGTTATTCCTCGATGGACCGTCCTTTTGTTTGATTTCTTGTCATTCTAAATGCCAACGTCTTCAGATGCGATGGTTATTTTATTCTTCATTGACTTTAACAAACTCCTAAACTCCCTACTCCAAGAGACAATGTTTTGCCAAATGATGTATATATCCTTAGAATTTAACATTTAAATATAATTGTCTTTATTGACCAATTAGCCAAAAAGACATAAAGTGGGCCTCTTATTGGCCCAACACGTCTTGGGTGTCGTGTCAACTTAATTAAAAATGCGCTAAATTTGGAATTTAGTTTCCCTCTACAGTAGGTGACTAAAGAGTGGCATCTGCAGACAGAGAACCCAAGCAGACAACTTAGGTTTGAACTCACGACAACCATTGAACGCATGACGAATCAATAAATTGTCGATCATTCTGAAAAATGATCGAGTATGAAAAGTTCAACTACGATCATGCAGAAACTATTCTTAATATAAAAGATGTCATGAATGCAATAATACTTTTAGAAATTAAACCAATAATAAATAAATAACAAGTACAATATATACAATAATAAATTTATAACAAGCACAATATATACGTATATATAAATAATCAATGAAATATACAAGATAGAAGATGCAACACACTAAAACACAAACCTCCTCAATTTGAAAAAATAAACTAACAATGGTTAGAATCTTTACATCCCCAACGAAGTCGTCATTCTATTTACATCTCTACTTGATTGAAATAGGGCAAACTATCGCGATAACATGAAGAATAATCAATTGATTCAATTTAAAAATAGTTTCAAGAATAAACGAATTATAAAAGGAGTATCTACCTAATTTAAAGATAAAATAGGAAATCATTTAAGTGATCTACGAAATCAATAGATTTTAGATAAGGGGTTGAAGTTATTACGAAGGGAATGTGTTAGGCATCCTTTCAAATTCACAATTATATATGGGTCCCGGCTGATTATTTTTTTTTAATAGAGCAGGAGATAATACAATATAAAAATTGTATAGGCATACAGTTTACATAAATAATAGGAGAAACGACCTAGTGTGTGCCTATCGTGAACAATATACATAATAATAAATAAACAATTATAATTCGATTTCCATTGGAATAGCATTAATGGGAAGCGACTTCGGGGTACCTGTTAACATACTTAGTAATAATGTTAGTAATAAATAAATAAATATGAATACAAATAAATAAATAAATAAATAATTGAAAACAAAACCCGTTTTATTTACATGGAAGGCTTGAAAATCATTGGTAATTTCTTAATCGTCCAATTTTAACATATAAGAATATATAAACTTAAACTAAATTTCAGTCTTTTAAAAGGGGAGGCCTCGAAAACTGACGGAGTATTTTTTATGATTGGAAAATTACAACACACAACTTATATAAACGTACCTAAAATTTCGTCATTTTCAATGGGAAAACCTCTAAAATCGACAGAGAGATTTTTGCATTGGCCAATTAGAACACACAAATGTGCACTAAAATTTCATCTTTTCCAATCAGAAGACCTCAAAAACCGACAGAGAGATTTTCTCATTTGTCAATTTTAACATGAAAATTAGTGTAATATCATAATAAGACAATTAATAAAAATAGAGAAAATGGTCTAAAACTCTTCCAACCTATACCCAAAATCCAACTACATAATCCAACTTCACGGTGTCCTATTACCCACCTGAACATTATATTTATCTATTTTATAGACGACTAAGTGTTGGCCTGTCATTGGAAGTGTTGTCAACTCCTATAGGCACATTACAAGGTGAATTTTTATGAATATTTCCTCGTTCTCCAACAATCATCTTCTCCACCCTTAAATATACCATTGTTTCTTCTTCCCAACCATTAACAATTGTTCCTTTTATAAACAATTCATGGTTTTCTCTGAAAATTATTAAGAGTTAGTAGTTAATGTTCATTTCTATTTCAAATCTTGAATTAGGGTTTGTAATATGCTCTACTTTCTTATTTAGGTCTCTAATTTAAATTTTAAATTTTCTAGTAAAATTCATAAAAAATGAAAAATGAAAATTTGAATAAGCTTTGTAATGATTCCTTAGGTCATCAATAGAAATACATGCAAATGGTGAAGGAGATGTGGAGAAATTTGTTTTTGGGTCTTTTACGTTTTACGAGCGATATGGGAAAAAAGAGGAATTAAGAGTTGAAGAGGTGGGGTACCCGCGCGTGAAATACATGGATTATTTGTTTGGTCTATGTGTTTAGGTCTGCGTTGAAATGTATAGAAAATAGAGAAATATAAAGTTTAGGTGGGTAATAGGACACCCGTAAAGTTGGAATGTGTAGTTGAAATTTCAGGTATAGATTGAGGGGATTTTATACTATAAACTTTACAAAAATAAGCATATCAGAATTCTTTAATGGTTAAACTAATACATGAACAATTGAAATAAAAAAACAAGAGAAAACCATGCCCAACACATAACCAATAAACATGATCTAACTAAGTAATAATTCAACTTAATATTGCAACAACAATAATAAAAAAATTAAATGGGCTAAACTACCTCATTTTGGGAAAACAAGAGAAAAACATATTGATAACAAAATATTAAAATTCAGTTCAAAATAAGACATAAAATAATTATATATAATAATGTTAATCAAAATCATTTAATGAACAAAACAACGGCGCAAATATAATGTCATGAATAAAGTAAAAAATGAGATTAAAGATCTTAGATAGTCCCAAAAAATCAAGAAGACAAATATATATATACATATATATATATATATAAATATATATATATATATATATTATATATATAGGTATGTGTATATACATACATATATATGTATGTGTATATACATACATATATTAAAAAAATTATTCGAAAAGATTGCACAACTGCCAGAGAAAACAAAATTAATAATACTAACATAAACTAATATGAACCAATAAGATATAATAAAAAAACTAAGTAAAGTTTATCGGAAAATCATGAAACATGCCAGATCTGAATTCGAGTAGTAATTGGAACTTTCTGTTGTCAATCTGTGTTATGAAAATTAGAAATTACTGGTTGTAATAAATCATTCAGAAACACGAAGTAACTGAGTTTTTTAGAACCAGTAAATAAGATGAGCAGAAATTTATTTGTAAAAAATAATTGAATCTGTAAAACTTATCAGAATCTGGAATACTCTTTTTGATTATTTAGGAAGAAAATCAAGTCCACCGAATTCACAGTGTCCCCTTAAGGAAACTATTCCCCTCGAGTATTCGAGGTTTGATTTGGAATATAACCTCCCAGGGTAAAATGATCTTAATCAGCAGAGTATAGATACCAAAACTCTACTGTCATCAAATCAATCCACACCAGGAAAGTACACGAAGAAATATATGTTTTAAAGAAGAAGGAAGATCAGAAAATTCGTTAGGAAATATTTTGAAGACTGAATGGTACTTATAGGCAAGAAGAATATATTCTGAAAGGTTGCAACCCTTTCAGAGTTGACACGACCATTAATGAAAGGTTGCAAACTTTCAAATGGTATTGACTGTTCCTGAAAGTTGCAACCTTTCAGAATAGTCATGGAGGGAATTTTTAAGTATAACAGAAATTAAAACGGGTCACGCGCGCGGATCTGAGTCGTGTCGGGTTAACTAAAAAGTTGAAAACATTTCGGTTAACTACTGTTATCAACTAATTAATTGAAAATAATTTTTGGCCATTTAATTAATTAACTAAATAATTAAAATAAATTTGTCCAAAAAATTATCTCTCGATCGATCATTTGCCAAAGCCAAAGCCGAAGCCGAAGCACGCGACGACGACGACGGCGCGAGGGGGTCCCTCTTTCCAACCCTTTTAACAATTAATAGGACAATTTCAATGGCTGAAAAGGACATTGAATTTTAGTCACATCTTTTAGGAGGTGAAGGAGTTGCACCATATCTATTAAACCTTCAAGTCGAATGAAACCTGCATGAAAGACATGTTCAATTAAGTCACATCTATGGGGAGGTGAAAGATGTCCACCTTATCTACTCGCATTCAAGTAGGTTTAAACTTGCGTTGAGATTTATTTGCATTTAAGTCACATCTTGTATGGAGGTAAAGGATGTGCACCTTATCTATTAGCATTCAAGTCGGTAAAATGCACTGAAATATATTTGTATTTATGTAACATTTATTTGGAGGTTAAGGATGTGCACCATATCTATTCCATGTTCATGTTGAAGGAAACTTGCATTCAAAATCCTACCAATGGATTTTGTTTTTTAATTCGTCCTATCGATGTACATACTCTCAAAATCCTACCGATGGATCATTTTTTTTCACTCGTCCTACCAATGGACATTGATTAAAAATCCTATAGATGATTATTTTTTTTCACTCATCCTACCGATAGACATACATTCTAAATCCTAATGATGAATCATTCTTTTTTATTTGTCCTACCGGTTGACATATATTAAAAATCCTATCGATGGATCATCATTTTTATTCGTTCTACCGACAGACATTCATTTTTATCCTACCAATGCATCATGTGAATTTGTCAGACCGTCAGATATTCTACCTTTTTCCTTGTATTTTTTTTTCCATGTTAATGAGTTTTATATTTGTTTTTTCAAGAAGATCCAAGAGGATGCATCCTAAGTTGACCCACAAATAAACAATACTTCAACAAGGACAAAACACAGTGTGGAACCTTTTTGAGGAAACTCTGGGATAGACTTCCACAACATTCCAACCATAATTTTATATAAAAGTAATGTGTTCGGCCAAAATTAGGTTTGTCAATTTTCATCATCCACAATAACTTTTATCAATCATATCCAACAGTTGTTGACACTCAATGTTGGTATAACATTTTAAAAATTCATAAGTTTTAAGCTTGACTTATTTAATAGTTCAAAATATGCTTTTTAAATAATTTTAAATAAGTTTATCGATAATTATTTTTATTTTATCAAAATTTAGGATCTTCGTATTAGTTAATTTTGACTGATATTTTTGGGGCACAATCTCAATAGCACAATTTAAGCCAATTCCATAATTATTTTCCTGTTTAGTTTAGTTCAAAAATGTTGATGGTGGATAATATTTTTAGACTAAGTGGTGAAAAATTCCAAAAGGGGTGAAACGCTAAGAGATTTTTCTATCATTCTCTCAAAGCTGTCGTCATCCTTCTTCCTCACACACTCCCAAACTTCAGTCCCCGCAAGCTTCCACCAGAAAATTATAACTAAACAATCCCACTATTATCCCTCAAGCCTAGCTGCTCAAAAAACCCTTCACGTCTGCAACCACCAACCAGATCACAAACCACTACTCTACCACCGCGAACCACCTGTGAAACCTGAACCATAACCAACCAAAAACTCTCATTTTCTATTTCCCCCCCAAAACACACCGGATTAAACCCTCAAACCATTGATTTTCTCTCTGTCTCACCGACCGGTGAACTCCACACCTCAAAACAATAACAACCCGACAACAACTGTGAACAACCCCAAATCCCCAAGGTTTCATTGCCAAACAACCACCAAATGTACTCCATCTCCTTTTCCCTTTTCCCCTTATTTTTGTTTGTTTCGCAGGTAAAAATATTGGTATTTTTCGATGAATCCAAGGATATCCAAATCTCCGACGATATGTCTCTCTAGATCAAACTTCGGTATAGCTCAGAGATGAAACAATCAATAACACATGCTTCAACATCAGCGTTGTTGAAAACTCCAATCACTTATGAACTTCAGATCTGGCATGCTTGAAGATTTTTAGGTAAACTTTACTCACTTTTTTATTAGGTCTTATTGGTTCATTTTAGTTTGTATTAGTATTATTGATGTTGTGTTCTCTGGTGGTAGTGTAATCTTTTCGAATAATTATATATTTTTGTTTGCTTCTTTTTTGTACTTTTTATGATCTTTAATCTCATATTTTAACTTTATTCATGACATTATATTTGCTTAGTTGCTTTGTTCATTAAATTATTTGGGTTGAAATTATTATAAATAATTCTTTTATGTTATTTTTAATTGAATTTTTAATATTTTATTATCATTTTGTTTTGCTATTGTTTTCGCAAAATGAGGTAGTTTCGCCCATTTGACTTTTTTTGTTACTGTTGCTATATTAAATTCAACTATAACTTAGTCGGATCATGTTTATAGATTATGTGTGGTGCTAAGATTTTCTCTTGTTTTTTTCAATTGTTCATATAGTAGTTTAATCGTTAATGAATTTTGGTATGTTGATTTTGGTAAAGTTTTATAATATTTTTATTTATTGTCTTATTATGCTATTACACTAATTTGTATGTTAAAAATGTCCAATGAGAAAGATCTTTCCATTGGTTTTGGAGGTCTTCCATTGAAAAAGATGGAATTTTAGTTTTCATTTACATATGTCCGGTGTTGTAATTGGCCTATGAGAAAACCCGTCAGTCGATTTTGGAGCCCTTCCCATTGAAAAAGAGGAAGTATTAGTTCACGTTTATGTATGTTGTGTGTTATAATTGGCCAATCAGAAAAATTACTCCGTCTGTTTGAGAGAGCTCCCCATTAAGAGCCTGTTTAGATCGTATTGAAAAAGTAACTTTTAAAATGTACTATTTTAAGTGCTAAAACTCATTTTAAAAATAAATACTTATGTGTTAGGATAAAAGTTTGCAGTTGAAAAAATAAGCCGGTGATATGCTTGGCAAATAAATGATTGAAAAAACTAGTTTTTATCAAAAAATCTGAAATACCCTTAAAGCTATTAACATGATAAAAAATTAATTTATATTTTACATCCATATGTAATAATATTTTCTATCATACACATATTTCTCTGTTATAAAAAATTATTATTAATAAAGATAGTAATAATAATTATAACAAAAGTAATTATAACAACAACAACAAAAACACACCCCCCCCCCACCACAATGAAGAACAACAACAACAACAACAACAGCAACAACAACACCAACACCAATAGCAACAACTACAACAACAACAACATCATCATCATCATCAACAACAACAACAACACCTACACCAACAACAACAAAAACAACAAAAATAACAACAACAACAACAACACCCCCGCCAACAACAACACAACAACAACACCATTAACAACAAGAACAACAATAGCAACACCACCACCACCAACAAAAGTAACAACAACAACTACAACTATAACAACAACACCACCACCCCCAACAACATCAACATCAACATCAATAACAACAACAACAATAGCAACAACAACAACAACAACAATAACAATAGTAATAACAATAGCAACACCACCACCACCACCAACACCACCACCAACAACAACACCACCAACAACACCAACAACACCAACACCAACAACACCAACAATAGCAACAACAACAACAACAACAACTGCAACAACAACAACAACAACAACAACAACAACAAAACAGTTGCATCAACAACAACAACATCACCAACAACAACAACATTAATAACAACAACAACAAATACAACAACAAAAAAAATTGTTTTATCTCCTCCTCAATTTTAAAAAAAGTTAATTCAATCTGGACTCATAGTTTTGGATTTCGAATGATGTCTAACACCTTCTCTTAAGAATAACTTGAACTCCTTTTATAGAATCTAACGACTTTGTACATTACTTAAATGATTTCCTATTTTTTTTTCCAAAAATATAGTGGAGACTTCTTTTAAAAAAATTTTATTCATGAAATTCTTTTAAAATTGAGTTAATCGATTATTTTTTGAGTCACTGCGATTGTACTCCTTATTTGAATAATGTAGGGATGTAAACACTATCTCATTTTTTTATAGAGTCACTTTTTTTGATTTGGTAGAACTACATATGCCTTATTTCGATGTAACTTGAGCATGGATTGGTTGCATGTTAAAATATTATTTCCAAATGAGTCCATGTTAGAGTTGAAAGGGAAAAATTCTATTCCTAAGAGTCAATTTGTGTCATGCCTAAAAGCTAGAAAGATAATTGCAAAAGGGTGCATGTGTCATATTGTAAGGATCATGGATGTTGAATCCAAGCTCCCTTCAATAATGTCAGTCCTTGTATAGGGGGAATTTTGAGAAGTCTTTCCTAATGACTTTCCTAGAATTCCTCCCAAACGAGAAATAGATTCCGGCATTGATCTCTTCCCGGATACTAAACCCATATCTATCCCAATTTGCATGATGGCTCGGATGGAGTTGAAGTAGTTTAAAGTACAACTCACAGATTGGCTAGACAAGGGTTTTATTCAACCAAGCATATCTCTATGAGGTTCTCCGGTATTGTTTGTGACAAATCAATATAGGTCTCTTAGAATGTGTATCGACTATCGATAATTGAAAAAGGTCATTATAAAGAATAAGTATCCTCTTATGAGAATTGATGATTGTTTTGATCAATTGGGAGGGGCTAGTAACTTTTCAAAGATAGACATTTGTTAGGGCTACCACCAACTTAGGGTGAGAGAGGTTGACACTCCTAAAATGGCTGAGTTCCTTGTGATGTCTTTTGGCCTTACTAAGCCCTGGATACATTTATGGACCTCATGAATATGGTTTTATGGGAATATCTATACATGTTTGTCATTGTCTTTATCGAGGATATCTTAATTTAATCTAGAAGTGAGGATGATCATATGAGCCATTTGAGAATTGTCTTACGAGCCCTCAAAGATCACCAATTGTTCGCAAAGTTTAGTAAGTGAGAATTTTGGTTGAAATCCATGGGATTTTTAGGTCACAAACTAAGCAATGGTAACTACATCAAGAATTTGCCTAGACCTTTATCACCGACCTATATTTGAAGCTTTTTGGGTTTTTCCGGATACTATAGAATATTTTGAATTACTCTCATCTATTGCCTCTTATTTGACGACCTTAACCCAAAAGAAAGCTAAGTGTTAGTGGATGGATGGTTTAAATTAATGCTTCCAAGAATCAAAGTATAAGCTTACCTATACTCTTCTGTTGACCTTACCGAAGGGTACCAATGGGATTGTAGTATATTGTGACACTTCTAGAGTAGGTTTGAATTGTGTCCTCATGCAATGAGTAAAGTTTATATCCTATACCTCAAGGCAATTCAATGTCCATGATAAGATATATCCTACTCATGATCTTGAACTAGCGGCCGTAGTATTTTCTTTGAGAAAATATGAAACCAATAACTTTATGGGTTCCATATAGCTGTGTTTACTGATCAAAAAATTTTCCAATATGTGTTTACTCAAAAAGACTTGAATCTGCAACAAAGATGGTGGTTAGAGATTTCGAAGGATTACAATATGAGCATCCTTTTCCACCCCGTTAAAGCCAATATGGTTGCAGATGCCTTAAGTTGAATGTTTATGGTTAGTGTGACCCACATACAAAGTGAGAAAAAGGTGTTAGTTTGTGATGTGCAAAGGTTTGCCTAGTTGGGTGTCCAATTTGTAGATTCTCCTAAAAATGGTTAGACGGTTTAACATAGCCCCAAATCCTTCTTAATAGTTGATGTGAATTATAAATAACACCTTGACCATGTTTTGATGGATTTGAAAGGATCTGTGCTAGGGAAATCCATTGAGGCTTTCTCCCAAGGGGGAGATGGGATACTTTGGAACCAACATAGGTTATCTGTTCCGGATACAGATGGTTTCAACAAACTAATTCAAGAAGAGGATCATGGTTTGTCATATTCTATTAATCTAGGATCCATCAAGATGTACTGTGATCTATGGGAGGTCTATTGGTTGAATGGCACGAAGAAGAATATGACAAATTTTGTAGCCAAATGTCGGAAATGTAAGAAAGTTAAGGCCGAGTACTTGAAATTTGGATGTTTTGTCTCAAGGTATAGAAATTCCCACTTGGAAGTGCGAAGAGGTCTACATGTATTTTTTATGGGCTTGCCTGTACAAGAAGGCAACATAATTCTATTTGGGTCATTGTGGATAGGATAATCAAATCATGCCATTCCTTTTCATATTCGGCAGAGGATTATGCTAAGTTGTGTATTGAAGAAGAAGTGAGGTTGCATGGAGTTCCTTTGTCTATTATTTCTGATAGAGGTACTCAATTTACTTCATAATTTTGAAAGCATTTCAAATAGGAGTGGTACAAGTTTGAAACTTAGGACCTTTTTTCACCCTCAAATGGATGGTCAAGTGGAACACACAATTCGAACCCTAAAGGATATGTCCATGTACCATTGATACAATTTTGTTGTAATAATAGTTACCACTCTAGTATTGATATGTGTTCATTTGAAGCACTTTATGAGAGAAGGTCTAGATCTTCGGTGGGTTGGTTTGAAGTAGGTGAATTCTCCCTTATCGGTCCTGAGTTAGTCTATGAGGTCATTCAAAAAGTTTGACTTATTAGAGATAGGTTGAAAATAGCTCAAAATTGGCAAAATTCATTTTTCGACAATACAAAGAGAGATCAAGAGTATGAAGTTGGTGATTGGATGTACTTAAAAATCTCGTCTATGAAAGGCGTAATAAGGTTTTGAAAGAAGGGGAAGCTTCGTCCTTGGTACGTGGGCGTTAGTGAAATCTTGAGGCATGTCGGAGAGGTTGCTTATGAATTGAGCTTACCTAGTGATTTGACTTTGGTTCACACAGTGTTTCATGTCTTTATACTTTAGAAGTGCATTGGTGATCTGATTTCCAAACTTCCTTTAGAAGGTTTAAAGGTTGATGAGAACCTTGCTTATGAAGAAGTCCCGGTAGAGATTTTGGATTGACAAGTGAAGATTGAGGAGTAACGAAGTACCTTCCGTTAAGGTTTTATGGATATATCACTTAGTTGAGGTTTCTACTTGGGAGTACGAGGCCAAAATGAAGTCCAACTATCCTTATATTTTTTGCTTATCCTCCTATGAAAACTTGAGGTAAGTAGTTTCTCTTTAATTTTTAGTGATATGGAATCATGTTAGTTGCTTGAGCATTTTTTAATGATCACCCTATGTGTGCATGTTTTTATGGGAATTCATGTTTAGTATGTAAATTGGGTTTTCATGACTTACAAGTTTCTCATGTTGATAATTCCTTTGGCATGATGCTTGCATATTTGAAGACATGAGATGTTGCATTGAGCATGCATAGTTATGTGAATATGGAATATTGTCTCTTCAATGATTATGTTGATCTTATTTGAGTAGGAGAAGGTAGTTCCTCCTAATATAATATGTAATGATTAGCCTTGTTCATATTAGGTTGTGTATGTAGTTCCTATTTTCTTTTAATGCATTTTCATGTATTGAGAATGAAGTTAATTTTCCCCCCTCGCTTCTAAATTATTCTTATGTTTCTTGCCTTTCGTACTTCTAGTCTTGGTTTTTTAGTCCTTCAATGTTTAAAGTGTCATTCGAAGACGAATGTTACTAAGTGGTAGATAATGTAATGACTCAGAGAGTGATAGGTTGAACTAGAGTCATAACACGGAGGTTAGCTTGACTTAAAGTTAGTCTCTAAGTTGAATTATGGTTATGTGAGAATTTATTTAACTTCCGATGATGCTTAAGACTAAACTTAAACGAAAAATGTTGGAGGGAAACACTAGGATGAAAGAAAGAACCTAAAACTATCTAAGAAAGTGAAGGAAAACAATACCTACCACTGATCACTATTTGCGATGGATAGTAGCATTGTCTATGTGCCTTGTCGATGAGCCAATTGATCTCTCCTCGCCTAGTGGACAACCTTCCCTCCTAACATATCTAGTGGATAAAAAGGAGAGATAGGTCTTAGGTCACCCAATGGATTGGCGGTGCACTCATTGACCATGCCCATCTCTTAGTGAAGCTGCCTATTTAAGGAGATACAATAACTTTTGGCGAGCCAATGGCTCATTAGGTGAGTCTCCTAGTGCCCTTGGCGAGCCAAGTAGGTAAATTGGGCGAGCAAAGTCGGGGGGGGGGGGCATTTAAGTACAAATTTTTAGCGCTCTTAGTTCCTTATCCCTATTATTTTATTAATTTTACCATAAGTATATAGCCTTTTTACACATGGAATTCCTTCACGAAAATCACATTCAGAACATGTAAAAGAAAACCGAATTACTCTCCCATAATTCTCTCTTTACATTTCCATTATTGAAGATCCAAGAACTTGAAGAATATGGCTCAAGCTCAAAGATCTTCACTCGAATTTCATGGATAATCCACAATTAATGTATGAAAATTCTCATCAAAGGAACTCCTTCCTCCATGAATTCCCTTCAAATCTACTTTCTAAACTTGCGATAATGTTTAAAACCTAGGGTTTTTATTTTATCCATGATATCTTCATGAAAAAGGATTTCATTACCTTAATTGTCTTACTTTATGATTAATATTATGTTTAAAGAATGTTTTTATTGTTAAAATCCCCATGAACCCATGTATCTTCCCATATTCCCAATTTTCATGAAGTTATGATGGGTTTCTTGATGCAATATGAGTATATATAATTGTATCTATGATAAGTTAATCAATTCACATTGTTTTATACATGCTTGAAGTAGTAATTCTATTTGTCATTTCAAGATATGATTTATGTCCCTTTAAGGGGTATATGGATATGGTTTATATATGTTATTGAAGCTCATGTATGCACTTATGTCTCACTTGAAAGGTAAACATCATATGACTAATGTGTGAATCATAGTATATTTCAAGGACTAGTATCCCTTACCACTACACAAGACTATGTATGAATTATATTGGATGATGATAATGATATTGTGTTGATTAAAACGTGATTCACAGAAAATACTATAGAAGCACTGTGAAAGGCTTTCTCACATGTTGATGGATTCTAATGTTGAAAGGTTATTCTCACCTAATGAATCTTTGAGCTAAAATGATATGTATTGTTTGAGTGCCTTAGTGCATTCTCCTATGAACATCAACTTATGTAAAGAATTGAAGTTACATTAAAATGAATTATGCTTAGCACCAAGTGAACATGAATATGAGATGGAGGCTTTTACATTTAGAAAGTACGGCTTCCCATGTGGGTTTATTCTAATTTTTGTAAGTACATATTCCAAATAATATATATATATATATATATATATAGATATATATATATATATATATAATATATATATATATATATATATATATATATATATATATATATATATATATATATTTATATATGTTGTCTAATGAAATGGAAAACTTCTATATTTAGCAAGTCTAGGTTTCTAATAGCAATATCTTTGTTCTGTAACTATGTGCCCGCATGGGTCTTAGTTATTTGATCCACCTTATAGCTATGTATTTCAAGTTCTACCTTACGCAAGTAAAAACCCTTCTTTTGGTGCGGGGTTATATGACACCAGATTCCATGTAGATCACATGATATATGTCGGTTAATGATATTAACCCTATGTAATAAGATGATGAATATAACTTGAACTATGCTTCTGATTTCTTGATGAGGTTTCTTAGTAGTAGTGGGGTATGAACTTCACTTTTACATTGTACAAGTTGTCTTAGAAAGGGATTTTGGGTTAGATGCTTTTTCTATGGTAAGATATGAATGTTTTGTATGTTGAGTAGGTTAATAAAGTATGACTTTCCTTATGTTTAAGTAATGAATATGATTATTTATTTATGTATTGTTATTGAATATGATGAGGTCTAAAGTCGATATGTGTTACTAATGTGAGATTAAGAGGGTAGTTGGCATGGTTGGTGTTATAGGATGCAAACTATACATTGCACAAGTGTGTCCATAAGGTTGATAAGGTAATGGTTCAACAATGCTATGAAGGGCTATGTGAAATTTAATATTATGATTTTGATTATATCTTTATATTCATAAATGGTTTCTAAACTTGATAAATGCGTATTTTTCACTAAAATGTTCCTTTTAGCACATTTTATGATTTTTGTGCATTTTTTCGTACTTCGTAGTTATGTACTAAGAAATTTTCTTTCCATCTACTCTTTGTTTAGATCCAGGTGCTTCTTTTTAGGTTCCTTGACGACTTGGATTGCTATCTCCATGTTTTTGGTAAGTCCTCATGTTCGAAAATGAAAATTTGTCATTTTTAGTTGCTATCATGTTATAGTATGTTGAGACTATTTTATACTAATGTAAGGACTAAGTCCCTAATATTGTACTCTTATGTTTAGATTGTCCGATGAGACAAGTCTAGATGTCCTATTTTCATATATGAAGAGAAGTTTAAACTTCAGTTAATTCTTTTTTAAATTTATCACATTGTTCTATGTTTTGTGTGATGATTAAAGAATAAGGGATTGAATGAGACCCCTTCGGGGTCAAGTACGCGCTTTCACATCTAGTGGGTAACCTTGGGTGGTGATACTAAGGAGTTTGTTAGTAGGAGTATTATGATTGATTGTGGTTGTAAGGAGTAATAGTCTTGGGATGATTCCCTTTAGATAGGTATAGACCCTAAACCAAAGGTTTTAGATAAAGCTTGAATATCGAGAGAATGTACCATTAGAATCAAACCTTGGTAACAATAACCCATTCCATACCTAGTCCGGTCTTCATTCGAGAAAGAATGATCCGAAAGAGAGATATTGTAACACCCCTATAAAATTTTGAGGTCACAGCCAATCAATCCTTCGTTGTGTAATATGTTTACCATGTAATTTAAGTTTATCCTAAGTGTTAAGGTCAATAAATCTAGCACATTGAGTTCCAAGAAGAACTAGAGAGAATTCATTCAAGTCCTTCTCTAAGTTCTTCTAAAATATGGGTCAACTTCAAAAAAGAATAACTCTTAGTAAAAGATGTGTTAGGTTAGACATGAGATGGAGAATGAAGTTTAGTTGGATTATCTTTCGAAAACAACCAATTATGCTAATTTTTGAGGTTGGATGAGTGAGATATGCCCTTTTGAAGTAAAGTTGTCCGGTTAAAGAAAGTTATCCAAAAATATTGAGGGGTATTTGTAATGATCGCGGAGCACCCCCTAGAAGCTACACACCGTACTTGACCTCGTGGAGGTCTTGTACAAGACCTTATACATCTTTAATATCATATAAATGAAAAGTAGTACAAAATTAAAAAATATTCTTTAAAACATAACGCGGATATCATTTAATAAAATGGAAGTCTTTCTAACATATGTCTCAAAAACCATCTATGAAAACATGAGTAATAATGTCTTGGGGCGCAGCCCACAAAAGTCTAAAACATAGTAAAGGACAGAAAAGGAACGTAGGTGTGGTGTCCTCGGATGCTATCATGACTCACCAATCCTAACTCCTTGAAAGCCTTGAAAACTTTACACTTCAAAGAAACTCAATCTTCTCAGCACCATATATTGGATTATTATGTAGGTAAAATTTTCGTTAGTTCTAAAAGTACCAAGTACAATAACTAACATAAGATATATCAAAAGGTTGGTAAACAATAGACATAATAATACGTCATAATAAAATGAAAATAACACGAATATTATCAGCATAATAAATCATCATAAAGCATATGTAAGTTCATACATATACCATTTTTCTTTCTTACTCAAGTGAACTACTTCACAAGCCACCACCTAGTATACTTGTGTAAGGCCAAGGTATCATCCCATACTACTACCTAAGCTAAGTACCTCTCTTTGGTCATTCTTGATCATAATATACTATCATAATTAAGACCTATGTTCTTTATGAAAAATTAGCACTATGCCCTTAGATCACCTCAAGGCACGCATGTGCAATGAATGTGAGACATCCCATTATACCTCACAGACTAAGCGTATGTTGAGATCACCCTAAATCACTTTCATCTACTCTAGGTGTTATTGATAGACCTACTTCATACTGACAAGGAATTATCATCTTGATTCAATCATATCATGGAAATAAACTTTAGCCACTACCCAAGCTAAACATACATTACATAAGGGTCGTCTCATAGGTAGCTTCAAGTCGCACTTGTGACAAATATGAATGTCATCCTATTCTACCATCCATATTAAGTACTTCTCTAGGTCCTAATCCATGCTAACTTATCTTTCATTCTTGTCTATTAAGCTTAACATACTAACATACTAGAGCTATAACCATTGAAAGCATCTTAACATACAATCCAAGTTAACGAAGAAAGGATACAAAAATACCAACCTAGCTAGCATGCAACCAATAATCTAGATGCGATCTAACCATAGGAGAGCATAAATCCTCAACCCTAAGCTACCATGAGAATCCTATATCAAGCTATTCCATGAAATACACCTTGCACATAAATCAAGCTACCATTTGGAGAGCATAGTCCTTTCCTGTCAAACCCTGAGAGTACACATTAGAAAATATGATGTTCTCGGAGTTTAAAATGGTGTACTTGACCTCTTGGATGTCTTCTATCAGCCCTTTGACATCATTCATTGCATATACGTATGAAAAGTAGTACAAAACTAAAACTTTTCTCACAAATAATATCTCATAATATCTTTTATTTTGAACCATAGGAAATAGTCTCAACATATACCAATCTTAGACTCATGAATACTTGGGTTAAGACCTATACAATCGAAATATAGAAATACTTAGTCTATTACAATACTTTGAATTAAAGTTTATATAGCTACGTCCTCTAGTCAAGTGAGGACATACTTCAACTTTGCTTTGAAGAGTCCTAGTTTCCAAGCTTCACTTCAACAAGCGTATCACTTTCCACCTACACCTTTTTATATAGACAAAATGTATGGTATTAGTAAAATGCTTGTACTAAGTATGACATGATGCATAGAATCATGAGAAACAAACATTTATTAGAAACATGCTCTTTTTGATTAAAACTTTATAATATAAGCAAAGGAACCACATTCAAACAGCAAGCATCACATTTGGAACTCACTTAGTACATATTATGTTGTGTATGTAGTTCCTATTTCCTTTTAATGCATTTTCATGTTTTGAGAAAAGAGTTGTTGTTTCCTTCCTCGCATTTGCATTATTCTTATGTTTTGTGCCTTTTGGACTTCTAGTATTTTTTTAGTCAATTAATGTTTAAAGTGTAATTCGAAGACAGATGTTACTAAGTGGTAGATAATGTAACAACTCTAAAAGGATAACTTGAACTAGAGCCGTAACACGGGAGTTAGCATTACTTTAAGTTAGTCTCCAAGTTGAATTAGAGTTATGTGAGAATTTATTTAACTTCCTAAGATTTTATGACTAAACTTAAACGAAAATATTGGAGGGAAACACTAGGATGTAAGAAAGAACCTAAAACTATCTATGAAATGAAGGAAAACAATACCCACCTTTGTTTACTATTTGCGATGGGTAGTAGCATTGCCCATTTGCCCTGTCGATGAGAAAAGTGATCTCTTCTCGACTAGTGGACAACCTTACCTCCTAACCAATCTAGTGGATCAAAGAAAGAGATAGGTCGTTGGTCGCCCAACAGATTGGCGATGCACCTATAGACCCTCCCCATCTCCTAGTGAAGCTGCCTATTCATGAGATATTGTAACTTTGGGCGAGCCAAGGGCTCATTATGTGAGTCGCCTACTGCCCTTGGCGAGCCAAGTAGGTACATTGGGCGATCAAAGTCGGGAAGGGGAAGGATTTAAGTACAAATTTTTAGCGCTCGTACTTCTTTCTAAATTTAAGTCCCTATTATTTTATTCATTTTTCCATCGTTATATAACCTTTTTACACTTGGAATTCCTTCATGAAAATGAAAACAAATAAAAGAAAACCCAGTTGCTCTCTAATAACTCTCTCTCCCGATTTCCATTATTGATGATCAAAGAACTTGAAGAATATGGCTCAAGATGAAAGATCTTCACTCCAATTTTGTGGATAATCCACAACTAATGTACTTCCTCCATGAATCCCCTTCAAATCTACTTTCTAAACTTGGGATAATGTATAAAACCTAGGGTTTGTATTCTATAACTGGTATCTTCATCAAAACAATTTCATTACCTTACTTGTCTTACTTTATGATAAATCTGATGTTTAATGAATGTTTTTACTGTAAAAATCCCCATGAACCCATGTGTATCCCCATATTCCCAATTTCATGAACTTATGATGGGTTTCTTGATGCAATATGAGTAGATATGAATGTATCTATGATAAGTTAATCAATTCATATTGTTTTATTCATGCTTGAAGTAGTTATTCTAAGTGTAATTTCAAGATATGATTTATGTCCCTTTAAGGGGTATATGGCTAGGGTTTATATATGTCGTTGAAGGTCATGTATGCAGTTAAGTCTCACTTGAAAGGTAAACATCATATGACTAATGTGTGAATCATGGTATATATGGAGGACTAGTTTCCCTTACCACTACATATGACTATGTATGAATTATCTTGGATGATGATAATGATATTGTGTTGATTAAAAGGTGATTAACATGCAAACACTATAGAAGCACTATTAAAAGCTTTCTCACATGTTGATGGATTCTAAGGATTAAAGGTTATTCTCACCTAATGAAATTTTGAGCTAATATGATATGTATTGGTTGAGTGCCTTAGTGCATTCTCTTTTGAACGTCAACTTAAGAAAAGAATTGAAGTTACTTTTAAAGGACTTAAGCTTAGCACCGAGTGAACATAATATGACATGGAGGCTTTTACATTTACCAATTACGGCTTCCCATGTGGATTTCTTCTATGTTTTGTAAGTCCAGAGTCCAAATATAATATATATATATATATATTGTCTAATAAAATAAAAAACTTCTATCTTTAGCTAGTGCAGGTTTCTAATTGCAATCTCCTTGTTCCTTAACTATGTGCCCGCATAGGTATTAGATATTTTATCCACCACATAGCTATGTATTTTAAGTTCTACATAATGCAAGTAGAAATCTTTCTTTTGTTGTGGGGTAATATGAGACCACATTCCATGTAGCTCACATGATCTATGTCGGTTAATGATATTAACCCTATGTAATAAGATGATCAATATACCTTGAACTATGCTTGTGATTTCTTGATAAGGTTTCTTAGTAGTAGTGGGGTTGGACTTCACTTTTACATTGCGCAAGTAGTCTTAGAAATGGATTGTGGGTTAGATCTTTTTGCAGTTGTAAGATATGAATGTTCTTTACGTTTAGAAGATTGACAAAGTATGACTTTCCTTATGTTTATGTAATGAATATGATTATCTCTTCATGTATGATTATTGATTATGATGAGGTCTAAAGTCGATATGTGTTACTAAAGTAACATTACGAGGGTACTTGGTATGGTTGGTGTTATGGGATGTAAACTATACATTGCACAAATGTGTATATAAGGTTGCTAAGGTAATGGTTCTACTATGCTATGAAGGGCTTTGTGAAATATAATAGTATGATTTGGATAATATCTTTATATTCATAAATGGTTTCTAAACTTTATTAATGCATATTTTTCACTAGAATGTTCCTTTTAGAATTTTTTATGATTTTGATGCATTTTTTCGTACTTCACAACTACGTGCTAACCAATTTTGTTTCCATCTACTCTGATTTTAGGTCCAGATGCTTCTTTTTAGGTTCCTTGAATACTTGGATTGATATCTCAGTGTTTTTGGTTATTGCTCATGTCCGAGAATGGGAATTTGTCATTTTTAGTTTCTATCATGTTTTAGTATGTTGAGACTATTTTCTACTAATGTAAGGACTAAGTCCATAATATTGTAGTCTTATGTTTAGATTGTGTAATGAGACAATTCTAGATTTCCTATTTTAATATATCAAGTGATGTTTAAACTTCCATTGTAAAATTTTTAATTTACTACATTATTATACGTTTTGTGTAATGATAAAACATTAAGCTTGAATGATACCCCTTCAGGGTCAAGTACACGCTGTCACGTCTATGGGTTAACCTTAGGTTGGTGAGAGTAAGGAGTTTGTTAGTAGGAATATTATGATTGAATGTGGTGGTAAGGAGTAATAGTCTTGGGATGATTCCCTTTAGAGAGGTAGACCCTGAACCTAAGGTTTTAGATTAAGCTTGAATATAGTGAGAGTTTACCATTAGAATCAAACGTTGCTAAGCGTAACCCCATTGCATACCTAGTTCAGTCTTCTTTCGAGGAAGAATGATCCCAAAGAGAGATATTGTAACCCCCCAAAATTTTTTAAGGTCAGAGTCAATCCATCCTTTATTGTGTAATATGTTTACCACGTAATTTAAGTTCATCCTAAGTTTTAAGGTCAATACATTTAGCACATTGAGTTCCAAGAAGAACTAGAGAGAATTCATTCAAGTCCTTCCCTAAGTTCTTCTAAAATTTGGATCACCTCCAAATAAGATTAACTCTTAGTGCAAGATGTGTTAGGTGAGACATGAGATGGTAAATAAAATTTAGTTGAATCATCTTTCGAAAACCACCAATTATGCTAATTTTTGAGGTTGGATGAGTGCGACATGCCCTTTTGAAGTTAGGTTGTCCAGCTAAAAAAGGTTACCAGAAAATACTGAGGTGTATTTGTAACGATCGCAGAGCACTCCCTAGAAGTTACACGCCATACTTGACCTCTCGGAGGTCTCGTAAAATCCCTTAGACATCTTTAATATCACATATATGTAAAGTAGTACAAAATTAAAAACAATTTCTTTCAAACATAATGCTGATATCATTTCATAAAACGAAAGTCTTTCTAACATATATCTTAAAAACCATATATGACAACATGAGTAATAATGTCTTGGGATGCAGCCCACAAAAGTCTAAGACATAGTAAAGGACAGAAAAGGAAAATAGGGGTGGTATCCTCGGATGCTATAAGGACTTACCAATCCTAACTCCTTGAAAGCCTTGAAAACCTTACCCTTCAAAGAAACTCAATCTTTTGAGCACCATATATTGGATTGTAATGTAGGTAAAATATTCGTTTGTACAAAAAGTACCAAGTATGGAAACTAACATACCAACATAAGATATCTCAAAGGGTTAGTCAACAATAGACATAATCATACGAGATAATAGAATGAAAATAACACGAATATTATAAGAATAATAAATCATCATAAAGCATATGTAAGTTCATACATATACCATTTTTCCTTCTTATTCAAGTGAACTACATGACAAATCACCTCCAAGTATACTTGTGTAAGGCCAAGGTAGCATCCCATACCTAAGCTAAGTACCCCTCTTTTGTCATTCTCGATCATAATCCACTATCATAATTAAGACCTAATTTATTTATGACATATTAGTACTATGCCCCTAGATCACCTCAAGGCACACTTGTGCAATGAATGTGTTGCATCTCATTATATCTCACATACTAAGCATATCTTCAGATCACCCTAAATCACTTTCATCTACTTTAGGTTTTATTGATAGACCTACTTCATATTGACAAGTAATTATCATCTTTATTCAATCATATCATGGCAAGAAACTTTAGACATTACCCAATCTAACATACATAAAATAGGGGTCATATCATTGGTAGCTTTAAGTCATACTTGTGCAAGGTACGATGTCAGCCTATTCTACTATTCATATTAAGTACTTCTCTAGGCTATCCTAATCAAAACATTCTTATATTTCATTCTTGTAGATTAATCTTAACATACTAACATACTAGACCTACTACCATGGAAAGCATCTTAATATACAATCCAAGCTAACAAAAAAAGGATACAAATGTACAAACCTAACCACCATGCAACCAATCATATAGATGAGAGAAAACCATAAGAGAGCATAAATACTCAAATCTAAGCTACCATGAGAATCCTATCTCAAGCAATTCAATGAAATGCATCTTGCACGTAAATCAAGCTACCATTTGGAGAGCATAGTCCTTTCCTATCACACCCCGAGAGTACACACTAGAAGATATGAAGTTCTCAGAGTGAAACACGGCGTACTTGACCTCTCGGAGGACTTCTACAAGCCCTTTGACATCATTCGTTGCATATACATATGAAAAGTAGTTCGGAATTAAAATTTTTCTCATAAATAATATCTCATAATATCTTTTATATAAAACCATTGGAAATACTTACTCTCAACATATGTCAATCTTAGACTCATGAATAATTGGGTTACGATAGATACAATCGAAATATAAAAATACTTAGTCTATTACAATACTTGGAATAAAAGAAGTGTAAAGATAGCTATGTCCTAGAGTCAAGTGAGGAAATACTTCAACCTTGCTTGGGAGAAACCTAGTTTCCAAGCTTCATTTCACGAAGCTTATCACCTTCCACCTACACCTTTAGATATAGACAAAATGTATGGAATTAGTAAAATGCATGTAATAAGTATGTCATAATGTATAAAATCATGATAAACAAACATTTATGGGAAACATGCTCTTTTTAATTAAAGCTTTATAATATAAGCAAATTAATCATATTTAAACACTATGCATCACATTTAGAACACATTCAAAATCTATCTAATTTATATGAAATTATAAAATCTTACAGTAAAATTATAGTTACTTCACTGTTACATGAAATGAGACTCACACACCATAAGATAGCATCAAGAATTTATAAAAACACATAAACATGATATCCTCCTGGTTGAAATGAGACTCACACACTAAGGCTCTCTTAAGTGAGTTATGAAGTGACCGCCCATACAACCTTTCACACACACCAAATATATCCTTTAGACTACCTAAGCTAAGGTTATTCTCATTACACATATAATAGTATATAGTATGAGATTCTCCTCCCAAAGGTTATCAAAAAACATACTTAAGTAATGCAACAAGAGACCGCCCATACACCCTCTCCATGCTTACCTAAATAATCCTTATGACTACCTATGATTAGATCCTGTCTACCTTATTTATTCACTTTCTCTATCTAGAGTTATTGTTAAGACTTCCCTAGGTAAGACATGAAGTGACCATTCATATGCTCCCTTCACACCTTAACTAATCGATACTTAAACTACTCTAAGTAAGTACTTATTCATTAATTATGCTTCCTAAATTAATTCATTATTTTTATTAGTTCATTAAGTGATATTCAACATTTAATGACATTCAAATAATTTTATTGGAGAAGACCTAGGGACTCACACACTAACATATTCAAAGCCTAATCGTGCAATGTCTAGATTGCGTCCCACACCACCATAACTTCATAGAACATCTCCAATACTAGAAGGTATCCCACATGATGAGAATAGGCAATAACCGACATAGACCATACTAGCTATGCATGGAATCCAGAGTTATGCACCTACTCTGATCGAAGTTGTTCTACTTGCCAATGGTAGAAATAGGACACATCCATGTAGACACATGATTAAGGAATATCAAGGGTTTCTTTGTTATCTAATGTCATCTTAGTTAGAACAACTCCCTTAGCATACTCAATTGGTGCTAGCCTTTGTTCTGATAGAGTATTTCAATAAAGAAGTACATGAAGAGGTTTTATATCTAGTTCACAACCCAATCACATTACATTTTACCAAAAAGGATACACTAAAGCTACCTACAAAGGTCAAGAGGACAACTCAATGACTTTCCTAAGGATGATTTCATGTCATTTCATATAATCAACCCTAAGTCCAACATTCACACAAGAAGGATACCATTAAGTCTTTCAACTTTAAGTATATCATAACCTTCTATCTAGGTTGAAGGTTCCACATAAAGGACCTATTTAACTATCTTTAATGTCACATACCAATAGCACATACAAGACGAAAAAGCTTTAACATACTAATTCAAGAACTCATACTCATATTTTACATGTATCAAGTAAGGTACACAAGTCTACCGAAACAAGACACACTCATACTTTACTATACCAAATATATCATATCATTTAAGAAGCACATAGAATCAACTAGACATACTTGCAAGTCACCCTACACACCTCTATAGAACATCAATATAAACCATCATAAGTATTATGTAAGTCATCAAGAAGCATCATACTTCAACATCAATGAATACATAAGACTTAACTATAGCTTACTAGAGATACATATCATCAACTAAGAGAATTCATGCTTAGACTTCAGATAACGCATAACTCATCAAGACCTTACCATTACTCACATAATCAAGTAATAACATGATAATATCATAATACATACTATAACAAAAATGATCATTAGTAGTATTTAATTCTTAGTTGCCTCTAAATATGTATTTTTAGCGGCTATTGTCACTCTTTGTATATGTCCCTAAAGCCTTTAGGGAAATTGGTTCTTATGGAACTTATCTAATTCCGGTAAAGACTTTAACACTCTTTATTAGTATTAATAGTTGATGGCGTTAAAAGTTATTTTTGTTTTAGTGAAATAAAGTAATGCCGACTAGGCCACATAATTCATAAGTATAGCCCATAAACATCCCTATGATAAGTGGACCATACAAAACATCATCATCAACTAAGAACTAAGCTACACAACATTGGTCAACATACCACCATGACAATCTCACAACTCCAATCCATAGCTAAATCACCTATCACAATAGTGAAAGGCCCTTACCAATGGCCATGATCACCATTTTAATCTAATACTCATAATATACAATTAATAAAAATAACACCACATGAATGTATCAAATTAGTACATCCTACTAACCTTTCTAACATGATTATTTTATAATTCAATAGTTCTAATCAATGTATGCGAGAATTCAATAGCATAAGAAATAATCAAATCACCCATAAAAAATCAAAATTAGGGTTTCACTGAAATGCATGGGTTCATAGAGTTTTTATGTTAATATCATAAAATTAACATAAATTCAATCAATATACAATGATTTAGAACATTTTATGCAAGAACCCATCTCTAGAAATTAAAATAGGATAATTTTGTCTTTTAAGAAGTCTTTGAAAAACACTTTGGAGATTGGATCCTTGAAGAAAAGAGATTCAAGGTTGGAAACCATCTCACCAAAGAAGATTCAATACAAGATCTACCTTGAGTTTTGGCTCCAGCGGATTTCTAGAGTATTCTTTAGAGGTTTTGGGTTTTGATTTTAGAATAATGAATTCATATAAGTGTTTTAGACAAATAAAACCACTCTAAATACCCAAAATAACCTTAAGTGGTCGTCCAACTAATTTTAGGAAGGCTAGGTGAAAACCCCAAAATACCCTTGGGTTGGGCGAGACACTACAGGGAATTGCAGGTGCCATTGACAGACCAACACCTATTGGGCATCGTCCCATCGACGGCCTGTGTTGGTCACCATCATTTGGGAAAGAGACTGCATAATGGGAGATTAAGATCCCTGGTCTAAGTCTCCATCAACGCACACCACCTACGGGGCGTTGACCAGCCTATAGGGCGTCGATTGCCCTCCGTAGTTGGGACTTCTTTTGGCAGTTCTCGCAACGAAGATGAATCCTTCCTCAAGGACCCTTGGTTGGTCATTGGGGAATTTTACCCAGATGTTTCCACCCAAATATTTTATATGCTACATTAGGACCTACCATATCAATTTCATCCAAAACAAACACGTAATACTCTTCGAAACATTCTAAGGCACACAAGTAATTTTGAAGGCAAACCTTTCTAACGTCATGGACATTCATGGACGTTTGACCTCCAAACATTACCAAACTTTAACCAATGCCTCCTAACATAATTTTAACTTATTTTAGGACTTCAAAACATTAAGGAACAAGTATTAGGCTCTAGTTTCACCTAAGTAATTTTAGAGGTGCTACATTTCCCCTCTAGTTGCCATGAAATGGTTTTTGCCTAAAAAAGTCAAGCTATCATAAAGCACACTAGTAATTCTACTTCAAGCTATTCCCAGGAGAGTATCAATCCTCCATCCTAGGCTATCTCACCTACTACTAATGCAAGCTACCATGATCAAACATTCTTCCAATAAAAGATAAAACTAAACATGGGAGAGCTTGATAACACCATCGTATGCTACCATGCGATTCATCACCCCATGGTACCATGAGTAATTTAAGTCAAGATTCCATGAGATATACTATATCATGTTACATAGTTCAACTACCCATGAAAGAGTAATAAATCAAATTCAAACTGTTACATCTTGGTCTTATTTACCAAATCAACTACACAAAAGTGATACTACAATACGACTTCAAGCTATTCTAGTTTTTCATGCCTTAATTCATTTTAAATTCTTAGGTCAATACAAAATCATATATGTGGGAGACGTTGCTTCCCCTATATTGTCCATGTCTAAGTGTATAGGAGAAGAAAAACAACTCATCACAATCCCATCATAATGACTTCACCCCCAAAGCCCTAGCAATAATGATATACAAGCCTATAATCAATGCTAACTTCATTCTACCATGATCCATATCCAATTAAAAACTATTTCATTCAATTTGATTATAATAAGGTAATTCTAGTAATGCTTGATCATATTGGTTCAATCCCAACTTTATGAGTGAAAATCCTCCACAATCAATTAGGCCTAGTTTAATTATATCGAGGTGATTCTATTATGATCAATTTGTATTCAAGACATTTGAGTTAAGAAGATCAACTTAGAATCTTCAATCTTGCCTCTAATAGCCTAAACCCATATGATCACTATGAACCTTCAATCTTGCCTCTAATATCCTAAACCCATATGATCACCTTCATCATCAAGCTTAGAATTCATCAAGGAAAACACATGAAAACATCATATAATCATAATATAAAAATAATTTAATGCTACCCACTATAGTGGGATCACAGAAAAGCCTTATCAATAATGCAATCACAACCCTATCTAGATTAGGGTCTTTTGGATTCACAATTGAGGGACATCTATGGGGGCTCCGTTGACGGAAGAATCCATGGATGAGCAAGATTTTCATACCTTTGATAAGATCCTTAAACCAAGATTTGTTCAATGGTTAAATTCTTCCTAGAAGTTGCCTCCTCTTTCCTATCTTTTTCAATGGTGATCTTGAGAGAGTTTTGAGGAGGGAGAAGTTTTGTTTTGGAGTATGAAGTCTAAATTGCTATTTTATTTTTTAAATATATTTAAATACCTGAAAAATCCAAAAATAACCGCCCATGATATATTGGTAACGTGGGGTGAATTTCCCAATTCACCCATATCTAGGCCGAGACACCTCCAAAAAAATTGCAGGTTCAATCGACGGTTGCAGTTGATGGGCGGTCGTCTGGTTGACGTGCTTTCCTGAACTTCCATCATTTGTGACAGAGTCTCACATTTTGGGGCTGAGATACCACGCCTAATAGTGGATCAACTTTGCAAATTGTGGGAACGTTAGTGCATCTACTGCGCGTTGATTGCCAAACATAGTTTGACACTGCCTAGGACGTGTTTTGCCAGCCTTTGGGTCCTTCTCAAGGACCCTTAAGGTGGTCCTTGGGGATTCATGCCCGGAGGTTTCAACCCTTAATTTGTCCATATACATTTTAAGATACTCCTTATCATTTTAGACTCCAAACAACACTTAAAACATGCAAAGGCATACTAGCACATACACACGACTACGTCACGGACGTCATGGTTATCCTTTGACATTTCACTTCCAAAATCCTCAAATTAACTTCTAATGATATAATTAACTATTTTTACACATTAATATCTCATGACACACATGTTAGGCTTTATTTTTACCTAGTTCATTTTGAGGTCATGACAATATTCCCCACTTATGAACATTTGTCCTAAAATGACACCTACCTAAATAGTTCTTAAAGGACTGACTCTAAACTAACAGGCCATCATTTATGAATTATATACAAGTGAACACACCCAACCAAGGATACTTCAATTCCAAGAATGCCATGTCTAATGTGACTCAACATGCATGAAGGGAATATTCTTACTAAAACCCAAAAAAAACTAATACCTCCTAGCTATGATATGCTCAACATATCTTCATGGAGCCTAGAATGATCATTGACCCAATAATATCACAAGAGACAAATCCATCAAACTAGATCAATTCTAACAAGGTTGACACACTTTCATAATATTCAATGAAAACCATAGCATCATTTGATCATATAAAGACCTTATGGAAAGGGTTCACTATTCCCTACTAGGAAGTTAGCGACACATGTATTTAAACTATCAATTAATCATAACAAGGAAAAAATAAAGTCCAACAAAGAAAGTAATGACAACAATTGAATCTTGAATTTTCACAAATCATTATGGAAGCAAATACTGAAGAGGAACATAGGGATATCATTCTCGATCACCCTTTGATCGGAGAGCATAGAACCTATTCCTCTTTGGAGGACCATGTTCTACATCACTAGGATCAACCTTCTTGCCTTCCCTCACATTAGCCTTAGACTTAAGTCAATACTTCCTCATATGACCACTCTCACCACACCCATAATAACTATCCCTACTGGTCAAACATCTACCCTCATGTCTCTTACCACACATAGGGAAAGTGGGCCGTCAATACTCAGTGTTCTTCCCTTGAGGTCTAGGATTACAAACCCTTTCATCCTCATAAATAGGAGCATTAGAATAACCTTGTCCACAAGACTTTTATTGATTCTTAGAATTAATGTGTCCATCAGACCCATCATTGTCCATCCTACTTCTGTTTTTCTCCTTTTTAAGTTTTTGGACTCTTCCTTTTGTTGGGAAAACACCACTAGTCGTAATCAATATCATCAAAAAGAATTTCCATATGACACCCTTCTTCTACTAGTTCAGATAGCCCCATCACGAACCTATTCATCAGATCTCTATGGCTTGCTACCAAAGAAAGAGAATACGTAGACAAAAGAATGAACTTCAAGGCGTATGTCTTAACACAAAAATCACTTGTTTGAGGTTTACGAATTTCTCTAACTTAGCCTCCCTCAATTCTCTAGGGAATAACTTGTCAATGAAAGCAGACTTAAGCATATCTCATTCTATAGGACCCGCCTCTACTGGCCTAGAATCCTTCTACTGTTCAAACCAAATTTGGGCCAGATCTGTAAATTGATATGCTATTAGTTCCAAAATCTCCGTAGTAGTTAACCCCTTAATAGCACGAGTCTTATAAACTTAATCTATGAACCCATATGATCCTCGTCCACCTTCGAGGCACTAAATATTGGAGGGTTCATCCTAAAGAACTCCCTAAACCTATAGGAACTCATTCCCCCTATAGGGTATGCCACCACATCCCTATTGTCTTGGGCCGTCAAGGTTTGAGCCAACAAATTCATAGAAGCTCTAAACTCCTCTTGAGTGATATTCCCTACTGGTGGGTCTTTATGAACTTTAGGAGGCGGTTGATCTCTTTTGGGAGTAATGTCTTGATCCTCATTGCCATTTGCCTTCCCTTGTAGAATTATCCCTATTGTTATCCATAACTTGGACAAAATCATAGACAAACATTTGAAAAAGGGTCTACTAAAGCCAAACTATATGACACGACTTGAAGAATGAAAAATGGAACTTTCTTACGCATCCCATAACTCATATATGTGTCGCACCACACACCGATTAATAAGACTCTACTAGATGTGGTTTTTGAGACATTCTAAGACAATTTCATAACCTTATGCTCTGATACAAAACATGTAATGACCAGGGAGTACCTGTCACGACCCAAAACTGAGCGCGACTGGCACCCACACTTACCCTCCTATGTGAGCGAACCAACCAATCTAAACCCTAACATTTCAATATAATATCAACAGAAAGTAATGCGGAAGACTTAAACTTATTAAAATAAAAACCAATTCCATAACTTCTAAAATTCAACATCTATTATTCCCCAAAATCTGGAAATTTATCATCACAAGAACATCTATGATCAAATCACTAAACTAAGAGTATTCTAAAAAGCTAAAACAAGTAAAAGCTAGTCCATGCCGGAACTTCAAGGCATCAAGACATGAGGAAGAAGATCCATTTCAAGCTAGAAGCATTAGCTCACCCTGAAGATCCGATGTGACGAAGACTGGCTAGAATTTCGGTTGAGTTGAAGACGACGGCACGTTTGCTGCACTCCACAAATAACAAAGAAGAAAACATAAAAGAAGGGGGTCAGTACAAACACAAGTACTGAGTAGGTATCATCGGCCAACTCAAAATAGAAAACAATATATGTCAAGTAATATCATAAATCAATTACAATACTCAACATGTAGCAACAACAAGTACTATAATCATTAATAAGTACCGCCAAGTTCACACATGAGGACTCAAGCCTCAGTTCATACTCATTTAGGAATTAGGTTCATTAGATTGAGTATATTAACATATTTCAAGATTCATTATCTTTATTCCCCTCGTGTCGGTACGTGACACTCCGCTCCATATACTATCCTGGTGTCGGAACGTGACACTCCGATCCTCATATACTAACCTGGTACCGGAACGTGGCACCCGATATATATACTATCCTGGTGTCGGAACGTGACACTCCGATCCGCATTCTATCCTGGTACCGGAACGTGGCACCCGATCCATATACTTTCCTGGTGTTGGAACGTGACACTCCGATCCTCATTCTATCCTGGTACCGGAACGTGGCACCCGATCATCTATTTCTATCTTGGTACCGGAACGTGGCACCCGATCCCCTAATCTCACTACTTTTGTTCATCAAGCCTTATTTTATACCAAGGCATCATCATTAACAAAGTAGATTAGGGTTCCTTTTCAAGATTTAGGATACAATAGCTTCATCATGCTTATTTTATCACAATTATATAATCACATTCATGCAAGCATACAATTAAGCATATAGAAGGGTTTACAATACTACCAATACATATCATTCGCTATTAAGAGATTACTACGAATAGCATAAAAACCATAACCTACCTCTACCGAATATTCGTGATCAAGCAAGCAATTTCCCAAAGCTTTGTGTTTTCCTCTCGTTCGATCCTCTCTCTATCGTTTCTCTTTCCCTCTCTTTGTTCTTTCTGTTTTTCTTATTCAAAACCTCTTTCTTTTACCCTAATTAGCATATAATTAAGTATAAAAGATGACAATAATAACCCACTAATTAACTCAAGGTTACCTCTTTTAACCCCCAAGTAATTAGACTTATTAATATTAATCCACTAACTTTATAATTAAAGCAGGAATAGTCCAAAACGTCCCTTAAAACATTTAAAGAAATCCGACCCAGCCTGGGATTACGCAGTCTGTGACGGCCCGTCGTGCTTGCGACGGTCCGTCTTGCTGCTCCGTCATAGAGTTCAGAGACTCAATTCTATTAAAGGGTCTGTGACAGTCCGTCGTGCCCACGACGGTCCGTCCTGCCAAGTCGTCACGAAGTTCTGAGAGTCGATTTCAGCACCCAATTTCAGAATTTCTAAGTGTTTTGAAATGAGACCCTGCGACGGTCCGTCGTGCCCATGATGGTCCGTCGTGGGGTCCGTTGTCTCAGCCAGTTTTCCAGAAATAAAATCCGCTGCTCGAAACGACTAAACAGGTCGTTACAATAGATACCAATTTACCCATCGTTCGTCCTCGAACGATCACAAGAAGAAATACAAGGGCGAGAAGGAGTACCTGAATCTCTAAACAGGTGTAAGTATCTTTCTCGCATATCTGCCTCCTTCTCCCAAGTGGCCTCTTCAACTGGTCGATTCTTCCATTGAACTTTGATGGATGCAATCTCCCTCGACATCAACTTGCGGACTTCTCTATCTAAAATAGCAACAGGTTCCTCCTCATAAGACAAATTCTCATCAAGAAGGACTGAATCCCAACGAATGATGTAGTTTCCATCCCCATGGTATCCTTTCAACATAGACACATGAAATACCGGATGCACTCCGGACAGCCCTGGAGGCAAGGCTAACTCATAAGCCACCTTTCCTACTCGCTTAAGTACTTCAAAGGGGCCAATATACCTTGGGCTTAGTTTACCTCTTTTACCAAATCGCATCACCCCTTTTATGGGCGAAACCTTCAGCAAGACTGTCTCACCCTCCATAAACTCCAAGTCCCTAACCTTTCGATCTGCATATTCCTTTTGCCTACTTTGTGCCGCTAAAAGCTTTTCTTGAATAGATTTCACTTTCTCTAATGAATCCCTCAAAAGGTCAGTACCCCAAGGTCTAACCTCAAATGCATCAAACCACCCAATGGGAGACCTACATCTCCTCCCATACAATGCTTCGAATGGAGCCATATCAATACTTGAGTGATAGCTATTGTTGTAGGAGAACTCTGCTAAGGGTAAGAACCTATCCCAATGGCCACCAAATTCTATCACACATGCACGAAGCATATCCTCCAACACTTGAATCGTTCGCTCAGACTGACCATCGGTCTGAGGGTGAAATGCAGTACTAAGGTCCAACCTAGTACCCAATTCAGCATGCAATGTTTCCCAAAACTTAGAGGTAAACTTCGTACCTCTATCTGATATAATGGAGAGTGGAACTCCATGCAATCGAACGATTTTTGAGATATAGATCTTGGCTAACATCTCTGCATTGTAAGTCACCTTGACCGGAATGAAATGAGCAGACTTAGTTAACCTATCAACAATCACCCAAATGGAGTCATACTTACCCATTATCATTGGAAGACCAACCAGGAAATCCATTGCAATTCTTTCCCACATACATTCAGGAATGGGCATTCTCTGAAGTGTTCCTCCGGGCCTCTGGTGCTCATACTTTACTTGTTGACAGTTTGGACATTTGGCAATAAAATCAACAATGTCGCGCTTCATTCTACTCCACCAAAAGTGTTGCTTTAGGTCACGGTACATCTTGGTTGCATCCGGATGTATAGAATACCTTGAACTATGAGCCTCTGTCAGAATAGTGTTGATGAAATCATCAACGCGGGGTACACATACCCTTCCCTTAATCCTCAACACACCTTCCTCATCGATTGTTGCTTCTTAAGCCTCTCCTTGCAACACTTTATCTAGGATCCGGATCAATTTCTCATCATGAAACTGCTTTCCCTTAATCTTGTCAAGGAAGGAAGATCTTGCCTCCACACAAGCTAACAATCCTCCCTTCTCATTTACTTCTAACCTCATAAGGTCATTAGCCAGAATCTGAACCTCTCTAGCCAATGGGAGTCTAGAAACTTGCAAGTGAGCTAGACTTCCCATGCTTCCTGCCTTCCTACTTAAAGCATCTGCCACAACATTAGCTTTTCCCGGATGATACAAAATAGTGATGTCGTAGTCCTTCAGTAGTTCCATCCATCTCCTCTGTCTCAAGTTCAAATCTTTGTGAGTAAGGACATACTGTATGCTACGATGATCCGTGTATACTTCACATTTAACCCCATATAAATAGTGCCTCCATTGCTTTAATGCAAACACTACCGCAGCCAACTCCAAATCATGGGTCGGATAGTTACGTTCATGCACCTTTAATTGCCTTGAAGCATAAGCAATTACATTCTTCTCTTGCATTAGCACTGCACGAAAACCCGAATAGGATATATCACAATAAACAATGAAATTCTTACCTTCCGCGGGCAAGGTGAGAATTGGTGCAGTAGTCAACAAAGTCTTGAGCTTTTGAAAGCTTTCCTCACATTCGTCCGACCATACAAATGGAACATTCTGCTTAGTCAAGTTCGTCAATTGGGAAGCAATGGAAGAGAATCCCTTGACAAATCGACGATAATAGCTAGCTAAACCAACAAAGCTCCTTATTTCTGACACATTAGTAGGTCTTACCCAATTCTTCACTGTCTCAATCTTAGAACGATCCACCATCACTCCATCCTTAGAAACCACGTGCCTCAAGAAGGACACTGCATCTAGCCAAAACTCACACTTGGAGAACTTGGCATAAAGCTTTTTCTCCCTCAACATTTCCAATACAATTCTCAAATGCTCCTCATGTTCCTTCTTACTTTTAGAGTATATCAGTATATCATCAATAAATACGATCACAAAGAGATCCAGATATGGCTTAAAAATCCCGTTCATCAAACTCATGAACGCAGCAGGGGCATTCGTAAGACCAAAAGACATCACTACAAATTCGTAATGCCCATACCTGGTTTGAAAGGCAGTCTTTGGCACATCCGTTGCCCGTATTTTCAATTGATGATAACTGGATCTCAAGTCGATCTTAGAGAAGACACAAGCACCTTGTATCTGATCGAACAAGTCATCAATGCGAGGAAGAGGATACTTGTTCTTAATAGTTACCTTATTTAGTTGTCTATAGTCTATGCACATCCGAAAACTCCCATCGTTCTTCTTCACAAATAACACTGGAGCACCCCAAGGAGATGCACTTGGTCTAATGAAGCCTTTGCTCAACAACTCTTGAAGTTGGGCCTTTAACTCTCTTAAATCCGCGGGAGCCATTCTATAAGGGGGCATAGAAATGGGGCGAGTGCCCGGTTCAAGATCTATGCTGAAGTCAATATCCCTATCTGGTGGCATACCAGGAAGATATGCAGGGAACACATCCAAAAACACACGGACTACCGAAACTGACTCCATCGAAGGTACTTGGGTAGTATCATCCCTGAGGTGTGCCAAGAAAGCTAAACAACCCTTACTAACCATTCTCTTAGCACGCAGAAAGGAGACAATACGAACCGGATTGGAAGTGTAGTCGCCCTCCCACACTAACGGATCTGTCCCAGGCTTGGCTAACGTCACTGTTTTAGCATTACAATCCAAGATCGCAAAATTCGGAGAAAGCCAAGTCATACCCAGAATTACATCAAAGTCAACCATTTGTAAGATAACCAAATCTACATAAGTGTTGCTCCCCACAAAAGTCACCAAACAAGACCTATATACTTTTTCAACTATCACAGACTCACCCACCGGAGTAGAAACACGAATAGGCATGTGAAGTAATTCACAATGTAAATTTAGACCATTAGAAAATGAGGAAGATACATAAGAAAATGTGGATCCAGGATCAAACAATACAGAAGCCATGCAATCACAAATCAAAAGATTACCTGTGATAACAACATCATATGCCTCCGCTTCAGATCTCCCAGGGAAAGCGTAACAATGGGCCCTATCGCCTGTCTGTCCGTTGCCCCTACCATGTTGTGATGTAGTGGCTCCAGTTTGCCCATCACCACGGCCGTTTTGGTGACCACCATTACCTCGACTACCGCGCCCTCCAGAGTGACGGCCTCTTCCATAACCACCTTTACCTCTAACCATTGGAGGTCTGTAACTCTGTTTTGGACAATACCTCTTAATGTGTCCAGTCTCCCCACATCTATAACACTCTCTAGAGTCAAGCATAGGTCTCTCAGAGAAGTGTTGACCGATCTGGGGTGGACCCCCAACTACAGTTTGTAGTGAAGACTGAATTGGTCGGACTGAGTAACCTCCGGAACCCTGTCCTCTAGAGTAAGAACCATTAAACTCACCTCCCTTTCGAAACCTTTTTTATGTCGACGCCATGGTGAAGTCATCTGGCTTTACTCCTTCCACCTCTATCACGAAGTCTACCACTTCTTGAAAGGATTTTGCCGTAGCCGCAACCTGTAAGGCTGAAATCCGCAATTCTGACCTCAACCCCTTCACAAAACGGCGAATCCGCTCTTGTGAACTAAAACAAAGCTGGGTGGCGTATCTGGATAGTGCACGAAACCTAGCCTCATATGCAGTAACCGACATCCTACTTTGCTCTAGGCTCAAGAACTCATCTCTTTTCCTATCCCCAAAGTTCGGGGAATATACTTTTCCATAAACAAGTTAGAGAATGATACCCAAGTCATAGGTGGTGCCTCTGTTGGTTGACACTCAACATGTGACCGCCACCACATTTTGGCGTGCCCTTGAAACTGATAAGTCACGAACTCAACACCAAACCATTCTACTATACCCATCTTGTGTAGTAGCTCATGACAGTCAACCAGAAAATCGTAGGCATCCTCCGATTCAGCACCCTTGAAGACTGGAGGTTTCAATTTCAAAAACTTACTGAAAAGTTCATGCTGATCATTTGTCATTATAGGCCCTGTAGTCAGACGAGGAAACGTGCCTATTTCCAATGAGGCATCCATACGGGGAGCCAAAGTGGCTGCATGTTGTACCTCTGAAACCGGAGGTGTTGGTGCAGAAAACACTGGAGGTGCCTGACCCTGATCGGATAACCCGCTAAGATAAGCAAGAACCTGATTGATCATCTTTGGGGTAGGTTGGGGTGGCAATTCCTTATTTTGCACTTGTTCATTCTCCCCTTCCTCACCCTCTCTTACTTCTTCCTCAGTCGGTGGGGGAGTCACCGCCCTGGTACCAGATGGGCTAGGTGCTTGTCCTCTTCCTCTAGAGGACGTCCTCCCACGACCTCTTCCACGGCCTCTCGCCACTGTTACTCTCCGAGCTACAGCCCCAGTGGCTGGCTCAGACGCATCCTGTCTTGCCGGTGTTGGTGTTGGTGCAGTCGTTGCTCTAGTTCTAACCATCTGCGAAATAGAGTGAAGATGGTCAGATACCAATTTGTATCACCTAGATACCAATTGGATCCAAGTAATAGCACGAAAGAAAGAAAGAAAGAATGGAATTTTCCTAAAGTCTTATAGCCTCTCAAAGAAAAGTAAAGGCGTCCCCCTACCATTCCTTAAGACTCTACTAGACTCGTTCTTGTGTGATGAGACCAACGAACCTAATGCTCTGATACCAAGTTTGTCACGACCCAAAACCGAGCCGCGACTGGCACCCACACTTACCCTCCTATGTGAGCGAACCAACCAATCTAAACCCTAACATTTCAATATAATATCAACAGAAAGTAATGCGGAAGACTTAAAATTATTAATAAAAACCAATTCCATAACTTCTAAAATTCAACATCTATTATTCCCTAAAATCAGGAAGTCATCATCACAAGAACATCTATGATCAAATTACTAAACTAAGAGTATTCTAAATAGCTAAAACAAGTAAAAGCTAGTCCATGCCGGAACTTCAAGGCATCAAGACATGAGGAAGAAGATTCAGTCCAAGCTAGAAGCATTAGCTCACCCTGAAGATCCGATATGACGAAGACTGGCTAGAATTTCAGTTGAGTTGAAGACGACGGCACGTTTGCTGCACTCCACAAATAACAAAGAAGAAAACATAAAAGTAGGGGGTCAGTACAAACACAAGTACTGAGTAGGTATCATCGGCCAACTCAAAATAGAAAACAATATATGTCAAGTAATATCATAAATCAACAACAATACTCAACATGTAGCAACAACAAGTACTATAATCATTAATAAGTACCGCCAAGTTCACACATGAGGACTCATGCCTCAGTTCATACTCATTTGGGAATTAGGTTCATTAGATTGAGTATATTAACAAATTCAAGATTCATTATCTTTATTCCCCTCGTGTTGGTACGTGACACTCCCTCCATATACTATCCTTGTGTCGGAACGTGACACTCCGATCCTCATATACTAACCTGGTACCGGAACGTGGCACCCGATCCATATACTTTCCTGGTGTCGGAACGTGACACTCCGATCCTCATTCTATCCTGGTACCGGAACGTGGCACCCGATCCATATACTATCTTGGTGTCGAAACGTGACACTCTGATCCTCATTCTATCCCGGTACCGGAACGTGGCATCCGATCCTCTATTTCTATCCTGGTACTGGAACGTGGCACCCGATCCCCTAATCTCACTACTTTCGTTCATCAAGCCTTATTTTATACCAAGGCATCATCATTAACAAAGTAGATTAGGGTTTCTTTTCAAGATTTAGGATTCAATAGCTTCATCATGCTTATTTTATCACAATTATATAATCACATTCATGCAAGCATATAATTAAGCATATAGAAGGGTTTACAATACTACCAATACATATCATTCGCTATTAAGAGTTTACTACGAATAGCATAAAAACCATAACCTACCTCCACCGAAGATTCGTGATCAACTAAGCAATTTCCCAAAGCTTTGTGTTTTTCCTCTCGTTCGATCCTTTCTCTATCGTTTCTCTTTCCCTCTCTTTGTTCTTTCTATTTTTCTTATTCAAACCCTCTTTCTTTTACCCTAATTAGCATATAATTAAGTATAAAAGATGACAATAATAACCCACTAATTAACTCAAGGTTACCTCTTTTAACCCCCAAGTAATTAGACTTATTAACATTAACCCACTAACTTTATAATTAAAGCAGGAATAGTCCAAAACGTCCCTTAAAACATTTAAAGAAATCCGACCCAGACTGGGATTACGCAGTCTGTGACGGCCCGTCGTGCTTGCGACGGTCCGTCCTGCTGCTCCATCACAGAGTTCAGAGACTCAATTCTATTAAAGGGTCTGTGACGGTCCGTCGTGCCCACGACGGTCCGTCCTGCCAAGTCGTCACGAAGTTCAGAGAGTCGATTTCAGCACCCAATTTCAGAATTTCTAAGTGTTTTGAAACGAGACCTTGCGACGGTCCGTCGTGCCCATGATGGTCCGTCGTGGGGTCCGTTGTCTCAGCCAGTTTTCCTGAAATAAAATCCACTGCTCGAAATGACTAAAAAGGTCGTTACAGTACCTCCTAGAAGTTACACGTTGTACTTGACCTCTCTGAGGTCTTGTACAAGCCCTTAGAAATATTTCCTTGCATATTTATTATAAGTAGTATGTAATTAAAACTTTTTCTTTTAAAAAGCGGAGATTATTTCATAAAATCAAAGTCTTTCTAACATATGTCTCAAAAACCAGCTATGACAATATGAGTAATAATGTCTTGGGACACAACCCATGGAAATCTAAAACATAGTAAAGGGTACAAAAGAAACATAGGGGTGGTTTCCTAGGATGCAATGATGACGCACTAATCTTCACTCCTTTAAAACCTTGGAAACTCTACCCTCCAAAGCAACTCAATCTTCTGAACACCCTACACTACATTACAATGTAGGCAACATATGTGTTAGTACAAAATGTACCGATTATGGAAACTAACATACCAAACATAAGATATCTCAATGGGTTAGTCAACAACAGACATTATTTATTTGGAACGTAGGGTGTTCCTAATTCACTCCTACGTAGGCCAAGACAGCTGCAGGAAAACTGCAGGTTCAATCGATTATTGCGATCAACATGTCCTCGTCTAGTTTACGCGCCGTCCTGCACTTTCAGCAAATTGTTACTCAGGCTCACATTTTGTTGTAAGGTCCCACGCCTAAGTATGTATTAACTCCCCCAATCGACAGAAAGTTAGTGCATCTATGGGGCATTGATTGCCAAGCGTAGTTTCACACTACCTAGGCGGTGTTTTGCTTGTCTTTGAGTCCTCTTCAAGGACCTTTAGGGTGGTCCATAGGAAGTCGTGCCTAGTTTCAACCCTTACTACATCCAATACATATTAAGCTACTCCTTAGAGTCCAAATAACACTTAAAACATTCAAAGAGACACTAGCACATACACATGACTAGTTAAGAGACATTTTTGTTGTCCTTTGACGTTTCACTTCTAAACTCCTCAAACTAACTTCTAATATGATAATTCACAATTTTTACACCTTATTAACTCATGAAACACATTTTAGGCTTTAGCTAGTTTGACTTAGTTCATTTTGAGGGTCATGACAACATTTTAGTCTTTTCCTTACCAAATAATATTTGTTACATTTTAAGAAAGTTTTTAAGGGTTTAATAATTCTAGTTTCAGTTTTATTAACCTAATATATTCCAAGGGTTTTATTTTAGAGTTCAAGAAGAGAAAAGAAGAGAAAGAGAAGAAAAAAAAGGAAAGGATCAAGGCTTCATCGAGAATCTTGAGTTTTGTTGCAGGTTTTAATCATGGGTTATATACCTAAAGAGGTATGTAAGTTTCCATAGTGTTGGGTTCATTTTCACACGCAAAACAGGATTCATAGATTGGAGTTCTTCGATAAAGATAGAAAGATTTCAGTTCTTCATAATTGTTGTTCACGTTAATTTTAAAACATGTTTTTTAGGGTTTGTTGATTTCTTGAGATAAAAGTGAGTTTTCGAGGTCTATATTAAGTGTATTAGTCTATAATGTTGTTAAGAAATACAATCCATGTGATTGGGGAAGAAGCCACTAAAATCTAGGTGGAATACAGTGATAAAACAAGTAACAAAAGCCGTCGACATTTTCTAGGTTGGGGACTAGATCCTGACTCAAGCCAGAGATCCCCAACAACTACTCTATCGTAAAGGGTTGTATTCACGCGTGACTCAGTTGTCCAGGTTTTCCTTCCCACGCCTGATTTTCATCATTTTGTTAGTTTGAGGTACTTTGAACGGTACACTTACGCCCATTTGATTTTAAACACTCTTAAGCTACTTTCAAACACCTAGTAATAATTCATAACATAAATCATAACCTTGAATTCATAATTCAAATTAAAAGAAAGGTCAAGAGTCAAGCCTTGAGAAAGTGCATTTTGTGTCATTTTGAAGAGTTCCCAAAACATTCAAAAAAATTGTTTCAAGACATAAGTAAGTGAGTGTCAGGTTGAGGAGAATGTATAAATGACTACACTATTACCTATATCCTTCATATCATGAACCATTATTCTTGAATTCATAATTCACATTCAAGGGAGAGTTAAGAGTAGAGTCCAAGATCGTGGTGGATTTAAATTGTGAATCTTTTGAGATAAAATGTAGATTTGAGCTATGTTTTGAGGAAGTAAGTACAAAAATGAAAAGACTTGAATACTCGACTTCTATGATGTTATGTAGAACCTTTAGTCGAGTCGTTCATGCCCATAATTCCGAATGGACTCCATAAATTGAGTTTCATTGAGAGGTATAATATTTTAAGATTATGTCTTGAGTATAGAGTTCCTCACCCTTTCGTGATTATATTCCTAATTTGAGACTCTTATATGCTACCCATGAAGTCCTAAAGCAGAGTAGTTCATGCCTATAATTCACATGTACCCTATACGTCAAGTACTTTTGAGATGAGACTTATCTTTGAGACTTTGAGATGAGTAATTCATCCAAATAAATACACATGAATCCTCTGTGCCGTGCATTCTTGAAATGTGTAGTATCACTGAAGTTCTTGAGTTTCGATTGAGTCATATGTAAAGTTATTGAAAATCTTGGGTTGAGTCGCTCACATCCATAATTCGGACTGAACCTTATTTTAAGAAGTATTTCACCATTGTCTTAAACTTGTTTTATATACTTCAACATGAGTTAAGAAACAACAAGAGAGAAGTTCTTTTCTTCAAAAGATTATATGAGAACTAAGTATTCAAAAATATTAAATATTTTTTCACAGTTGAACATAAGAGGAAACACAAATATCAAAGAAAGATTTTAAGCTAGATATTAGTAAAAATATAAAACCACAGAAAGATTTATGTTTTTAAACATAACAATTGAGTACATTTTTGGGAGTAGTGTTCACCTCCTATATGGGAAAGATTTAAGATAACTCAAGTCTCCATAAACTTTATAGACAACCTGAGTAGAAAGAGTCATACTTTTTAGATGCTTTGTTATTGCTTTTTAGATAGACTAGTGGATCCACTGATATATCATAGGATTACGGTATTTTTAACACATTTTATTTAAGAGTTCTGTGTTTCTAGGTCCAAACACATTCCGCTGATGGTAATCATAGATCAGAATAACAGACTTGAAGGAAAATAAGGGGATTATTGACCATGTGCAGAACCACTGTTGCAAATAACGGACCGTGGATCTACCTACGGACCGTACTACAAGTGTGACAAATAAATCAGAGAAGGAATTCTTGTACCTTATTTTGAAGATTCTAAGTATAGTGATACAAAGGAAGATTGATAGTTTGCACTATTTGTCCGTCGATTAAAGTTGAGAGATGGAGTTTTTGAAGGTGATGAAAATACCTAATTCCTATATCACAGAATTGACCTATGTACCTTAGGTCAATCCACAGTCCTTAGGTGAGTGTCATAGATCAAAAATGCGTTCCTTATTTTGTTTCCTTTTTAGTTGGGAGTTGTTTTTCTATATATAGCACATGTAAACCTAATTTTTGGAGGTTAGACCTCATTATTTTTGTTCTAGTTTTCACCTAGGAGATTCATTTTGCAACTTTAGCAATTCTTAATTTCTGCAGTTTGTTTTGATGATTTTTCCCTTGCAATTCAAGTTTATATTAAGTGTTTCCTACATACATTATGTAAATTCTTGATTTTTTCATCTAAATATACGAATTGTGATCTTGCGATTATGGGTAGCTAAATCCACAACTAGGGTTGTAGGAACCATGAGAGATTAACAACGTATAAATAGTAACTAAGCAATTCATGAGTAGTATTTTTGCCTGCAGTGGTAATTCGTCCATCTAGAAGTCATTTTAAGAATGACCAACGTTATAAATCTCCTTGGTGATACTTTCCCAAAAAAGGAGGTAGTTAATATGAAAAGAATTAACAACATATATTTAGTATAATAGGTGGCCACTAAAGCCAATGTTTTCAATTTTCAAGAAAGAATTCTCTTACACTCATGTTCATTTGCAGGCTAGACATGATATTACGTTTATTGTGGCTTTAATAGGGACTTCGATGTTTCCACGAGAAGGTGGTCGTATTAGCAATGGCATAAGTTATGTGGCTCGTGTACTTTTTAGAGGTGTTAACGGCAAAGAACTCACTCTAGTTCCCATAAGTTTAGTTGAAATATTTTGAACTCTTGCGAAATATAAAAGAGGGGAAGAAATCTTTTTTGAAGGTTTCAATCTTCTTTTATGAATGTTGACAATGGAATATTTTCAAAGGCGTAAAAATATTGATGAGATATGTTTTAGTAACTCAATTCATATTAATAATTTTTACGACAAGACGAGAAGGTTTGTGTTTCTAGTTGGTACTGATGACTTGTTCTTTTTAACTCATAGTAGCCTAAAATAAGCTAAGAAACTAAAAAATTTCAATATTAGAAAGAAACGGGAAAATTTGAAAAAATTTCCAAGTTAAGAAAGTGAGTTTTGGTCATTTTCAAGTGACAATAACTTCTACATCATGATGAGTTAGAGTCAGTTATTTATATGGTTGGAAGGCCCTTAGAAATATCTTTCCAAGGGATCCAAGTTAGGTCAATTTTGATATCGTAAGAGGGAAATATGTCTTTCGGAAATTGGGTTGTTAAGGTAAGGACAATCCATCACAGATTTAAGAAAGAGAAAACTAGTATTTTTACCCATTTATTTCGTAATTTTTTTTATGGGTTAATATGGTTAAAGTAAGTTTTAGTTCAGATTAAAAAAGTTCTTCCATGCTTAGAGTTTGGGAGAAATGAGAAGAGGAGAAGGAGAAGGGAGGAAGATCAAGATTTCGCCAATAATGACAAAGGATTTTGAGTGGAATTCACGGGGCTGATCTCTATCAAGGTATTTGAGCCCTTTTATGTTTGGTTAATTCATCCGCATGTCAATCTTTTTTCTGTTGAGAAGTTTAGAATTTGATTTCATGACTAGAAGTGAATTCTTTATAATCTCGTCGAATCCCTTCTTTGTTGAATTGATTGAACAATCATTGATGTTGACTAGTAATTTGCGATATTTTTTTGGGTTTATATCTGATGGGCATTGAATATATTAATGATTCTAGGGGTTTGGGGATGAAACAATGGAGGTTAATTCTATTTGGAACTAGAAAACGAGTTGAAAAATTGACTAGCCGCACCTAGGCCAGGACGGGCGCGTCAAGCCTGAAGTGCGCCAAAACAGAGTCTTAGTCAACTTGGGCCTGGTTCGGTGCGCCAGTTTCTAGCCTCAGTTAACTGAGGTTGGCGCACCGGTGCGCCAACTTTGTGGCCGGATCGGCTTTTTTTGCCCATTTTTAGTATTTTATCCCTTTTAAGTCCTTCCAAGGTACATTAACATTTTATGCTGATTCTAATCATTTCAAATGATTTCTAAACACCTAGAAATCACAAAATAACGTAAATCATAACCTTGAACTCATAATTTAATTCAAGGAAATTTAAGATCGAAGTTAAAGCAGTTAAGAGTCAAGTCTAGAAGTTAAGAAGAAACTTAGATTAAAGTTTCTTAATGTTTTCAAGAGTCTTTATTAAACGTTTCAACTTAGTTAAAGCTCAAGTTTCAAGTTGGAGTAATGAGTAAAAGTTGAAGTATTTTCCTTGAAAGAAGTATACGGGAACTATTTATTCCCTAGAAGTTTGTCAAGACTTAAGTTTTAAAGTTAATCAAAGACTAAAGAGTTGTATTAGATTCTTAAAGTTATAAGGGAACAAAGTATTCCCTGAAAGTTTCTAAATGTTTTCACATTTTAGTTAAGAATGGAAACTGAGATTTTCAACGAGCTTTCGGGATAGTTTTCAGAAAAGAGTGATCGCTTTTTAAATAAAGGAAAAGAGGAACTTAGATTTCCAAGATAGGCTTTGAGCTAAATTTTGAGCACTTATGTCAAATCACAGAAGTTAGTATGTTTTTAAAACATAATACCTAATAAAATTATATTTTTGGGGTTAGTATTGAGCACCTATATGGGGGAGAGTTGAGATAACGCCCAGCCCCCATAAACCTTATAGCACCAAGGGTAGAAAAGGTTCATACTTTTTAGATGATTTCTTTAGTAATTTTGGAATAGAATAGTGGATCCATTAGGTAGTTCAGGTTTTATATCAATGGAAAGATATAGTACAACCCTGACAGCATGAGGAAAAATGATGTATGATCTTACTAGCTCTTATGTAATAGATGTCTATTAGAGAAACTCCGACAAAAGTTAAATGTGTGTGTATATATATACATATATACACACATATCAATTTAATTTACTTTACATATATATCAAAGTTATTTGTATCCTTCTATACATTTATCATTTACAACATGTTTTCAACCAACTTTTATTTATAAGGCACTTGTGTTTAAATTACTTTATACTGAAATGAGTCAGTCATGTTTAGTTGAATTGAGTAGTTAAGTTCTTCAGTTTGTTTCAGACTATTTTTAGCCAATGTTATTTAGCATCCCAACACGTATACTCATACATTCAATGTACTAATGCAAGCTTTCATGCATCGTCTTATGATGCAGATGCAGGTAACCAGGATCAGCATCTAGCGCCTCGTTGATCCTTCTTGAGCAATCAGAGTCAATGGTGATACTTCTTGCATTCCAGGGGACTCTTTCATTGATTTCCACTCTTTTAATTTATAGAATGTTGTGGGGGTTTTTCCCAACATTCATCTTAGTGTCACAGAGGCTTTATAGACAGATAGTAATCGTACAGTTTTGATTTTAGTTTCCAGTTATTTACATTTCAGATTTTGTGTGATTAGACTTAAGTGTAATTTTGGCCAAAACAATAATTTTGAGTATTACTTATAAAATGTTTTCTTGTTTATGTTGAGTTATGTCTTAAGCTGAGTTAAGTAAGTCAGGCCAAGGGTCTACTCAAGGCTAGTGATTGACATTGGGTGCCGGCCACGTCCAGGGTTTAGGCTCGAGGCATGGCATGACTGCTATGGATATGTTACCTACCGCACCGGTAACAAAATTAAGTGTAAATATCCATTACTCTCACGTTCCACGGCCAATGTTAGAAGCATTAAGTTATAAAATATCGATCTTATTGAGTTGAAAGACCTCTATCCATATGCTCATGTGCATGTGCTTCAACATTTTGGTCAATCACAAGTAATCCCTCTTGAAGCAAACACAAGGGTTTGTGAAATACCTTTTGGACCAAACTTCGAAGTCCTTAGAGCAAGAGAGAATCTTAATGAATTGAACAATATTCTCATGTTGGATATAAGAAATGCTTTAAAAACAGAAATTTCAGAATATCAGGTGTGGTTTTGAGAATATCGCAGTAGCATGAGTCCAAAAGACGAACAAGGTTTTGAGGATATTGGGACGATGATCTGGATAATACATTCTCATCTTGGAACCAAAGAGGTCACTCCTAAAATGTGGGCTTAAATGGAAACTAGAATTCCATAATTAGATAATGCGAGAGCAGGGGCTAGCAACGTAGGAGTGTCATCTTCACTTCCTCTACCAACGTAATTGATAACAACATTTAGGTTGAGTATTAGATTTACCTCTATTTTGGGTCATTTTAATGTACTTTAGTTTATTCACTCTTTGTTGTACCATTTTATTGGAATTTAATGAATATTTGGTGTTTGTTTCTCAAACTCGAGTGGTCACAATAAATTGCTTGGATCAATCTTTCATAATCACGTTATGTTTGTCGTTTAGTCCTACCTTTGGCATAAAAAGGTCAAAAATCTAGGGTGTATGTAAATTGTCTATGTGTTGTGACGTGTCATTATGTCTAAAGTAGAATTAATCCATTATTGCTTTTAGCGCACTCTAAGTATATATTAAAATTCAGAACAACAAAGTTTGTCCAAATTAACAATTTACTTAATATTTATTCATCTGTAACAGAAAGGTCGATTCGCAGCAATGTCTTAAAAAGATGTCAGCAAACCAATAATACCAATTGCTTTGGTTAGTGTGGAGAAACTAAAGGTTCAATGATCATAAAATTATTGAGACTAGAGAGAGGATAGCTACAACCAAAATGAGAGTTGCAATACTAGACCAAACTGAATGGAAGCTACGAGAGAGAATTATTGAGATTGATATGAAAATAGTCTTAGTAAAAAGAAATATTGCAAAAATTGATCAAGAGATAATTAATATAGATATAGTGTCTGCAATGATCCCCAAAATTGAACGCGTAATTAAGAAGCTAATTTTTGGAATGATTTCTCAATGAGGGGAAAAGCGAAAACAAAAGAAGGTTTAGATATGAGATAACCTGATCATCACCCTATATTTGAAAAGGAAATAAAAATGGTTTGGGGGTAGATTTAAGTTCATGTAATGCATCTCTCATGTTTGTCATTTTGTTTTTATGTTTACTTGTAATCAAGAACTATGTGAGACTTGAGCCTATAAGGGGGTACACATGAAGCTATTTTCGAGCCTAGTATCTTTATCAATTTGAGGAAGGATATGTTTATGTTATCTGATTTAATTGAACTGAATCGGGCTTGATTTCCTTGGTAGATACGTAGGAAGCCTACTTAAGGTTCATTTCTTGAAATTAAATTTTTCATCTCCCTTATGAGTGAAAGATTTTGAAAAATTTCACCCACAAAAGTATATGAGTGGAAGAAATTAATAGTATTATCAAAGTTGACCTTCCGAATTCTATCACAAAAAAGATTTCTTTCCGTTTGAGTCCTCGTGTTAACCTTAAATATTTCCGAGGATTAATCTGCTTGAAGCAAAGTCACATGTGTGTGTTTATCTTTATGTCAACATATTTTAATATCTCATTAAAATTAAAAGCTAACATATATGTCTTTTGAGTTGTTCTTCTCTATAGGTAAAGACTAATTTGTGTTGAAATCAAACCGGCCAACCATCCATAATTTACAAGATTTAGAGCAATCATAGTTTCCTTCCGTGATCATTCTTTGGATAAAAGCAAAAGCAAAATAAATCGTACATATGAAGAAACGTGAATAGTGGATGTGATCGTCAGAATTGCTAAACTCAATGATTAGAGTAAGTTAATCTCTCAGCTAATGCAATGAATTGCATACATGCAGGAAGAGCTTTAACAAACAAAAGATCTGGCCAAATTGGCTACTGCATCGAATGAACCCTCCTCAAACCTAGAAGACCTCTTCCTCTTTTTTCCATCATTAAGTTATCCATTGCCTGATTATATCCCTACCCACTCAACAAGACCAATCAGTTCCACTCCTAGTCCTCATACCATTACTTAATTGTATCCAACCAGTAGAAGCAAGGACAATTAATCCTACAGAAAAGTTCTTTTGGGTGGATCGACGATGTTCCAACCATTATGGAGAGGAAGGACATGATAAAGAAGGGTGTATGAATTTGAAACATGAGATTTAAGACTTGATCGATAACATAGTCATCAATCTCCCAAGGCCCTGGCCCAAATGTAACCTTAACCCATTGTCAAATCACGGGGGAGCAACAATCTACATGATTGAAAGAAATGAGATTTGATCACTAGTGGGACTGTAAGTGAAGCAAATGTGACTAACTTATACCAAAAGTTGCCTCATGATCATAAAGGCTTGTCAAGAGTTTGTTGTAATAACTGGACCTCATCATAAATTCGCTTTGGCAAAAGAATGAAACAATGAATCCCCCAAAGAAAAGAAAAGTTTGTTGTCCACGAAACTAAGAAACATGAGATGTCAAGTTCTGGAAGATGCTATGTCCTGGAAGAGTTAGCTCAGCACGAAGAAAGGAGAACCAAAAAAGGTCGATCACAGAAGATAAGTCCAAAGAGTTTTGTCGAAAATGCAGCCTAAGGAGTATTCCACTGTCAAACATTTGGAGTAGACTCCAGCTAAAATTGTTGTTTGGCCTCTACTAATGAGCTTTGAGTACCACCGAAAAGAACTATTGTAAGCCATGTCATTGTGAGTCATCAAATCTCTTTCCTGGAAGAGATATTGCAATTTGAAGGACTAATGCACAACCCATCCTTGTTTATCACCGTGAAATGCAGGGACAAGTTTGTAGATCGACTATTGATTGATAATGGCTTAGGACTCAATATCTTCCCATTCGTAACCCTTAAACTGCTAAATTATGATGTATGATTTCGTCCAAATCAAATGAATGTAAGAGTGTTTGATGGTTTCAAAAGAGAGACCATATGAGAGGTAGACTTGGGTACCCAAATGGGCCCAAATAATTTGTCACCGAGTTCCAGGTGATGTGTACATCTACAATATACAACTTATTTCTAGGAAGACCATGGATCAATGATGTTGAAGCAATCCTATCCAAACTGCATCAACTTTTAAACTTCATCATGCAGGATTATGAAATCATCATCCATGGTGAAGGGAGTAAACGTAGTTAACTTTGTTTTTACGTTGCCATTACTAAAGATTCCTCTCAAGGTATTGACTTTCACATGGTGGATATAATGAATGATGTTTTTGCAGATACAACTCCACACGTACCAATGCGACTTGTGTATAAATTTCTAGCCACGACTATGCTAAGAAGTGGTTTTGAGCCTGGTCTTGATATAGACAAGAATTTGGATTGTATATACGAATATCTTCCTATCCCAGTTCAAAATTTCTTCTTCGGCGTCGTTATACCCACAAAAAGGAAGAATTCTTTGAAGTAGAAACAAGGAAGAAGAATGATTGTGATATACAGAAGCCTATTCAAGAGTTGTATCATTCATTTGTTGCTAAAGCTTTAGAGCCTGAAATTAATGGTCTAGTGGAACAGATGGAAATATGTTTTACTGAAGAAGAATGTGTTGTGATCTCGGCAAAATGCACCACAACACCCACCATCTTAGATACCGGACCTAGAAACATGATTGTGATACACAGAAGCCTATTCGATATGTTTGCTTGGTCTTATGATGATATAATAGGATGAAGCACTGATATTTTTCCAATAAGCGGCCTATCATTTAATATTATTATCCGATAAAGCATAAAATCAGAAAGTTCAAGCCGGATCTACGGTTAATGATAAAAGATGAGGTCATGAAGAAGTCAAATCAAAGGTCATCTAGAAACCAAGTATGCTACTTTGCTGGCGAACATTGTTCCAGTAGCATAGAAAGATAAAAAAATCAGGATATGCATTGATTATCGGGATCTTAACAAAGTGATACCAAAAGACAATTTTCCCTAGCGAAATATCCACAGACTTATCAACAATTTTGCCAAGCATGAGCTGCATTATTTTGTGGATTACATTGAGGAATACCAAAAGATTCTAATGGATGAAGAAGATGCATAAAAAACAACATTCATCCCACCTTGGGGAGTCTACCATTATCGAGTGATGTCGTTCGGCCTCAAAAATTCTAGGACAAATTACATGACTGTTATGACAACAATTTTAAAGATATGATCCACAAAGAAATTGAAGTGTATGTGGACAATGCCATCATAAAATATCGCGAGAGTTCAGATCATCTGACATACTTAGAATAAGTTTTGAGAGGTTACACAGGTATGATTTGAAGCTGAACCCAGCTATATGTGCATTTTGGGTACCTCAAGAGAAGTTACTCGGTTTCATAGTTAGTAGAAGGGTTACCGATCTTGATCCTTTCAATATCAAGACAATTCAAGACTTGCGTTCTTCAAAGTCAATGAAGGAAGTAATGAGTTTTTTAGGGAGAACAAATTACATCAGTCGATTAATAGATCAATCAATGGTGATATGTGAGCCCATATTCAAGTTGCTACAAAAGACATGCCAACCAATTGGACCGAAGAATGTCAAAAGGCTTTTTACAGCATCAAGAGTTACCTTTCAAATCCACCAGTATTGGTGCCTCAACGTGCAAGATGTCCATTGTTATCGTATTTATCTGTCTGTGACAACGCATTTGGGTGTGTACTGGGAAAACATTATGACACCGGATGAAAGCAGAGAGTTATATACCACTTGACGAAGAATTTCACATCCTATGAGGCTATTTGAACCCTTTTAGAGAGAACTTATTGTGCTTTGACTTGGGTTTCTAAAAAATTTAGACATTATCTATAGGCTTATATAACACATCTCATTTCACAAATGGACCCGCTCAAAGACATTTTTGTTAAAGCAATGCCCACATGAAAGTTAGCAAAGTGGAAAATGTTGTTTAGTGAATTTGACATTGTGTATATGAATTAGAAAGCCACTAAGGTTCAAGCGTTGGTCGATGTCGTTGCTAAAACCCTGATAGATGAAGGATATGAACTGCTTACAACATATTTACCTGATGAAGAATCCTTTTTTGCTGGGAAAGACAAATCAGAATCATATCCTAGATGGAAAATGTTCCTTGAAGGAGAAGTGAACACTATAGGATTAGGAATTGGAGAAGTGTTGTTATCTGAATTGGAGATAAAATGTCCAGCAACAAGAAAGTATAGATTCTGATGCTCTAATAACATGGCTGAGTACGAAGCATGTATTCTATGCATTAGAATGGATCATGACATGAAGAATAAAAAAATAGTGGTAATTTATGATCCAGACTTGTTGATTCATAAAGTTTAAGAAGAATGGGCAGCGAAGAATTCTAATACCATACCTTATGTGCACTTGGTACGGAGGTTATGCAAAAAATTAAGGAAGACCAATTCAAAAACACTTCGAGGATACAAGAAGAGCTAATCTATGCCCTCAGAACCATATCCTCTATGTTAAAATACCTTTTAAAAATTTATATAGATCCACTTAAGATAGATTTAAAAGAACAACCAGAACATTGTTTACATGTGGAAGCGGAATGGGTTGGGAATCCATGGTATATCAATAGGAAATGTACTTATAAGTTGGTAGGTATCTAGAAAAATAAACAAGAATTCAGAATAAAACAATCAAAACAATGTCGGACAACTTGTTTTTGAATAGAGAGGTTCTTTATAAAAGGACTTCAGATTAGGGATTATGAGATATGTGGATGCTATAGAAACAACAAGACAGCTTGAAAAATTTCATGCTGGAGTGTGTAGGATACACATGAATGATTTACATTGAAAAAGAAAATCCTAAGGGTAGGATACTTTTGGATAACTATGGAAAGTGATTATGGACAATTTGTCCAAAGGTGTCATAAATGCCAGGTACATGGAGATCTGATCAAAGTACATCATTACGAGCTAAATACTATGAGTTCCTTAGCCATTTTCATTTTGGGGCATTGATTTTTATGAACCACTTGAGCCTGTTGCCTCCAATAGTCATAAGTTCATTTTGGTTGCAATTGATTACTTCACAAAGTGGGTTAAAGTTGCTTCCTACAAAGCTGTGACGTAGAAAATTGTGGCTGATTTTGTTCACCACAATTTGATATGCATTTTGGGTTACTAGAATCTATCATCAAAGTCAATGGAGCAAATCTACATAGCACATGATGAAAGGGATATGCCAACAGTTCAACATTACCCACCACAATTCAACTGCATATTGTCCTCACATGAATGGAGTTGTGGAAGCTGCTTATAAAAATATCAAGAGGATACAGAGTAAAATGATTGACAACTACGAATCTTGGAATAAAAATTTGCCTTAATCTATGTTGGGTTATCGCACCACAATCAAGACCTCAACTGGGGAAACTCCTTATCTATTGGCATAAGAAAACGAACAGTGATACCACCAAAGTTTATATACCATCTTTATGATTTTTCCAGAAGCTGGATTGAACGATGCTGAATGGGTTTGTGATAGATATGAGTAATTTGAACTGATTAACGAGAAAAGAATAGGTGTTGTTTTTCATGTGAAGCTGTATCAATAGAAAATTACTCACGCTTTCAACGAGAAAGTAAGAGTTCAAACATTTGAGGTAGGCCAATAAGTGTTGAAACACATTTTCCCTCATCAAGACGAATACAAAGAAAAATTACACTTAACAGGCAAGGATTGTATGTTGTCCACAAAGTACTATCAAGAGGAGTTTTGGTTCTATAAGAGATGGACGGTAAAGTATGGAGAAAAGCTATAAGTTCTGATGTTGTCAACAGATACTGAATTTGATGGATGATACTTATTTCCATTACTTCTTTGTAATTGTAGTTTGCTCGTAATCATTTGTCGCATTGTGTTTTGAAAAATTTCCTTTGTAACGAACAATGTCTGACCTTAATTCTCAAGAATGAGATATGTAGGCGACCTATGTCAACCTCGGTCGTTTCCTTATCAAAATATTCTATTTTGCCAATTACTGAAAGAGGAACTACATTTAACCTGATTCCTTTCTCACTGGGATACGTAGGCGCCACAACGGGTTGGTTATATTCCTAATAAGATTTCCATTTCCCTTCATAACGAAAACTGGTATAACATTTTTCAGAGGATCTAAAAAATTCTACTAGAAGAGTTATTTCCTACAAGCAAGGGTCAGGTATCATAACAAATTTTTCAATTGGGACATAAATTTAAGAAAGCCTAAGTTTTTTTGGCAAAATATAATAAACTTAGTGAACACCATTAGATTTGTTCTGAAACAACTAACTAGGATTTTTTTTTTGAGAAGGACCTCAAAAATTCCATCAACGGTACTTGGAATATCAAAGTAAACTTCAAGTGCCTTATTGTATATACTCTTAAGGAATTCTTATGTTACCAGCAAGTTACCTCCCATGGCAAAAATCTAAGACAAAATAAATTTTGTTCGTGTCGTGCATATCGTGATAGTTAATTGGCAAAGAACTTTGCAAACTATATTTTCAAAATTTCATACCGAAAAAATGCTCTAATTTAAATATGATCTTATCTTCTGTCTACGACGATTTGTAGGATCAAATAAATTCTGAAGATAACAAGACAAGGAGCAAGGCAACTTGAAGATATCAAGAATGATCAGTGGTCCAAAACTAACATTTGTTTTGTGGATGCAGGGTATATGAAGATCATCAAAGATGATATAATTATAAACCAACAATTTCAAGAGAATGTATAAACAAATCTCTGATAGTGAATGTAGCATCTCTCCATGACAAAAAACTTATTTGACAAATTATGTCATCAAATCAAAGAAAATTATCTACTGTCTAAGGTTTCCAGATACCAATAAAAATGATGCTCTGACCAAAAGTACCTAGCATCATATAAAATATTGACAAAGGACGACATTCTTAGTAAAAGTCTTTGCATATTAAAAATACCAAAAGGGACATTGCACAATTTTAATTGCCAAGAGGGCCATTCATATTCAAATTGCTAAGAGCTATATAATAATCAAAATGCCAAGAGGGCCATTGGATATGTTAATTGCCGAGAGGGCCATCATATTCAAACCTCCAAGAAGGTCATTCATATTCAATCTGCCGAGAGGGCCATTAATATTTAGATTGAGAAGATGGTCATTGCATATTCAAACTACCGATAGGGCCATATCATAATTTAATTGCCGAGAGGAAAATCATATTCATACTGCCAAGAGGTCCATTCATATTAAAACTACTAAGAGGGCACTTCATATTCAAATTGCCGAGAGTCCGCATTCCATTGAATAGTTAAAGAGAATATATATCCATTTTAGGCGATAGCTTATTAGCTAAGTTTTCTTGTCCTCTTGTTATTGATTGTTTGGTTTGAACTCTCTTTGTTTTTCTTCCTGAACTAAAAGATCAACATCTTGTCCCATAGAAGGTAAAGGATTCATCATCATCATGCTTCCTCGAATGATGGTATAAACCTCATTGAGACCCATAAGAAATTGAATGAGTCGTCTATCCTGCTCAGCCTTATGCATTGTCTCTTTAGCACCACATGTACAAGTACAACTACAAGTACTTTTAGCACTTAGTGTGGTGAGTTCTTCCTAGAGTTTCTTCATCCTTGTGTAGTAGGAGGTGATGTCCATAATACCTTGATTGAGCTTATTAATTTCCTTTTGAATTTGATACAACTTAGCGCCATTGGCCGATCATACCGATCCTGTAATTCACAGCTCTAGTGAATCAAACACGAACTCTACACTATCTGCAATGTCCTTCCTTAAGGAATTCAGTATCCATGAGGTAACAATGATAACCCAATGAGTATGTAGTATGTATGTAATATGGCTAAATTATTAAATTCGATATGGAAATGAATAAAAATCCCTTCTCTTTGTTAGGTTGTCTGCTTCACACATGTTCATGGGTCCCACATGTTGAGTTGGTTACTGCTAAGCTTGATGACTTGGTCCTGTCAAAAGGAAGATACTAGAGAAGCCAAAAGGGACATTCATATTCAAACTGCCGAGAGGGCCATTCATATTTAAATTTCCAAAAGGTCAATTGCATATTAAAATGACAATAGGGGCATTTGTATTCAAAGATTTTCAGAAAGCCATCATATTGAAACCGCCAAGATGGACATCATATTCAAATTGTAAAGAGGGCCATTGCATTTTTAAACCTACAAGAGGGTCATTGCATATTCAAACTGTGAAAAGGTCCATTGCATATCAAACTGCGGGAGAGGGACATCATATTCAAAACATCAACGGAGCCATTAATATATTACATTATTTTGTTTTACTACTTCAATATTAAAAGAAGAGTACAATTAATAGTCAAGTTACAAATATGATATACATTATTTATTTGCTATACGTCAAACTAAACGAAGTTGACATAAAATATTCATCGAGAACAATTAAGTTCCATGACGAAAGAGTTATTTGACAAATTATATCGTCAAATCAAAGAAAATTATCTACTGCCTATGGTTTCCAGATACCAATAAAAATGATGCTCTGACCAAAAGTACCTAGCATCATATCAAATATTGACGAAGGACGACATTCTTAGTAAAAGTCTTTGCACATTAAAAATAACAAGAGGGACATTGCACAACTTTAATTGCCAAGAGGGCCATTCATATTCAAATTGCCCAGAGGTATATAATAATAAAAATTCCAAGAGGGCCATTGGATATTTCAATTGCCGAGAGGGCCATCATATTCAAACCTCCAAGAAGGTCATTCATATTCAATCTGCCGAGAGGGCCACTAATATTTAGATTGAGAAGAGGGTCATTGCATATTCAAACTACCGATAGGGCCATTTGATAATTTAATTGCGGAGAGGAAAATCATATTCAAAATTCCAAGAGGGCCATTCATATTAAAACTGCTAAGAGGGCACTTCATATTCAAATTGCCGAGAGGATCATCATATTTAAACCGCCAAAAGGGACATTCATATTCAAACTGCCGAGAGGGCCATTCATATTTAATTTCCAAAACGGCAATTGCATATTAAAATGACAATAGGGGCATTGTATTCAAAGATTTTGAGAAAGCCATCATATTGAAACCGCCAAGATGGACATCATATTCAAATTGTAAAGAGGGCCATTGCATTTTTAAACCTCCAAGAGGGTCATTGCATATTCAAACTGTGAAAAGGTCCATTGCATATCAAACTGCGGGAGAGGGACATCATATTCAAAACATCAACGGAGCCATTAATATATTACATTATTTTGTTTTTTACTACTTCAATATTAAAAGAAGAGTACAATTAATAGTCAAGTCACAAATATGATATGCATGCTTTATTTGTTTTACGTCAAACTAAACGAAGTTGACATAAAATATTCATCGAGAACAATTAAGTTCCAATATGCTAAATGATGTTATCTCTCCATTTGAAATATATTTTACACTAATGAGTTTTATCTCAATCGTTGTTGAGGACCTCTAGGAGGATGAATATTCAAACGAAACCACCAATGCGAACAACATAAAAAAGGATGAAACACAATGTGGAATTTTTTCGTAGAGGAGAAATCGGACAAAGTCCAAAGTGGAGTATCAATCTCTTTGGACGACATCCAAGGAGCTACGTTCACCGCAATCATATCACACCCTAATAAGAAGGTATGTGGATTTTTCTTTAGGTTTATAGATTTATGTTTCACATCCAGAAATGTTTCTTTGTTCACCAAAAGCAACTTTTCAATCCAAGTGACAATATATCAAGAGCTTTGGAAATTATGTCCGTGTAAGTTTATATTCATGGGTGTTAAGCGCGCCACGTTCTTACCTAAGATATTTCAAGCCTCTCTTTCATACTCGACTTACTTGTCAGTTTTCACTCTTCCAGAACTGAAGGTTATTTAATAATAGATTTCCTTTTCAACCGATCGAGTCAAACTGTAAGAAGCCTAATTCCTAATGTTTAAGGATATGTAGGCAGGTTCAATGTTGAAACTCGGCTATATTTTGACATTTTCTCTTATATATTATTTTCGAGTAATCCGATATCTTCATAATTTGATATCGAGATAACTTTTGAACCTTCCGATAGTCATGCTTACACTTAAGCGTGTCGAACTACAAGTGGGTTTAATTCTCGTATAGCCCGAGATATGTAAGAAAAGTGATACCGATGTTTGGCCATAACTCCAAATGTCCGTACCATATTCTTTTTCCTAAAGATGAAGATGTATTCCATCAAAACATGATTCGTCCAATTTCATTTGGTCAAATTTCTTTCAACAGTCCAACTCAAGTGAGGTATAGTGTTGACACCCAATTTAAGACCTCCAAATTATAAATTAATCATTGAGCTTCTTAGATTTCAAAGATTTAAAATAATTACTTTTTTTCAAAATTCCAAAAATAAAAATATTGTTTACAATTTTATCACTTTTTTTTTTATTTTTAAATAATATATATATTTAATATAATTGTGTACATAATTAATGTATTTTTATGAATATTCAAAAATCATCTCAGAATATATTTTTACTAGTGGTTTACTTTTAACATTAATAAGTTCATGAAATTCAAAATACTTTCAAGTTATTTTTAAAGTAATTTTGTCATTTTAAATAATAAATATGTATATTTTTACAGTCATACTGTATTATAAATATTGGAAAATCATCACAAGATATTTAACAATTTGGTTAAATATTTTATCAATTTACTGTAAGTTATTGTTATAATTTTGAGTTATTAGTTTATACTTGAGTTATTTATTTTATTTTTATTAAAATTAAGAAGCTTATTAGTTGATTCTATTAATTCATTTTATTAATATTTCAGCCAATTTTATTACTCAAATACATATTGGCTTTATTTCTTAATCCGAATTGGCTATATTTGAAATTCAAATAGTCATATTCTTTTATAATTCTTGCCCATTTCTGCCCCCACCTTAACTCAATTTTAAGAAAAAAACTTTGGGCCTTTTTACATATTTCCAGCTTCTCAAACTAACATATTCTCGTCCCTATTTGAATTTCCAGATTACCCGGCCCAAACCCATTCCAGTACAACAACAATTAGTAGTTGTGTATAATACTAGTACGCAACCCCTGCATGTTCTTTTTCATCACGCGATAGTCAAATCCAATGAGCAAGTCGCGTTCCAAACCCAAAAAATCACACGCGAAGAAACAAGTACTCTCATCCAACCACCTTGAAGAACCCATAACCCTAGCAACCTAATTGATCAAATCATTGTTCCCTTTTCCTATTTTTTGAGAGATCTTCAACTCTCTTTCACTGTTGGCCTTGGAAAGGGGGAATTAAATAAAAAATTTCTCCAATGGATTTCCCCCCTTAATCACCCCTTCATACCTATAAATAACTCTCTACCCTCAGTGATCAAGACAAAGGTTTTGAAATTTTATTTTACAATTGTTTTACTAAAAAAAGAAAATAAAAGAAAAATGACTAATGACTAAGTTTCGAAAAATGAATTAATGTTATTATTTAAGAAAAATTGAATTTCCATAGTAACAGAGTGGCCATTTAATTTTTTTTGGTAAAAATCAAGTAAAAACATAAGTTTTCAAAAGGATTTAAACAAATACAAATCAATTTGAAACTATAAGGGGTTCAAAATTCAATATAAATTCCGAAAAGGTGTTAGGCCCTCAAAATGCCCGCTAACTTACGAATGGCCGGCTATTTGACTAAAATGACTTTCAAATAACTCTTCAAATTTTAAAATAAAGTAAAAGAAAATTCATTTTTTTAAAATATTATTTACTCAATTTTATTATTATATTATCTTAAAGGGAAAATGAACTGGGGGGAATTTCTTAAGGGAAATAAGATAAGTAACAAGACTAATAAATAAAATAAAGCCAAGTAAAAATATAAATATATTAATTTGCATATTTATCAAAAAAAGGTGAAATGGCTATCTTTGAGAATTTAATTAAATTAAACCATAAAATAACAAAGTTAGTCAAATAATACTATATAAGTAATAGTAGATGGGGGAGAAAAAGTCAATCTTAGACTTTTCAGCCCGTTAGCCCTTTGGACCTGCTGAAATTAATTAAGGCTTTTGGGCCTATTTCCCTTAGAAATATCTTGTTATACATAGAAGGTATGTCGCTGCATATGGGAAGTATATTAGCCTTTTTTTTTGTATATTGAACCGTATAACAAATGTATACATTCAATTTCGACCCTTGCAACCTGTATTCCCATTTTTAATCACGGATTTCTTAAACTCAATCATATACCAGTGTATAAAAACTGTATTTCAGCCTGTTTTCAACCTTCCGATCTTATGATGCAGCTTCTGTTTAAATTCTTTCATCTTTCGAAATCAGAAAAAGGGATGAAGGCCGACTCGATTTGCCACTTAATGACATGCGAGGGATGGGGAGTAAGTAAGACTGGGTTCAAGTTCATGCATAGTAAGAAAAAAGAGAAAATCTTAGCATTATTCTTAAATAAGCTAACCATATTAATATTTACTAAATCGAGCAATAAATAGTAAAACACTCCATGATGAATTCAACATGTGTCACCATCTAGACCCCAGACGAGACCGGCATTGTTGACCTCTCAGAGGTCACAAACAAACCTACACACGTCATTCTCACTTCATCTATGTTATTTTTAGCAGAAAATTTGAACTTTTTAAAATACTATTTCATGATAAACATTTTTAATTTAACATCATTGGCGTTCACAAATCAACCATCTATATATAGAGATAATCAAATGAAAGAAACAGTTCATAATTGCATTAAAAGTTTTTTTTCCAAAACGACACCAATACAAAGTCTGTAATAAAAGTTAAAAGGAACACTAGTGGAACATGCTCAACTAGCTAAAGCCTATATGTAAGCTAGATAATCACGGTAGACATCCTCGAAAGCATAAGGGCCAACCAAGTTCTGATGAAAGCGCCACGTCCTGATAACTGCACGTCAACTTGTAAACTCTAGCGTCCACCAGTGCCTGCACCTAAAAATATGGAGTTGTATGGGATTAGAACACTTTTTTACTAAGTATGTGTATATGCAAGCATACACCAAGGACATGCATGAGTAAGAATAGCTCTTTCCTAACAACATGATTATGGAAAGTCAAGTTAGTGGACTTGTAAAATGGGATTAGGAAAGTTAGTGAACTTTCCGAATTTGGATTAGGAAAGTAAGTGAGCTTTCCAAATTTTGATTAGGAAAGTTATGCCATGAGAGTAACATGCATCATCATACTTATCTTATTGCAAACGACACATGATATCTTACACATTGCACATATCATATTGCATATATCACATAACATCTTACACATTAACCATATCATATTGCATATAACACATAACATCTTTTATAGCACTCATGCATATGCCATGATACCTTGGAATCATGGACTTGACAATAAAACTTTCCAAAATGAGGGTTCAACATATGGGACCTCTACTAGGGAGTCTTTATTAACAAACATAGAGTCTGCTTCATTCATTCATATGTACTTCATTTCAATTCGTTCATTGGCTTGTGTGAACACCAGGTATACCTAAGATGTAGTTTAATCTTTCATCGGTTTTTATATGAAATGATAAAGAATAACCTAGTGTTATTACTTGAGTCTAATTCACCTCTTGATTATCCTATCCTAACGCCTTTGGTATCGTTCATTTCATTATGTGCATCATTTGAGGTTGGCCTCATTCATTCATTGGGAACTTTAACTTGAACCGACATAGATCATATGAGCATCATGAAATCAAGTGTCTCACCCACACGAAAAGAGGTGGAATCACTATCAAAGGTTACCCAAAACATGCTAGCGTACATGGGAATTTAACCTCTCCCAATCCCTATATTGGCATTATAGGTTTAAAGACTAGGAGATATAAGGAGACTCATACCTGGCATGCTAGACAGTCTTATCTCATGAGAGTTACGTGAACCTACGCCCTTCCCGAAAGAAGTCATCACCGCTCATAGGTAGTCTAGCATTGCTTAGTATAAAATTCAATTACATTCAACTCATACGTCATGGAAGCTGGCTTCTAGTATGTGGACGTCATAGCTCAATAGATGATTTCTCATCTAATCATTATTATTAAGTGTGTTAATATCAATATTTTCATTAGAGTTTTCGTAGAGACTGGTCACTTAATTAACTTTAAACTCTCACAGGTAAGTACGTTTTGGTAACATTTACTTAGCCTCATTTGAGATTGCTCTCATCTTTTACAATATCCTGTTATCATTTTGTCACCACATTCATTAACATTAGCATATTTGCTCTTCATAATTACTCACACATTTTTACGTGAATGTTCATTTCATCATATGCCAATGCACTTGGCCATTTGTGTGTTTCACACTCTTGCTTAACTCTTCTAGGGTTTTATCATTTCATTACATAATAATCATTTCATCGTATTCCAACACAGTTGTCAATTTACTGTGTTTTATACTCGTACTTAACCTTTTTAGGGTTACACCATTTCATTACACAATTCTTAGGTTCACTTATTTTAAAATGTATGCTAGAGTTATGGGTCTATATATACAAGCCATGAGGCTTTATTCATAGTTCGTTAAGTGACTCATATCTTCCTAAGATTATGTAGTACAAGACTTACGTATCTTGTATGTATGTCAAGATATCGATTTCGATCTAAGTAGGTGGCATTATTTTTGAACATTTAATTCACGTATGACTTATGTATCAATACGGAAATTTGGGCAAGGGAACCCAAGTTGGAATCCCTTAGACAAAACTTACATTTTTCCTTGATTTTATTTTTATTTATCATGACATTAGAACCCTAGATCGAGCCCCAACACTAACATTTCTTTTTAGTTCCTTTTCTTTAGAAATTCTCTCCCTTGGCCAAGGGGTTGTGGGTTCGAACCCCCACAAACCTCTTTTTCCCTATTTATCTTTCTTGTTCATTTCACATCAACCAAGAGGTTGTGGGATCAAACCCCCACAACCTCTCTTTATTTTTCTTTATTTCTCTAGAGACTAAGAGGTTGTGGGTTCAGACCCCCACAGCCTCCTTATTTTATTTTCATTTCAATATTTACTTATCTAAGCGTTGGCAGTGAGGTTGTGGGATCGAACCCCCCTAACCTCAATTAATTTTCTTTTATTTTCCTTTCTCCTTCACAACCTTGAGTTCATGGGTTCGATTCCAACGCCTCACACTTCCTTTATTTTATTTTTCTTTCACTTCATTCCCTGCCTGGAGGTCGTGGGTTCGATTCCCACGCCATCCATTTTATTTATATAATTTTTTGCATTCTCCTTTCTCAGCCAGTATACACCGTTCCGAATCCCCCTGACCCTATTTTTTTGTTGTGAGTTTAAGGTATCTGACGGGTGAGGTCACAGGTTCGAATCCTTGTGGCCTCATCCCTTTAAAATCAATTAAATATCCAGATTTACTCCTTTATACTTTAGCCTAAACTAAACTTATAATTTCTGCTGGAAACTTAATCATTTTCTTATCTTATATTCACCAATAGTTCCACTTGAAAACTTAGGAAAATTTATGGATCATGTAACACTTTTTGGGGTGTATTTCATGGATTCGTTTAGACAAAATATTGATACTCAAATCAGTCCCACTTAAATTTTAATGAACGTCACGATTTACATAGGTTTATGCACGTAAAATGAAAACCAAAACAATATCAAACTTAAAGCCTTGACCCGAGACCTTATTCATAGTAACATTCTGCACATGCACATACTTGCACAAACTTTCGAATACATGGTTGTATTTCATACAATTTCAAGTACACAAACATAATCATATTCATCACGAAAACATAACATACACCTAAATCTACTAGAAATCATACGCAACCTACAATTCATTGGGAACTAGTGACATGGGCATGCGAAAAGGGAAACAATCCTAGTTTTCGAATGAATAATATGAACCTTAAGGGGTATATTGGTAAAGTTACCAAGAGATAAGAAAACTCAAACCTTTTTGACCTTAAACCCTTGAATTTCTAACCAAAAACTCCTCGCAAGAACGGGTCTAAGTCCAAAAGCGTCAACACTAACCCGACGGGAAAACTCCTATCTTTGCCTAACATTTTTGGATATGTCTGAATAAGTTTTAAACGTGAATGTTCTACCAGTGTCAAGAATTTTAGTTGCTGATCAGTTCTTGTGTTCTTTTAGCAGAGAGAACGTGAAAAGAGTGAAGAAACGTGAGAGAGATGAGCGTGAGAGAGAGTTAAAAGAGGTGAAGTAGTTTAGACTTACTCAAGTAGGAGACTTAGGCATAAAAATACATTAATTAATAAATAAATAATAATTTATAATAAAATCTGATTTTCCTTTTTAAATCATTCATTAATTATTAAATTATTAAATTAATTGCTGAATTAAAAAAATAACATTAAATTATTGCTCCCACCTAGGTTCCAACCCGTGTGGGGCAAGACTTCACTTCAAGGGCTCAATGTCGACCTTCTTTCCCTAAGTTGCTCCTCCACTTTATTAATTAAATAATTAATTATATTTTTAGGGTAATTATGATATTAACCTTAGCATGGAAAAAGACTATTTTACTCCTACACCCTCCAAACCTAAGATTTCCTCTTTTTATGTCCGGTAAAAACTCATTCAAGTAAATCATCGTATTCGAGAGCCCTACATGGTTGTATCCGACATTTCCAAGCTCAACCAACTCCCCAAGTTAGTTGGTTTGGCTGTAGCAATGGTTCTGAGGTTTTGTTTTACGCGCATCAATCCGTGTAAACCCGGTCTAATCGTAGGCATTCTAGAAACAATAAGCATTACTTATTCTATGATGTTTTAGGGTTGTTACAAGATGAGACTTTCAAATTTTAAATGGAGTACACACGCCACCCAAGACTAGAGTAGAAAATATTTATAAAGTGGAAATAAACAATAGTCAATACACTTTATAGTTCTAAAAATCAAAAGAAAGTTGAGTAATCATATGGAGAGGAAATAATATGATACAGTTTAAAACTAAAGACAAACATAATAACATTCCTGCACATTTTAAGCTAAAAGTGAACATGAAACATTCAAATTAAGGAAAGAAAAAATTTGCAATAAAATTTAATTGTAATGAACATCATGTTTCAAAGAAAAATATTACATGCTTATTTTCTAATAATGAACAGACAATTAACTAATGGATATTAAAGGAAGTATTAAAATTTTCAACAATACTTAAGGAATAAAAACTAAACCATAAAGATTCATATATGTGTATGATCATTCTTCATGTATACCCAATAACTAAATTAACATCATTATTTTATATAAAATTTTAAATAGAATAATGAATCTATTAATAACAACCAACACATTTCAACCATCAACTAAGCATTTCAACTTGGTAAAATAGGTAAGTGACTATAGATTTTCAAGGATTGAAATAAGTATAATCAATGGACTACAATTTATTATATATGTTTTTAACAAGCCAAACACATGTATACAACACTTAGAAAATATTCACATCCTCACCATAGAAGGACCAATACATATCCAAAATTAATAAAACACCATGATGAACAACAGAGACCATTCCGAAGTCAAGAATAGAAGGAACTAATCAGGCCAATATTTTAAAATACTAATATTCCAAAAAGAAGAACTTTACACATGAATAAGGATGATGAAACAGAACCACATATAGAATGTGTATTGTAAAATAGAATAAGGAGGTGTGAGGGATGTTACCTTTTTTCGAGCAGCGAACTGGACAATAACAAGCAGTGTTTTGGGAAGCGAAAGCGGAAAAAAGCGACGAGGGCTTGCTTCACAGAAGCGAGAAGCGTGAAGCGAAGCGCACACTTTTTTTAAAAAAAGCGACATTTAGTATAAAAATAAAAAAATATTAAATAACTAAAAAGAGGTAATATAGTCTTAGATTGAAAGAAATTACTTAGGCAAAAATACTCACAAGTCATAACATATAAAGCAAAAAATCAAAAACATAATTAAATCACAAAGATTTAAACTCCTATTCTTCAACAAGATCCTCAAACTCTTCAAGTGCCATAACCAAGGGTTCTACTTGGTCAGCATCTTCTTCATCATCAGAAGGCTCATCAACAAGGTTTTGACTTGAACTAGAACCTCCAACTTCTCTTTCCTTGCCCCTTAATGTACTCCCCCTTAAACTATAAATATTCTCCTCAACCCCACTTGCCAAAGAAACATCACCATAAGTGAGACTTTCTCCTTCATACACTTCTTCATCTTGGTGATCTTGTGGTGCTCGAGTTAACCATTCATTTTCCTCATCAATACTATCCAACAAAATTGGATCAATAGTATTACGAGCCTTATAACGACGCGCCAATGTTCTATTATATTTGATGAACACTAGATCGTTGAGGCGCGTCAATTCCAACCTATTTCTCTTTTTACTATGAATCTGCACATAGTAGAAAGTAATTAATAGGAGGACTTGGGATGATTAATATATCAATTAAATTAGTAATAATGTATTAATGTAATGTAGTTTCTCACATGTTCATACACGCTCCAATTTCTCTCACAACCGGATGCACTACAAGTTAAACTTTGTACTCTTATAGCAAATTGTTGCAAGTTTGGGACATTATGACCATATTGCATCCACCATTCAACTGTAGAAGAGTTATTTTAAAAGATGTGTAATAACTTAAAAGTGGAAGTTGTAAACAGTTAAAAGATGAAATTCTCACCTGGTGACCTCAAGGTTCTAGCTCTAATGGCTGGTTCAATTCCAAGTAGGCCATCCGCTTTCATGTACACACAAAGCTCCTCCCCTATTTTGTGTTGCAAAGTTTTATCTCGGATCATCCTCTCAACACATTTATGATATCCCTGCCACACTTCTTCAGTTAAAGTCTTCATGTCATTATTTTTATAGTAGAGCCCCGGGTTCAAAATGTGTCCCGCTGCATGCAAAAGCTGATGAAGTTGATCAGTCCACCTTGCATCAATGATTTCAAAAACACTTTGATATTTACTTGTATCATAATTGAATGCCTTTTCAATACTTTCTTTGGCTCTATCCATGACTTCATAAACGTAACCCATTGGTGGTTTTTTCTCCCCATCTACCATACGAAGTACATGAATTAAAGGACCACCAACTCTGAGTTCTTGAACAACGTCATTCCAAAAAAATGGACTAATGATATGTCTCGAAACTTCTTTACCAAGAGGTTCCTTTGCATTAATACTCTCATTCCATTCAGTTGACATAAACAAATTTCTCAAGTTTTTCTTTTGCTTATAAAAACTATACAAAGTCAAAAAACCTTTTGCGAATCTTGTCTTGGCGGGTTTTACCAAATTTCTTTGCTTTGTATATATCCTCATCATATTCAACAACAATTCCCTTTGATTGATATAAGCATGTATCTTAATAGCCTTGCCAAAAACTATCAAAAAAAGGACAGTTAAAATGTAAAGAAATCTAACATGAAGTTTAAAAAGCAAATTAAATATTAAGACTCAAGTTCACCTGTAGAATAAGGGGCTTGTTTGAAAATATCACCAAACATCAAGTTGATACAGTGAGCAACACAAGGATTCCACAAAATATGTGGGAACACTCCCTTCAACATGTTACCTGCTTTTTTGTTCTCACTTGCATTATCAGTCACAACTTGTACCACATTTTCCTGCCCTACTTTCATGATAGTCTTCTCAAACAAATTAAACATCTTATTAGAGTCGGTAGAAGAGTTACTAGCATCATAAGATTCAAGAAATACACTACCTCTTGGAGAGTTCACCAAAACATTAATGACCATTTTTCCATTCCTTGGTGTCCATTTATCCATCATAATTGAACAACCATACGTTTTCCATTGAACCTTAAGTTCTTCTACTATCTTGTTTGTCCTCTCCACCTCGCTTTTTAGAAAAGGAACTCTTACCTCATGATAGGTGGGAGGCTTCATTCCAGGGCCATATTGGCCGACTGCCTCAATGAATTCACCAAAACTATCTGTGTAGCAAAAGCAGATACAACACGATCCATCAAATCTTTCTAGAAGATTCTAAGTCAAAAGATTCACCTTTTCTCTTTTCGTTTGATTTTTGCGAGAAATAGAGATTTAAAGGACCCTTGACGGTGCTATTGATGGAAGACCCACTCCCACTACATGAAGGCATCCTTTGTTGCTTTGAGGGAGGCCCCATTGGCATTGGCATATTCACTTCAAATTCATCATCATCCATTTCATCATTATCAACAACATTAACCATGGATGCTTCATGGTTTAATTGAGTTTTAAACTCATTTTTCTTTAACATATATTCTTTGATATCTTCCCTCACTTTATTCGGGACTTTCGGACATACTTTTACATCTCTATAGCCAACCATAAGATGCCTTTTGTGACGAAAGATTCCGCCATTGTATGTCACATCACAAAAGATACATTTGACTTTTGTGTTACTAACCATAGGAGTTCCATATGCCCAAGCCGGATCTCTCTTTTGTGACATCTTGAATGAGAAAATACAAGTTCACTAAATACTACAAACAAAAGGAAGTTTCAGAAAATAATAAAAAAAAGGCAGCTGGCATACACACTGATTACAAAATAAATAAAAAAAAGAATTGAAAAAAAATAGAGGCAGCAGTCAGTAAGAACTAAGAAGAAAAGAGCAGGCAGCAGAGAATAGAGATGAAGAAAAGTAGAAGAAAAAAGAGATGAACAAATTACCTGCAGGACTCAGTCGAGATCTTGAGGAGAGAAAGAAGGGAGGCAGCCAGCAGCCTCAGTCGAGATCTTCACGAGAAAAAGAAGGGCGGCACCTGCAGCCTCAATCGAGAGCTTCAGGAGAGAGAAGGGAAAGAAAGTCGCGAGGAGAGAAGGGAAAAATTTTCGCGAGAAGAGTTGTGAGGAGAGAGAAGTTATATTTCAGATTTTTAAAACAAAACTAATTTTTTTTAAAAAACCCTAATTGTCGCTTTTTTATAAAAAGCGCGCTTTTTCAAAGGCGTCGCTTCTCGCTTCTTCCTCTGAAGCGAGTGCTTTTTTCAAATCGCATCGCCTCAAGTTAAAAAAAAGCACAAGGGTCGCCTCGCTTTGAAGCGCGCTTTTTTGCGCTTTTAACAACATTGATAACAAGAAGAGGAGACGTCGATCTTCTTCCAACACCTCACAAACTCGAAAGCTTCAAAGAAAGACTTGAATAACCCAAACGAAACTCTTAGAAATTAATAGCATTTATTAGTTTGGTTCTTTTCCATAGTTTCTAACATTAGTTTTTCCAACTTTTTTGTCTAACCAAACAAATAAGACGAGGGTGCTATAAATAGGAGAATAACTAGAATTAAAAAAAAGGGGGAGGGGGGAATCGGATAGATAAGGACAAGGATTTCAAATTTGAAATTCAAAAATCCTTTGAACATAAGGTTGAAAGCTTGAATAGTACCAATTCCATCGACGATGGAGGCCGTCAATTTGGAGAGCAAGGACGAGTAAGATGCTGAGATCGAGACACCACACGATTTGAGTATGAGAGAATAAGGACAAGACGAGAGGGAGGCAGAGCCGGGTACGGGCTGCTAGGTTGTCGTTGGCGATTTCCCGCTGGGAGGAAGAAGAACAGTAGAGGGTCAGGTCGGATATATGTTTTGGAGTTGTTGTACGCTGCTTGTTGCAATGTGTAATGAATTTCTATTTGTAATTGAAATAAGAGAAAATTTGGGCCTAATTTGTTGGTTATTAAGAGAATGGAATTAGGCTATGCAAAATTATAAAGTTGGGCTGCTGGGAATTGGGAAAAAAGGTTTGTTTTGCAAATGGGTTTTAGTAGATCATTAATAACTGAATAATATAAATTAATTAATGATCTTATTAATCTTAACAATATAAAATAATTATTTCATTGTATATTAATTAGCCTAAAAATATAAATTAATATTTAAACCATGCAAGTTGTCTAAATAATTTAGTAAAAATAAATTTTTTGAGACAATTTTTGAATAATCATGAATATACTAATTATATACATAAATATGTAATATATATATATATATTATATATATATATATTATATATATATATATATATATATATATATATATATATATATATATATATATATAAAATCTAAAAATTATAAAAAGTAACAAAACTATTTAAAATAAATAAACTTGAAAAGTATTTTTTTTAATTTTATATAACTAATGATTCTAACGTTTGGGAATTAAGAAGCTCTATCATTAATTTTTATTGTGCAGGGTCAAAATTAGGTGTCAACAATAGATTTTGAGTTTAGTTTTTAGGGATAAATGTTTTACTCTTGAAATTTTAAAACGATTCTCTAATCTTAGATTCAAAGAAGTTCATCGCTTAGATTCTGCCTGGAGGTTCTTTCTTTGTTGTTCATTTTTGAATTGAGGTGCGTATATCACTACTTTAAAGCTCGTCGCCCAAGTCGTTTCTCTGAAAATAGTATACTTTTGTATCTTATTTATTTTCTTTACTATTTTGACCATAATTTGTTGTTTAGTATAAATTATTCGATTTGATACCTCCTTTGATAGTTTTTTAATCTTCTACTTCTAATAAGAGAATAATTACCTGTATTTGTTCTGTTTTCTAATTAGTACCCACTAGGAAATAGATTTCTCATTCTCATTGAGATATTAGACTTTTGTTCCCGAGCATAACTAGTATGTGTATACATTGAATTTTTTAAATTTTGTATGAAGCTATTGTTACTCATATAGTGTTGATTCTCTAGCCTTGTGGTGACCTTTTTTTTTTTTGGAAATTCTTTATTTACTTCAGTCTATCCTTGCTTATCACGACTTCTCTATAGGCTTGGTTTAAATGCTTTCAATATTACAATCTTATTAGAGAATGATAATTTTATGTGGTACTAAGGTTCTTTTCTTCGTTTGTCTTGTTGTCTTAAGATTACAATTTTGTTTTTGCATCCAATATTGCATCTCGACTTAGATCCATGGGTTGTATACTGTATTGTTAATGATTGATAATATGATTTTCTCATTCGGGATAGGCTTCTGAATTTTACCTTTCGGGATGCTACTTTAAATCTAATTCTTTAGTTGTCATTTTGGTGCTCAATCTGTTTAAATATTGAAATCAATGTGTGACGATTTTCAAAGATACTAATCTATTTTATTCCTCTGTTAATTACTACATATTTATCTAGTGTTAATTTTTGTTTAAATGGTCCTTATGTCATCATTGGTCGTCCTAAAGGTATCCTTTGATGGACTTTCTTTATTCATTATGGAAGTATATATTTGTCATGAAATATTCTTAGTTCTTGTTGGCTTCAAGTTATAATTTTGACTGCCTTATGATTAATTTCAAATGTCATGACAGTAGCTCTGTGATCTTTAATAGTAATGTGTTTGTTCGTTAAATTATGGTGAAAGGCAAATTGTTTTTGGTCATTTACTTATCTTCGGCTCCTTTGGTTTTTATGCATGAATACGCTCCCCGAGTCTCTTGAACTCCTCCTTTATAATTTTCTTCATCAAGTCATCCCCCCACTTATATATTTGGAACATGTTTCAGGTTCGAGAGATCCCACATGCTACTGGAAATTAGTTCAAAATCCCAAGAAATGGGTTGTATAAATGTTGTAAACAACGTTTAATACACTGATGTACATGTTGAGGTACTAAAATATAGATCCAAAACGTGGATATACAAATTGAATATGAAAATACAAGTCTCGGGAGTTTAAAAATAGAGCTATATACACTGATATACAGATAATGTAAGGTCTGTATACAAAAATAAGAAAAGGGACAAATAGCCCTAAGAAATTTAGGCAACTCTTTTTAGATGTTGGGTCAAAGCTCTAATTTTTGGGCATCCTTTACAACAGTGCAGGACAGCGAAATGGGGCAAAATCCCAAGATAAAAAAGGCCCAAATTTTCCTCTCTCACTCTCTATAATTGAACTTATTAAATTCTTCTTACCCTTAGTTGTTTATATTCTAATAATTTTAGGGTTTACTTAATTGAATTTCCCAAAAATGAACGATGTTCTTTTATGATGGTACATTTTAACTCTTCTTTGACCAACTCTCGGACTTTCATTTAACATCTTTAGTCAAAACTTTTTTAAATTAATTAAAATAGTTTCATGGTTAAATTAACTAATTTAGTTCAAATTATTATTTAAAATGATTGAAAAAATAATTCTAACTAATCCAGTTTTGTTGAAGTCTTTATTATTTGCAATTTAATTATATTATTTCAATTAATGTCCTCTTTTCTCAAAAATTAAAAATTGTTCCATGTTTATCTATTTTGTCAAGTTAAGTCATTTTCCTAAAAATAGTCAAAATATTTAATCTGTCGTAGGACAACCGCAAGTTAGTGATGCTCTAAATATCTTAAAAACCTTCACGTACCTATTTCTAAATTTATAAGACTTAATGTGTTGGAGTCTTTTTAAATTAACTTTTGTTTATTTTTTTATTAAATAGGCAGCGACTCCTTTCTAAGTATTTTTCTTAAATTGTGTTATACTTGGAACATTTCAAAAATTAATTTTTCCAAAGATAGTATAATTATGGCATAACATATATAAAGAAGTTTCCCCAAAGATAGTAGGTGTTTATGCCCTCACACGAGCATGTGGGTCTGCCTCTAAATGATTCTTGTTCTTATTCCTTTTTTTTAAAAAAATATTAAAAAATTGTAACAACTTTTG